>JAHRHZ010000144.1:66871861-66909488 GCA_024137785.1 Ginglymostoma cirratum
CCTGTTCTGAGGAAGGGTCACCGGACCCGAAACGTTAACTCTGTTTTCTCCTCCACAGATGCTGCCAGACCTGCCGAGCTTTTCCAGCAACTTTGTTTTTGTTCCTGATTTACAGCATCCGCAGTTCTTTTGGTTTTTATTTAGGGGAAGATTTATGTCAGGTTAAAAATAATCCTGAGCATACAGAAAGGATCCCAGGAATTCTTTCTTCAAGAAGCCCACATTATATCGTGTAGGTCCGCCGCAACTGCAGTCTGTGGAACTATACATGTGAAAAATATATGAATAAACTTAGGCCAAAGTGCCTGTGTTGTTTATTAACTCCCCAGGGAGCCACTCACTGTGGTAGTTTTCGACTTTGTGTAAATGTGTAAAATGTGCAGTTGCCTGCTTTATATCATTTCAATTGAAGTTGGTGAAAGTAAAGATTGACAGCCACATGCAAAGCATACTTACCTCGTCTGCTGGGAAGGGACTTTTGTCACAGAAGGCTGTATATATCTGCAGAAATCCATTTTCAATACCTGAACTGCCTTAGGCACTGAGTTCTTGACTGAGGCACTTGACTGAGCAGTCAAGTTGAGCAGAGATGGTCCTCTGCCTGTACACTGCTGGGCGTTTCACCTCTTGAAGTTAGATTTCTGTGTTGATTCCCTTTCCCTTGTGCGATTGAATTTGACTGAGAAGTTGACAGCTGGTGCTGTTGCTGATCTTACTCCTGCCCCAGTGCTGTTGGTGTGTTTCTCCTTTTGTTTCTTATTAGAACTGCACGTTAAGGTTGCACAATCTGATTGAATGACATGGTGAGGGCTGAAAGGAGGGCATTGTCGCTTAAGGAGAGTGAAATGCAAGACAGTTGGATTAATTTCAAAGAAGTTGGCAATCCCTGCTAAGTAGTGAAAGCACTCCTGAGAAAGAGACCTCTGCTTGCAGCACTCCCACCAGGCTGTTGTTGGAGCTCATCAGTTTTATTCTTCAAAACATTCTCAGTCTGTCAGTTTCATTGAAGAAGCATTCACCTGGTTGATCCAACTGAGTCACTGACAGTTCAAGAATAAGAGTGTGGGCTGTCAAAGCCAGAATGTTTGGAAAAACCAAAGTTAATTACTGCATTGTAATACAGTCAAGTGCTTAACTTATAGCTCCAAAGTCCTCCACTTACCTGCAAAACTGCCTGGGCGAAATTTGGAAGTGGGAGAGATAATTTTTGGGGTTCTGACTTATGCTCATTTCTTTGGGTAAATGCAGTGAGCTATAAACTCCGATCTCAATTTTCCTTTGCAGTTACAATTCTGTTCAATTTCAGGGTAATGACTTATTGTATTGAGGGGAATACACGGTAAAGGCATCTGCAGATGAAAAATATGGTGAGGAGGGATGTTACCTTATGTTTTTCTTTGTTTGTTCCATGAAATATTTCGATACAGCCTCTTGTCTGAAACTAAAGAGTATGTATTGATTTGTAAAGGCAGCATTAAATCAAAAGAATGAAATACTCAGGAAAGAATAACAGTGAAAAATACAGTTTGAAATTCTCCTGAAAGTGATGGCTCTGAAAGTAGATTGTAGTTGGAGCATGTGATACCATGATACATTCATCTGAAATAACTTACAATAATTTAGCAAAGGCGTTAATCCATTTATTTCAGACAGGTTAATGCATCAACCATAGGACTGGAAAGAGGTGTTTTGGATTAGTGCATAAAGCTTTCATGCAATATAATCTCAATTTAATTTCAGAGCTGACAAGAACGATTGCCCTATAAAATAGCAAATAGAGAAAAGAAAAACTTGGATTCATTGAGCACTTTTTCATATTCTTAAGATGTTCCAAAGTGGTTGATAACCAATTGATTCAGTTACAAATAATAGATAAAGGTTTGTTTTTACAGATGATTGGATAAGAAATAAATTTACATAGAATGTACAGCACAAAAACAGGCCACTCAATTCAAATATTTCACAGGAGCCTGCACCCACCCCACTTCATTTAATCTTATTAGCTGAGGTCTAAACACACTGCGCTCCCACCCTAAAAATGTAATCCCACGACAATCGATCATAGAAAGATTACCACCACATAATTAAGACTGACAGATTTGGTAAACAGTGGCTCCTTCAATTCCAAGGTGATTCTCTCTTGCATTTGCTACTGATATGCTTATTGTAAGGCTCTTAGCAGCAAATGCAAACATGAAGTGGCTTATGTTGGAGCCACGTAGAGGAGAGTGGCAGCAGTGAGCAAGGCTGTTGGCCCAGAGGAAGCAAAGAAATAGTGAGGGCCAAAGCTCCAGGAGGAGCCATGGTGTGGCCAGGAGCCATGAGGAAGAGTGTGAGTGAGGTTGACGAGGTTGATGAGCTGAGAGGACTAAAGGAGGCTGCAAAGGCAGGAGATGGTTTGGCAAGTGGGGACGAAGTTTGAAAGTCCGAACGAGTAGTTTTAAACCTTTCAAGGAAGGATTGCTGAACTAAATGGGATCCAAGAAAACGAAGTAATTGAGTCAATGAATTCCATACAAACAAGTAGAGGGACATAAATGGTGCAGTGACTATTGTAGTGAGAAAATGTAACCACTTAGCTGTGGTCTCACCAGCCCATGGAAAGTGCATTGAGGGTAATGTCTGTTTCTGTATAGAAGTGTATGTTAATTAATGGAAAAAAAGTTGTTAAATTACACTTGTTTTTTTATAAATTTAAAAACTCAGATATCAAGGAGATCAATGCCTTCCATGTGTGTTTGACTTCAAATTTAACGGAAAGGTGATGATTATCAAGGATATTATTCTTCTAATTCTGCTTCTAAGTGAGTCCAAAATGCCACGTATCAGCATAAGTGCAGAAGGCAACGTCAGTATATGACTGCATCATCTAATAAAGGAATTAATGAGAATGTAAAAATAACTCTGGAATCCAAAAAGTGGCTTTCAGGAAAATATTGAGCCCTGGGTTTGGACGGCAATTGAGGTGGAAGTGGTGGTATGGTGGGAAGAAAATTTTGACCACTGCTATCAGCATAAACCTATTCCTGTGTCTCTTATATATTTATCTCCTTCCTTTAAAGTGCATTTATGCTATTCACTCTGATGACTCCTTGTCACGGGCTCTGCATGGTACTCGCTATTTGGTTGAAAAAGCCTCTTCTTAACTCCCTGCTCCACCTATTATTAATGATCATATATTTAAGATCTCCAGTTTTCGACAGACTTAGGGAATTTGTTTCTCTTAGACTATTTCATTTCTTAAAAATCTTTTATTAATTCGTTGTTTAGTCTTCTATTTTCTTGAGAAAAGATGTCCAGCATGTTTATAACACTAAAGGTGCTGTCAATGCTGGAGATCTGAAGGAAAAAGACAGGTATATCTTGAGAAATTCAACAGATCTAGAAAGAGGAGGTAAATTAATATTTTGAGCCCAATATAAACACTTCTTTGGAATTGAGAAGAGTCAGATTGAACTTGAAACGTTAACTTTGTTTCTCTCCAGCAATTTTGCTATGTTCTATGGTTCTGCTCAGTTTTACTGAGATTTGGTATCATTCGTGTGAATCTTTTCCACATCATCTTCAGTTTTCTATGCTTTTTTTATAAGATATAGATCATTAATATGCACTATTCGAATTTATCACCTTAGGCAAGGTGACTCACCTCCTCTCTTTTTAAGTCTTCCCAGTTGGCTGCAACAATGATTTGTGTTCTTTTTAACATGAGGTAATACCCCTAATAAAAATATAAATGCACAACGTCTTCTAGACCACTCAGGATCGAATTACTTGAATGAGAGGAAGAGCAATTTTCTGATCAGCTAGCCCTGAGAAAAGCAATAAGGTTCTAATGTTGAGTATACGTACACATAGAAACAAAGCTAAAAATTGATAGTGCCCAGTACAAAAGGAAAATTGAAGGAATATTCGGTTTAAAACCCGAAGGGTGTCCTTGAAGTGTAAGGTATTACTCTGAGACCACCATTGTTTAAGTGTTGTCTTAAATCATCAATAAAGCTAAATATTTAAATTATCCTTTGAAAGCTCAGTATTTAGATGTTTACTTTTAACCAGTTTTAACACAAGTCTCCTTTTCTTCCTGAGAGACTGAGATAACATTTTCTCTAGCTGATTCTAGTTGCACAGTTAGATTTTTAACTCTCCTGCTCTGCCAAAGGAGTTTTCTGAAATTCAATCAGAGATAAAAGGTACTGCAGATGCTGGAGAATCCGAGATAACAAGCATGGGGCTGGATGAACACAGCAGGTCAAGCAGCATCATAGGAGCAGGAAAACTTGACGTTTCGGGCCTAAACCCTTCATCAGAAATGGGGGAGGGGAAGAGGGTTCTGAAATAAATAGGGAGAGAGGGGGAGGCGGATAGAAAATGGATAGAGGAGAGGATAGGTGGAGAGGAGGCAGACAAGTCGAAGAGGCGGGGATGGAACCAGTAAAGGTGAGTGTAGGTAGGGGGGTAGGGAGGAGATAGGTCAGTCCAGGGAGGACGGACAGGTCAAGGGGGCGGGATGATGTTAGTAGATAGGAGATGGGGGTGTGTAACTGGGTTGTGGTCTCCATGACTGAGTTAATTATTTCCAATTTAATATTTGCTGGTGATATCTTTCATTTCCAATAAATGAGACTTATCAGGCAGATGTAAATCAAAATAAGAGGTACCAGTCTTTGCACACCAGACTGAGTGCAGTGGTTTCAATGTCTTTTGGTAATATGTTAAATTCAGTTCAGACAATTTTGCTTGTTGTACATTAGTTGATTGGAGCTTGGTAAACTCCGTGGGCAGGTGGTGGCTCTGGCCATTTTAAATGTTCACCTTTTTTAAATCCATCTCCTTAATGATATGTGCAGGTATTAAAGTCAAATGATGAAATTTGAAGATCAATGGCAATATTTTATTCCATCATGACAGAGTATGGCCTTGCTGAATTTTTCCTGAAAGCACCTCTGCTTTTCGAATACATCCCTCTAAAAATGAATCACAGTGATTTTTTAAAAATGCCTTTATCAACTTGCATCACTGCTTTTGGTAATGTTTGTGTCTGTACCTCTTGCTCTCTGCAGTGCCTACTCCATCTGGACTCTTATGGACTAAGAGATTGGGAGTATTATTGGTCATTTTCTAATTTTGACACAACAATTTTATACCCAGCTGTCAAGCAGATCAGGCCCCAATTTAATATTTCATTTGGATGTTGACAGCGTGGAAATTGCAGTCTTCATTTAATACTGCACTCAAGTGTTGGCATAAATTGTGTTCTGAAGTCTATAATATGACTTAAGTACACAATCATTTGCTGAAAATGCCTATATATAGATCAAACTGCCATTGATGCATCTGAAAGAAATAGGTATTTGTTTCATTCTCTATGTTTTATTCCACTTAAAATGTGAACTCCACGAAGAAATTGCAAATATTGTTAACAAGTGCTGGATTTTAGTGTCATGTTCTGTAAAGTGCACAGCATATTCTTTCACATGATACACAACTAAACAGGAAAAGGTGCTGTAAAATAATGATAGAAGGTAAATACTATATTGTTTGATTGAGAAGCCTTAATAGTTATTTAACGTTCTGAAACTGTATCTAGTAGCAACTGGCATTGATTTGGGTTGGATTTTTAAAGAATCAAGTGGAAAATGGCACCACACTTAATCCTGTGACTCCTGACTTGATTTCCAATGCCTACAATGTTTTGCTCGTGTCACTGCCTGCACTCTGCACCTTGTTTGTGGAATGGGGTCAGTTTCATCTAGCAGCCGGAGGACTCCTGGTCCACGTCCTGTCAGAGGAATCAAGTACCACAGTTGGATCTTTTGAAAAATATAACCACAAAAGCTTTTATCCATTCCCCATATGCCAATACTTACACCCCACCCCTCCTTCCCAGCTCTATAGGTCCTGCATGCCCTTGATGCCAATCCGTGTTCCTTCACCCATCATCCATAATCACCCTTGTAATACCCATCTCAACACAAGACGGATGTGTATCCAAAGCCTTTATCTATGGTGAGGTAGGCGAAGCTTGGCAATCAGTAGGACATCCAAAGTTCTGCTTACAGCTACAAGCATGACACAGAGGCCCTAAATATTGATGATCACACATTTGAGTGACCAGCTGATGACAAAGAAAGTGATGACTTTCTGTGGATTTCTGTGCACCACCATGACCACCAATGGCTGCAGCAGCTTGGCAACAGACATCAATGCTGAAAACGACAATGTATAACAACACCTAATAACCTATGCTTCCTCTCATTTTTCCAGCTGCTGCACTGACCTTTGAGGTCCGTGTACATCAGCAGCTGTTGGAGCTGCAAGTCAATGCGCCTGGTGTGCACGGACCCTCTGAGGAGCTGCTCGGAGGGATGAATTGCTGGTAACTAGATTTATGAAACTTAGGGTAGAAAATGGTTTTCAAAGATTGACCTCTTCAGCCATCAATATAGGCGTGTCATATGAAGGCAACCAGTCTGAGATGACTTATTTGCTTTATGTTCATTGTTTTTCATAGTTTTTTTAAACTACCTCTAACTTGCTCAGGTTCTCCTTTATTCAATGGCTTATATTAGTATGTATTGATTGAAGTAATCAGTACCTGTTAATTTTATTCTTTTCTATCTCTAGCAGTGCCTGATTACATTGTTCATACTTGCCTTACTTTCACTTGGAATTATTGATTGTGATGCTTATAATAAACTGATGACAGGTATGAAACCAACCCGTGCATGTTCTCTTTACAATTTTCCAGTTTATAAGCCTTCATCTGTCTTATCCTCATTCATCCATATAACCAAAAGTTGTTTTAATTTCATTATCAAGTGTGCATGCAAATAGTTTTCACCAGTTTTTAGTCTGCACTGTAACTGCATCTTTTTAAATGGACTACTGCAATAATTTTTAGGTATCAAAACTCACTTTGGTAATTTTGCAACAAACTTATGGATTTCTACTGCACGTCAATTTTGTCTGCTCACAGTTTTGTCTTCGAAAGTCACAATCCTGTGGCACTGCCATGTGTGTTAACAATATTGTTTAAAATAAAACATGTTAAGCCTTTTAACCGTTTTAAATGCAATGTTCCAAAATTCAGGACCATTTCACACAATTGCTGTGATGGTGTTACAAATATATTGACTTTCCTCTCTGAATATGGTATAATTATGCAGAATGCTTATTTTAAATACATCTTGGTACTTTCGATCATCAGCCATAAATTTACAATGTTTCGTGGAACTAACTTCATTTAAAAAAAATACTTGAATTGCTCTCTGTAAAATTCCCTACTGTCGTTTATGAATTTTTTTTGGCAGCTTTTTCTAATAACTCGCTTTTTCCTTTCAATTCTGTGTGTCAATATTTTCTACTGTCTTGAGTCTGCTAACTTACTCCCGAACTTTATAAAATTTCTTTGAACCCTTTTTGGTGTTCTAATTGTTTTAAAAACGTGTTCATTCATAGGATGGATGGCAAGGCCGGCACTTTTAATTGCAAGTGAACTGAGCAGCTTGCTAGGCCATTTCAGAGGGTAAGAGTCAAGCACATTTCCATTGGCCTGGAGTCATATATACAGTCGGTTCTGCAATAACACGTGTTCCGTCAAAGCGAGTTGACTGTATCGTAATTAATGAATAGAGGAACGCTATTTTTAAAATGCGAATTTGCGTGGCTATAACGCGGTTCCATCGGTACGTGGAGGAGTACATGTTGACATCATGTGTTCGTTTCATGGGCTTTGTTGTGAATATGCACAATGTTAGCACCGAAAGAGTCTGCACTCTGCCATCATGTGATCATTTCGCGGGCTTTGTCATGAAGTGCTTTCTGTCAGAGGTACAATACTCCCCCATCAATTCATCTTGACATTTTTTCAAGGTAAAATGTTAAATTTACTTTTATTTCATTGTTAGATATGAATTAAACATTTATTCAAATTGTGCTATCCTTTGTGTTAGGCTTTTGAGTGATTTTTGATTGATTTTGAGTGAATTTTTTTTTGGTAGTCTGTCCCTAACACCACTTTTCCCATAAGCCCTGTTATTTCTTTAGTGTGATTTTCTATAACACGATGATGCACAGGATCGCAACCACCATGTTACAGCGGAACTAACTGTAGTCCAGACCAGATAAAGACAGTATATTTCCTTCACAAAGGGACATTCGTCAACAAAATGCATTTTTGCAATAATCATAGTCATGAACACTAAGACCAGTTTTCACACTACACTTTTAATTGAATTTTTAAATTACACCAACTACCATGTGGAATTTGAGTGTGGGCATTAGTCTAAATCTCTGGATTACTAATCCAGTGACATTACCAGTATGCCACCATTCTGTTTTTAATTTCTAATTATATCTGAACCTTGTAATTTCTAGTCTTTTAATCTGGTTCATCTTGCTAATTTAGCCCATTACTGATGAATAGATCTAGCAAAGATTCCACCTTCTACATCCACTTACTTTTCCATGAGAAAAGAATTCCATACACATGCTAGAATTTCTTTTCCTTCTCACCATGTTCTAATTTTCGGTGCCCTAAACAAAAGTCAGCAATTGGAGTTTGTAGAATAATAATTGGTATTCTTATCATACCTCTACCATCATAAACCATTTTATTGAATATTCTAGTCTAAAGCATATTGGGTTAAGTGGTTTTTTTTTGGCTAAGTATCAGTTTCATTGAGTTTCATGGAGGGCTTCCCTCTGTGAGGCCTAATGAGTTTTCCACAAGACCATACCATATTGGAGCAGAATTAGCCCATTTGGCCCATTGAATCTACTCTGCCGTTCAATCATGGCTGATGTGTTTCTCAACCCTATTTTCCTGACTTCTCCAAGTAAACATTCATCCCATTACTAGTCAAGAATCTATTATCTCTGTCTTAAATGCGTTAAATGACTTGGCCTCCACAGCCTTCTGCAGCAAGGACTTCCACAGATCTTTAATGTATAACATGAATAAATGTCCCAACATTGATCCCCGTGGAACTCCACTAGTTACCGCCTGCCATCCTGAAAAAGACCCCTTTATCCCTACTCTCTGCCTTCTGCCAGTCAGTCAATCCTCTATCCATGCTGCACTTTATCAAACAAATCTCATTAACTACCTAACCTGACCCCATGTTTCCCCTCTTGTTCAATTCTACCCCAATTCTATTATTTGCCATACGTGGAATGACTTGCCACTGCTGGACCAGCATCCCTGGTGCCATCTTAAAAAAGGCTATACTTCCAGATAAGTGTAGTTAGTCATGTGCTGCCTTGCACCTTTCCTGATGTTTGTCCTGAACATCACAGAATAGAACATGGATGCCCTACACTGCACGAAGGCACTTGGAAGTCATGGTGAACGGAATGGTGCAGAAGTAGATTCTCCTCATCTCTAGGAGCAGCAGGAGAGTCCATGATACTGGACTGTACCAACTCGGTCCAAGTTTGCCACTGGGGTCAGTGCAGTCTTTGCCATCTGGTGGAATGCCCCAAAGTGTAGGAAGGAGGTCAATGACCTTCTCCTCTTTGCCAGCATAAATGCCACCATTGTTCTTTTTCTGCTGTTATATCACCTCACAAAGCTCATGCTCTACCACTAGTACTATTGTCAGCAACATTTTCCTTCATCCACTCACTCTCACCCAATCTAACCACTACCAACCATGCATGCTCTCTATACTGCCTTCTCACCGACTCAGATCATTTGCCTGTCTGCATGAAAAGCTGTACCACCCACTCTAATCTCCCTGAAGACCTGCCCATTTCTCAGTTCAGGAGGAAGAAAGCCCACAGTCGGGGTGAAAGAAATGGCAGGTAGAGCGCTGGCTCCTCACATCTTAAGAAGAGAAGGTCCTGACTTTGATCACCCTGAGCAACAGACTGACCATGTCTAAGTCCCTGGGCTTGTATTAGAAACTGCTGTTTAATCATTGTGTCGAAACGCCCTGACTAAAGGTTAGCTGCCTTGACTTGACTGAGGACTGTTGACAACCGTGACAAGTTTCCAGGTTTTGTGTCTGTGCAAAGCAATAAGACAATTCAATCCAGCAGTAATGTCAGATGGGCATCTCTGTCTGAGAGGCAAGGTGCAAAATGGCAAGGCAAGGCAGGGATGCTGTGAGCATCCAGGTTAGCTCAAAGTGAGTACACTAAGACAGCATGTGAAGATTTCTGATGTGCAGCCTAGTCCAGTCCGGGAGCTGGGTGCATGTCCCTGAGTACCCGGTGTCCTTGCTGCAGCATTATAAGTAATAGTTGCTGTTAAGACCCAAGTACAACATTGAAGTGCAGCAGCATACTGTAAGTGGATCAGAGATGTGCCAAGAGTCTTAGAGGCTGGCACATCTGGATGTCAATGTATGTGGATGTGGGGTGCATGTGGCTGGTGCCCATGAAGCATGCCCTCTGACTTGTTGGTATCTGGGGTCTGTTGTGGAGGTCGTTTAGAATGAGTGGTGAGCTGGAGTCAGCAAGTACCCACTCTAACATCCATGTCGAAAAGTGGCAATGTCTAGTTTGTTTGTGCAGATGGTACAATAGAAAACTGCATCTTAATGAGGCGAGATTTGCAGTTATTAAGATCATTAAATAATGAACAATAACCCCCTTAGAAGGCAACTCACTGCTTTACAAGAATCTCAACTTGGAGTCCAGAAATGAATTTAAAAAAAAAGTAATGAGTTGCACATGTTATTAAGAAAGGCCTTGCGGGACTTCTTACATAATTCTACCAGATTTCTCACTATGAACTACATTGTTCAGGCCCTATAAGATTCAGCCCAATCATCCAGTCTATAATCCTTGTTTGGGCTATATTAACCTTTCCCACAGCATGTATTCCCATTCACCAAATTCATTGCCTTTTTTTATTCATCCTAAACATTATTCCCTGATGTGTCTATTTTCTGTACAGTTTGCAGCCAGGTTTTTGATCCTATCGACAGGCCTTGGAGTACCTTGCAAGTAGGTTTGAAGACAAAGAGAGACTGTAAAATTCCCTGCTTTGCCTTCCAACTGCCTTCTAGTCTGCCTCAACTTGTTTGTAATTCCCCTTGTTGGGCAAAAGCTAGAACTGCCTGCCTGTCCCTTATACATGGCCGAACACCTACCTAATCCTGTACTCTAGGACTTAGAATCTGATATTGCTTGTGGTCTCAGTCATGGTCATTGCTGCCAGTGACACTGCAGGAACGTCAGAGTTACCTGCCAATCAGATTGACCAGTAGTTTTTTCATGGGAGGACTTGTTTCTTTTGAGGGGCTGAAGCCCTGACTACACTCCTTGTAGTTTTAAATGCTGTAAAACTTCTCTGAGTGATGGGGATGTGTTCTGTATTGCCTCTTCCATTCTACACTGACACTTCTATTAGCTTCGTCAGAGATCTCAGTGCCTAAAATCCTTGGATAACAAGGTGTAGAGCTGGATGAACACAGCAGGCCAAGCAGCATCAGAGGAGCAGGAAAGCTGACGTTTCGGGCCTAGACCCTTCTTCAGAAATAGCGGAGGGGAAGGGGATTCTGAAATAAATAAGGAGAGAGGGGGAGGCAGATAGAGGATGGATAGAGGAGAAGATAGGTGGAGAGGAGACAGACAGGGCAAAGAGGCAGAGGTGGAGCCAGTAAAGGTGAGGTTAGGTGGGGCATTAGGGAGGAGATAGGTCAGTCCAGGGAGGACGGACAGGTCAAGGGGGCGGGATGAGGCTAGTAGGTAGGAGATGGGGGTGGGGCTTGAGGTGGGAGGAAGGACAGGTTAGGGAGGCAGGGACAAGCTGGGCTGGTTTTGGGATGTGGTAAGTGGAGGGGAGATTTTGAAGCTTGTGAAGTCCGCATTGATACCATTGGGCTGCAGGGTACCCAAGCGAAATATGAGTTGCTGTTCCTGCAATCTTTGGGTGGCATCATTGTAATACTACAGGAGACCCAGGATGGACATGTCATCTAAGGAATGGGAGGGGGAGTTGAAATGGTTCGCGACTGAGAGGTGCAGTTGTTTAGTGCGAACTGAGCATAGGTATTCCGCAAAGCAGTCCCCACTATCTCTATACCTAAAATCCTGGCCCCAGACATCATGTAAAATATTTAGTTCTTACTCCTCAAGTTTATTTCCCATACTCCATCCATTGTAATTCATGCATTTTAACTTTTTTTGAACCCAAGTCATTTGTCCGTGTTTTTTCTTGTCTCAGTTGTCCTGACCTTTACTTGAGTCTTTTCTTGGCTTGTAACTAATCTGCTTACTTTGATTTCTCTACTCTACAATCTTTTTGCAAAATAACTTTCTGCATGAATATTACCCTGCATTATTTGTATCTCACTACAACTTGGCCACAGTTGGCAATATTTTCTGCTTGGTGGCAATGTTGGCCAAGAAATTTGTTGTGCAGCTCTTGATTCATCCGTAGAGTGTTCAAGCCTGGGATGACAGGGCAGTAGATGTGGATTGGGACTAGGGAATAATTAATCAACACCAAAAGCACATGTTTGTTCTTTTCCTTTTCTACTCCTAATGGAGAAATGAATGAATTGGAATACAAATAGATCATGTAGTCATTTATTATTGTTAGACCTCTTGTTGATTTTTCTTTTTTTAAATCATTTTTGGTTTGGAGCTATGAAGTATGAGCTGAGAGCTGAAGGTGACCTTTGGACTGTGAGCAGCAACTTGCTCTTTGAAAAAAGAAAACAAACAAACTAATTGTGGTTTTTGAGACCAAGCCTAGAAGTTATTTGCAGGTTGATTTTCATTCAAAGAAGACTCAAGATGTTTCAGTTCCAGAGATGCATTATGTTCCAACAGAAGGCTGATATTAAATGAGGACACATTGGGAGACAAAGAGAAGGAGAAACTGAAGCTTGAACTGCTTTTGTTCTGTGGTTAAGTAAGAATGATTGTAGCTTGAAAGCTACAGGATGAGGGTTTGCTTACTCCCTGATTATCCTGCCATTATCAATTTATTGGAAGTTGAGAGAATAGAATCTCAGTTAAAAGTATTAAGTAAATACTCCTTGGAGCATACTGGAAGCTCTTTGCATGCACCAGTGTCATCACAAACCAAACAAGATGCAATCCCGCGCCTACGATGTTATGGATCATGGAGTTTGCTTAAGTGAACGGGTTAGTTAGATCTCTTGTTTTTCTTTTGCTATATCCTTTAACATGTCTATCTGTCTGTCTATGTGTAAGTAGGAGCTGGAATCAAAGATGATTGAGTTAAAATCACGGACATTGTTGTTTATCTTTGCTCTGCTGAAGCTACTGTGTTATTAAAAAATTGTTAATTCTTTTGTTTAAGCTATAAACTTGATGTCTGGTATCGGTTAGTCACAAAATCTGGTTCTGGCTATTCAATCTGGGAGACAACTGTTGAGGTCAATTTTGAAGGTCTTTGAAAGTTTTAATTTTAATGTGTTGCAAATACAGAAGTAGGGAGGCTGACTTGTGTTGGCCAACTGTTTAAGTGTTGAAAATAAAATAATTATGGGAACTAAATAAATATGGCACTACCTTCACTGGCTTCATCAGTAAATGTGTGGAGGATGACATGCCAAAGAAGTTAATCTGAGTGTTCCCCAACCAGAACCATGGGTAAACTGGAAAATCCACTCCCTATTGATGTCCAGGTCTGAGACGTTCAAGTCGGGTGACACTGACTGATATGGGAAATAAAGGTAAAATATTCACCAATCCATCAGGGATGCCAAAATCTAATACCACACAAGAGTAGAGTCCTGGACTAATCACATGAACACATATCAACTGTGGCAAAGCTTAAACGATATAAGGGGTTATAAAGAAAAGTTGAGTAGAATCATTGACAACAATGCATCGGTCCCCGATAAGCTCAATGCATTCTATATAAAAAATGAAAGAACTGTGGATGCTATGAATCAGGACCAAAAACAAAGTTGCTGGAAAAGCCCAGCAGGACTGGCAGCATCTGTGAAGGAAAAAAACAGTTAAAGTTTCGGGTCTGGTGACCCTTCCTCAGAACCTTTATCAGACAGCCTTGGATTGCACCTGTACCCACGGTTGCTGCCGTAGACATCAGATTGGCCTTCTTGAGAGTAAACCCATGGAATGCAACTGGCCCAGAAGGAGTCCCTGACCATGCACTCAGATCCTGTGTAGACCAGCTGGTGGGATATTTGCAGACATCTCTAACCTCTCCTTACTATGATATGAGGTTCCCACCTGCTTCAAGAAGGCCACTATCAACCCGATGCCAAATGATAACCATACGATGGCTCTGACATTGATCATTATGAAGTGCTTCAAGAGGTCAGTAATGGTACATCAACTCTAGCCTCCCAGATTGCCTTGATCCATCATAATTTGCTTACTATCACACTAGGTCGATGGCACATGCTATCTCTCTGGTTCTACACTCATCCCTGAAACATTTGGATAACAATGCCACCTACATCAGACTCTTATTTATTAACTTTAACTCTGCCTTCAACACCATAATTCCAACAAAATCCATCTCCAAACTCTGAAATCTAGGACTTTGCACCCTTCTCTGCAACTGGATTCTCAACTCCCTGGCCTGCAGAGCGCAATCAGTAATGGTAGGCAACAACACCTCCTCCAAGATAATCCTCAACCTCACTGCCCCGCAAGGCAGTGTTCTCAGTCTCTTACTGTAGTCCTTATATATTCATAACTGAGGCCAAATTCAGCTTCAACTCCAATTACAAATTTGCTGATGACACCACCTTAGTGGGTTGGATCTCAAACAAAGACGAGACAGAGTACAGGGAGGAGATAGGCAGCTTAGTGTCATGGTGTAATGACAACAATCTCTCCCTCAATACCAGCAAAATGAAGGAGCTGGTCAATGATTTCAGAAAGTGGAGTGGAAGACATGTCCCTAACTGTATCAATGGTGCTGAAGTGGAGGTGGTTGAGAGCTTCAAGTTCCTAGGTGGAAATATCACCAACTATTCATCCTGGTCCATACACTTTGATGCTACCGTCAAGAAAGCACACAAACACCTTCATTTCCTCAGAAGGCTAAGGAAGTTCAGATATAAAGCATCCAATCCAGATGCATCATAGCTTGGTATGGCAACTGTTCTGCCCAAGACTGCAAGAAACTACAGAGTTGTGAAGGCAGCCTAGTCCATCATGAAAGCAATTCTTCTTTCTGTTGACTCCGTCTACATTTCCCGCTGCCTTGGGAAAGCAGCTATCACAATCAAAGATGCCTCCTACCCTGTTATACTTTCTCCCACCCTCTACCAGTAGGCACAAGAAACAAAAGTTTGAAAATGTGTACCAATAGATTTAAGAGCAGGTTCTTCCTTGCTGTTACCAGACTTATGAATGGACTTCTCATATATTTGAGTTGATCTGTCTCTGAAACTTCTCTTTCACTGTAACACCATATCCTACATTCCATTCTATTACCCTGATATACTTATGTAAGGTGTGATTTGTCTGGTTAGCACACACAACAAAACTTTTCACTGTCTTTTCAGTACATGTGAGGATAATAAATCAAATCAAATCAAATCAGCTGTTGATATTGATCTTTTCCGAATGTAGTCATGGATATCGTTATAAAAAAGTATAATACTGAAAAGGACTTTGCTGTTTGATGTCGAGCCATACAGTTAAATCCCACTTCTCTGTGGTAGATCTGCAGCTTTTCAAGTAAACATCTAAAATCTTTTTGTAGTTTCTGCTTCTACCAACCTTTCAGGCAGAAGGTTCCAGATGCCTGGCATGCTGTGCGTGAACAATGTTTCCCTATCTCCCTTCTAATCTTTTTATCAACTACTTTAAATCACAGTCCCCTTGTTTTTGACCCCCCCCTTTTGAAGATGACTAATTTATCCCTATTTACACTAATTAGCTTCTCATAATTTTATACATTTCATTTGTCACTCTTCAGCCTCCATTGTTTCAAGAAAGCCCATCCAGCCTATCCAATCTTTCCTCAAAGCTAAAAATTTCCATTGCTGGTAACACCTTCAGAAATCTCTTCACCGTTTCCAGTGCAATGACACCTTTCCCGTAATGTGGTGGCCAGAACACGTACTCAATACTCAAGCTGTAGTCTAACTAGTGCTGTGTAGAGTTCTTAACCTCCTAGTCTATGCCCCAATAAAATAAAACATTCCATAAGTTATCTTAACAATTTTACTGACCTGTCCTGTTACCTTTAAAGGTATCTGTAAATGTATATTGTCCCACTACTCAGTATCATCCCATTATTGTGTACTTCCATACATTGTTTCAGCTCCCAAAATGCATGATACATCCACTTCTTACTTTTCTGCCCAAGTGACCAGGCCATCTCCATCGTCCGAATTCTGAAATAGGGCCACTGACATGAAACGTTAACTCTGATTTCTCTCCACAGATGCTGGCAGAGCTGCTGAGATTTTCCAGCAATTTCTGTTTTTGTTTCGTCTCTATCTTCATAAAGCCTGAGGCTTTTTCCTTACTTTTTTTTATTGTATTATCTGCAACATTCGAGTCTACCACAACACTCAAGGGAAAGAGTACATGGACCTGCAGAATTCCAATGGTAATAACCTTCTGGTCATAAACATAACTATCAACCATTATCCATGCTGCTCCTCCATTCTAAATTTTGGATTCAATTTTTCACTATCCCCTCAGTCTTAAGCTTTTTAACTTGTTTGATCAAATAAATGTACTATTTTTATCGTCCCTCTGTGAAATAACAAGTGTTAACCTTATGAAAGCATGCTATTTTGAATATTCAACAAACTTATTGTTTGCCTTTGATTTTTTTGTTGTGATGTTACTAAATTTTGTAGTTGTCACTGGTGTTAGCAATCTATCACTCAGTCTCTATTTTGGTACTGTGACTTAGCAATTAATTTGTAATATTTAATTCATTAACTAAATAGATTTGCTGACTCAAAACCAAGTTAATAATCAGGTAATCTAAATCTACAACCCAATATTCTCTTGTCCATGAGCATATGGAAATGTTTTAGGGAAGTTTTTGAATGTCTTCTTTAAACTCACAACCGCATTTGTTACCATCAACACTCTTTGAAGACATCAAGCTATTATTTCTTTTACTCACTTGAGACAGTTAGTACTAGAAATGTAACAGGACTAACTGATGGAGGTATTGGCATTTTATTGCTCCATTTTCAGATTTAACCAGCATGATTGGTCACCCTGAACTGCTTGATCTAGTTTGCTTCTGCAAATCAGATCACACAGGCTTGCTGAGAGATCTAGCTACTATTGTAACAAAAATTATACCTCCTCTCATGATAGACTGGTTTGTAATGGTCTTTAATGGGGATTCCCAGAAAAGAGATGGAATAATGTCCAAGCGGCAAATCTTCTTTTAAGAATTCTCACAGCCAGTAAACCAAGAAATGAAAAGCATTAAAATCCAACCTTGTTAAAAATTTACACGGAGCAACATAAAGACATAGGCCTTAAAATAGTGCGAAAATAAAAACTGAAATATGATTTTTTATTAAAAAATCCTTTAAAAAATCTAGTAATGAACCCCAATAGAGACAGTTAACAATACTCCATAAATACAAAATAATTCTTTTCTATGCAGAAATGTCATCAATTGTTGATACTCATCATCTGATGAGCAAAGTGTAACTTTTATAATGCTTTTCACAATAATCAGAGTGGAGCAGGGACGTTTTGCCATATCTACCAACTTTATTTAAAGTTTTGGCAAAGATCTGTAGCTCGTGTTGTGGATGAGGTTGTTGACTAGCTCGCCAAGCTGGCTTGTTTTTGTTCGGACGTTTCGTCACCATGCTAGGTAACCTCATCAGTGAGGCCTCCGATGAAGTGATGTTGTTCTACTCCGCTTGGAATTTATACCGTCCGGTCTGTTATGGTGAGTACTGTCATTTCCGGTTTTGATCTGTATGGATTTGTACATGGGGTCCAATTCTATATGTTTGTTGATTGAAATTTGGTTGGAGAACCATGCCTCTCGGAATTCCCATGTGTGTATATATTTGGCTGGGGCTACAATGGTTACTAACGACTATATCGGTACATTCAGACAATGAAGGCCATCAATTTAACTGAGAGAAAGTAACCATAGTAGCCCCAGCCAAACATAGGCATGCATGGGAATTCCTAGAGGCATGGTTCTCCACCCATACTTCAATCAACAAACATAGAATTGGACCCCATATACAAACCCATACAGATTAAAAACTGGAAATGAGCTACTCACCATGACGGACCAAACAGTATCAATTCCAAGTGGAGTAGAATAACATCGCTTCATCAGAGGCTCTACTGATGATGTCACCTAGCATGGTGACGAAACGTCTGAACAAAAACAAGCCAGCTCAGCGAGCAAGTCAACAACCTCACCAACTTTATTTCTTGCTGGTTAGAGAAAGGACAGGTGAGAGGATGCTGTAGCATCATCACCGAGCCTGTTACAAACGTATTGGAGACACGACATAACTTTACGATTTCTGCATGAACCTGCCCAAGGGCTAAATCCCGGAGTTGACGTCACTCTCACAAGGCTCTGAAAAATCCTGGACCATATTTTTGTCTATTTCAATACAGAATCATCATTTGGTTGTGTTGCTGACTGAGAAAA
The DNA here is from genome assembly GCA_024137785.1 of Ginglymostoma cirratum. Taxonomy (NCBI): domain Eukaryota; kingdom Metazoa; phylum Chordata; class Chondrichthyes; order Orectolobiformes; family Ginglymostomatidae; genus Ginglymostoma; species Ginglymostoma cirratum. Next base: position 66,890,439 of record JAHRHZ010000144.1, read on the forward strand.
GACACATTTTGTCAAAGCTTTTCATTTTATACTCATTGGGACATTTGAAAGAATACCAATGTAAAGGCGGCAACTCTCTATGCAAAGAGTTCTGCTTGGTTGGCAAGTGCGCTCTGATTAAGTGTACTGTCATGGAGAAAGCCCAGTCTGTGTTTTTCACCCTATGTATTGGTATTATTGTGTATGTCCTGATGTGTGTAAAAGAAAAAACCTTGATAAAATCTCTGTTTTACTTTTAGATTTAGAATTAGGTTTATTGCCACGTGTGCTCAAGTACAGAAGTAAGGAGTGCAGTGAAATGTTTACAATGTTGCCCCACATGGAGTCCTTTGGGTACAAAGTACCTCAGTACAAATCTCAGATAGAAAATAGAGGAATAAAAAAAAGTTATATGACCTTACAGTTATTCATAGCATAATTTAGAAAAATAAGAAATAAAATTAAAAAGATAAACATCATAGTCTTTCTATAAAGGGCCTACAGGGGACTTCCACATATGGTCTGACCGGGCTCACAAGCTGCTGACCACCCGCACCAGTCCTCAGTCTAACATCCATTCCCATTTTGCTCCGGGCTTTCAGCAAAATTTTTTTTCTGTTCATTTGTGGGATGTGGGCGTGGCTGGCTGACCAGCATTTCTTGATTTGAACGGCTTTCTTAATCCAACTAGCCACCCCTGTTTGTGTCAACCCGATGGGAAATGTGTCAGTCTGTAAATATGTGGAACTGTAAATATGCCATTTCAAATGAGGCAGAAGATTGATAGTTTGGCAGATGGCTGCTGGTAGAGTGACAGTATGTGTGGGTTTGCAGTGAAAAATATAAACATGTTTCCTTTGCCTGCCTGCCTAGGATACTTGGAACAGTCCCTCGTCCCCTGCTACACTGGCACTATCCTCCACCTCTTCCTCCGCTTCACTGATGACTGTATCTGCGCTGCCTCGTGGTCCCATGAGGGGCTGGAACAGTTCATCAACTTTACCAACACCTTTCACCCCAACTTCAAATTCACCTGGACCATCTCTGATACCTCTCTCTCCTTCCTGGACCTCTCTGTCTCCATCTCTGGTAATGCCTCAAAACTGACATCTATTTCAAGCCCACCGACTCCCACAGCTACCTAGGCTACACTTCCTCTCATACACTTTCCTGCAAGAGTGCAATCCCCTGCTCCCAATTCCTCAGCCTCCATCGTGTCTGCTCCCAAGATGGGGCATTCCACTCCTACACATCCCAGATATCCTCCTGCTTCAAGGACCACAACTTCCCCCCTCCAGAGATCAAAAATGCCCTCAACTGCATCTCTTGCACTTCCCGCACTTCTGCCCTCACACCCCCTCCCCCCAACAAAAATAAAGTCAGAATCCCCCTTGTCCTCACATATCACCTCATGTACCTCTGGATTCAACGTATCGTTCTCTGCCACTTCCACCACCTGCAATCTGACCCCACAACCAAAGATATATTTCCCTCTGCACCCTTATCTGTCTTTCATAGGGACCGCTCTCTCTGCAACTCCCTAGTCTGCTTTACACTCTCCACCTGCCCTTACACCTCTCCCCTCACCTCCATCCAAGGCACAAAACAAACCTTCCACATTAGACAAGGGTTCACCTGCACATCCGTCAACTTGGTCTACTGTATCTGCTGCTCCTGATGTGGCCTCCTCTACAACGGTAAGACCAAGCGGAGGCTTGGAGACCATTTTGTAGAGCATTTGCGCTCTGTTTGTGACAAAGGGCAACACCTTGTGGTCATAAACCATTTTAACTCCACCCCCCACTCCCTGGGTCTCCTTCAGTGTCACAGTTATGTCATACGCAAACTGGAGGAGCAGCACCTCATTTTCCACCTTGAGAGCATACAAGCCAATGGTCTCAATGCGGACTTTACCAGTTTCAAAATCTCCCCAACCCCCGGCCTCATCCCATGACCAACCCTCCCTCTCACCCCCGTCTCCTTGACCTGACACAACTTGTCCATCTTCTCTCCCACCTATCCACCCCTCCCGCCTCACTGTCCAATCCCCACCACTCTCTACCTGCACTCACCTATCACCATCCCACCTACCTTCCCCAGCCCCACCCCTCCTCTCTTGATTAATTCAGATCCCTCTTCCCCCTCCCCATATCTGAAGAAGGGTCCTGACTCAAAACGTCAACTTTCCTGCTCATCTGATGCTGCCTGGCCTGCTGTGTTCCTCCAGCTCCATACTGTTGTGTGTCTGACTCCAGTATCTGCAGTTCTTACTGTCTCTGATGTTTCCTTTGGCCTTTGTTTAACCCTGGGACAAATAGATTATTATCCATGCTGTCAATGTATGCTTAGAAATATTTATTGTAGGGAATGGGTGTTACTGTTTTCTTTTTCACTGTTCATTATTGTTTGTTGTAGGGCTAAAATTCAATGGTAGTTTACAGTCATTGGACAAGTATCTTTCCACCTCTTTGCCTGAAAGAAACCGATGAAAATTGTGCATGAGGAAGTCCTAATTCAAAATAGCACTGCATTTCTAGAATGGAATGCAAAACAAATTTGGCACTCTTGTTCTGACAGACCATTCTAGTCTTGCTTAGATTGAAAAGGGTTCTTGTGGGATATGCATTTTATAGATTGAGGGAAAGAACATTGCTGGGGCAAAATAGAAGTGTTTTAAGAAAATACTGTTAACAGCACGCTTTTCAGAACAAACCTTTTGATTATTTGCCTCTTCAAAGCTTCTATACTCTTTTGGTTTTCTAGTGTGTTGAGTGTCTACATTCACTATGCCTTATTAGGTTGCTGCTATTTTTAGTCTCTATCATCTCTAGTTTGCCTTTATCCTGGAGTGAGACTTGCATTGTATTCTGTAGTGCAGCACACTTCATTTACATGTACATGATATTGAACACAGGTGTCTAGTGCAGCGTTTCATCCGTCCATGGTGTGCTCCTCTCTCCTCTAATTTGCCAATATCAGAGTAGCATCGTGATTTACATTACCATCATCAGCATATTTACATACAATTATATTGCAGAGGGAGATTTGAATTTTGCTGGCATGCATGTTCCTGACTCTGCAACCCCATTTCTGGAGGTATTTGAGACAAGATTCAGAAATACAGTTCCTGTTGAATTTAAAACAAGAACCTTATTTGTAGCTTGTTTGACTCTCTTTTCCCAACCGGCAATCAGCTAGTTTGAGAGGCAAGCTGACGGGCAGACAGGCCTCTATTCGTAGCACTGTTTGCAATCTTTTCATGGGGAGATTCATCCTTTGCTTTAACTTATTTAATGTTTGGTATTCAATGTGGGTGAGAAACGACCGTATAGAAAAAATACCACTTTTGGCCTGGACAGGCTTGCGCATTGTACATGTGCAGTCTTCTCCCTCACTCAAAACTTTCTTTTGATCTTGTGTTCTGAGTTCCCTGTTTTTAAAAATAGAGGCATGGGATCTTCAATATTTGCATGAACCACTTGAATAGGCAGAAAAGACGATAATTCAGTGTTTCATTTGATGGATGGCACCTTTTAATAATGCAACATTCTCTTAGCTCTGCACTGAAGTGCTGCCATGGCTGATCAATCATCCGTTTAATTAAATATCCTTCCTCAGCACATATCACATCTTGCATCTGTCTGTCAGACTTTAATGATTAACTTAAGTAGATAGAATCTGTCCAGCTACCCACTCTGATTTGCTCAGTAGCAGTAATTTACATTTGTGTAGGGTCTTTAAAAGTACAACAAAATGAACTTTGAATTGTTGAAGAGTATATCCTTCATGGCCCGTTACATTGGTGACACTTATAACTGTCCTAATGGCTATTAATATCAAGAAACATGCAATGCTAAATCTGGTAAACAATAGCTCTTACCAGGGGAGTTGACCACCTTATTTCAAGTTGCAATTGCAGGCTGCGTACTCAGCTTGCAATATGGCAACTTGCTTCATTAACCATTGTTGCATTTTATTTTACAAGTGAACTGAGTCTTGTCTAGTGCCCTTAATTTCATGCTTGAACTTATGAACTTTTGCACCTACAGATGATATTTTTAGCAATTGCTGACCAAATGATGTTCGGTTGTCAGCAACTTTGAACGCAAACAATTTTGGCAGGTAGTTCTTTGATCTTTCTGAGGCCTTCACTTTCTTTCTCTAGCTGCTGCCAGTTGCTTCATGGATTCTTTTTCTGATTTGCACTTTGGGTTCTTGCCTTCTTTCTAGGCCCTCTCCCTTTCTGGGCTTATGTCAGGGCTCCCATCATGTCAATGGTTTCCTTTACCCCTGTTCATTTGTCTTTGTGGTTTCTAGGATCCAAGCTGTTTGTTTCTGATGTGCCTCTGCTAATTGAGAGATCTGTGGCCCAGTCTATCTATAGACATTCTTCCTACATGCCTCTGTCCTATTTTCACTCTTAGCCTTGTTGCTTTCTCATACGTGCTCACAATCCTGCAATCTACACATTGTCCTTCACCTCATTGATGGGAGAAAGGTGTGGCTGTGGTCTCAGGCTCTTGCTGTCTGTTGCCCAGCAAATCCACTATGCCAGTTTGAGTTTTGTTTTCTGTGTTTGGTTTTTATGTCTCATCTCCCTAATTCTTATTCTCTTCTCCTGCACTCATTCACTGCTGCACTAACTTGGTTACTCGCGCTACACTTCTTCAGGTACTGTTCACCTTTGGTGTTTCCCTGTTTCCAAGGCTTTTCAGCTCCTGCAAAACTTCCTAATGGAGCTTTATAGCTGTCCTTTCTCCTCTTACTTTTGTCACATTTATTCAGTTCATATTTCAGCTTCCATCCTTCCTTTATGTCTTCCTCCCACACTTTCTCCCTCGCTCTCTCTCCCAAGCTCTCTGTTCCACAGTCTCTCTCGGTCACACCCTCTCTTGCTCTCTCTCACTCTCTCGGTCCTTTTTCTTCTACTCCCATAGCTCTTCTGCATCCCAATCTACTGCTGATGCTGCTATGTTCCATGTGCACAGTTCTGTATTTCCAATTTCTTATTCTTTCCATTTGTCACTTAACAATGCCCATTATCCTTTGTGTTTTCAAGCTGTTTTCAAGTAGCCTTCATTTCTGTTTTTCATAAGCCAACCTCTGCGATACAATGCAGCCACACTCTCTGAACATCATTGCTGCACTTGGGATTCCAGCTGCCGACTTTTCAGAGACCTGTGAGTGACAAAGATTGGAATTGAACTCGTGGACACTGTAGCTTAATATATGACTGACTCACAATATTTCTGATTGAGCCTGAAATAACTGCACAGAAGCCAGTATCCCATCACCTTTATTTACATGTGCACAGTGCATGAACTCTGACTAGTTAGCTCTGAGCCAGTCCCTAGAGTGAGGAGACTCTCTGAGACTCCTGTTTATATCTGTCAGCCAGGGATCCCTGATTTGCCAAGATTAACAATTCCATCAGGGATCTCATGCTTAATGAAATCTACCTGGCCCTGGTTCCAATCACTCAGAGTCTTTGATTTCATTTATAGGGTCATAGAGGGATACAGCGCAGACACAGACCCTTCGGTCCAACCAGTCCATGCTGACCATAATCCCAAACTAAATTACTTCCACTTGCCTGCACTTTGCCCTTATCTCTCCAAACATTTCTTATTCATGTATTTGTCCTAATGCCTTTTGAATGTGGTAACTGTACCCGCTTCCATCACTTCCTCTGGCCATTCATTCCACACACGAACCACATATTGTGTAAAAAAATTTGCCGCCATGTCCTTTTTAAAGCTTTCTCCTCTCTCCTTAGAAATATGCCCCCTAGTTTTGTACTTCCTCACCCTAGGGAAAGAAAAATGTTGCCATCCACCTTATCTGCGTTCCTTGTGATTTTATAAACCTGTATAAGGTCACCCTCAACGTTCTATGCTCCAGTGAAAAACGTGTCAGCTTGTCCAGCCTGTTTTTATTTGTTTGCTATACAAATACAACATGCAGTCTAAAAAAACTTTATGATGTCTGCAAATTCCTTCACTGGTTATCCTAGTGAGAAATCACTGAGAACATTAACATAGAAAAAATAAATGTGTTCCAGTGAATTTCCAGAGATAATTCCCTTTACGTTGGAATGCATTAAGACACTTCCAAAAGTAATAGACAAGAAGTCTGAAATTGAAAGGGGATTGTGAGAAGAGTTAGTGAAAGTAATCAAAACATGTACCAAAGTGGTCACTTGTGAAGGACCTATTGAAGATGGATCAAGATGGGAGGAAACATCTGTGACGGAAAATACAGAGTTAACGTTTCAGGTCCAGTGACCCTGAGGAAGGGTCACCGGACCCAAAATGTTAACTCTGATTTTTCCTTCACAGATGCTGCCAGACCTGCTGAGCTTTTCCAGCAACTTTGTTTTTGTTCCTGATTTACAGCATCTGCAGTTCTTTTGTTTTTTTTTATCAAGATGGGAGGGTTTGGGACAAGTGTATCAAAGAAGGCATTTATAGTGCTTGAACACTCTACCGTTGATAGTACAGAGAGTGAAGGGACTTTGTAGTCTAGATTTCCAAGAAAGATGGGCGTGATTTGAGATGTACTCTTGGAAGAGGTTACGAGAGAGAGGGCAGCGAGAGATATTTGAGCAGTTTTTAATTAAAGATAATATTAGAGAGTTCAATGTATTGGGTCAGAAATCAACCTGGGCAGCAGATTTCCTGATGTGTTTTAATTTTTGTAGTGTGAACTGCAGAAGGCTAATTTAGAGAATGCTGGAAAAAGAGCATTGAAAGGTAACAAAACCCTACAAGACAGTTTCAGGGATGGTAAGATGGTAGGTACAGAGGCACCCAGAAATAGATGATCTTGTTGATAAATGGGACATGGCATTTGAAGCTGAGTACTGGATTGAGGCTTCACAATGTATGGTTTAGCTTAAATGAGCAATTGTCAAGGGTTAAAGAAATCTGGATGAGGATGCGGAGCTTCTGTCAGAGAAGAATAAACAAGAGTTGTCAATGTTTCTTTGAAGAGCGTTCATGTTAATTCATGATTTTCAGCTGGATTTTCCATGTTTTTGGATAGTGAAGAGCAAGCAAACTCCTTAGCCTCCACCAGTGAGAGAGCCTGCCATATCAAGTACCAATCAGGCACTTAAGCGGTAACATGGTGGACTTCTCGGCTAATTGGAAATTAGCAGCCACTGTGTGCACGCATGTCCTAAGGAAGGCCCAAGATGGTGGAATATGGAAACCAGGAGCAGAAGTAGGCCATTAGGCCATTCAAGCCTGCTCTGCCATTCAATCTGAACATATCTGATCCTTTATCTCAATGCCATATTCCTGCTTTTTCCCTTGATGTCTTTAAAATTTAAATATTGATTTATCTCAGTTTTGAATGTATTCACTGACTTGACCTCCTCAAAACCAGTGTTGAAAAACAGGACCATTTAAAAGGTAAGTTTTATTTGTGAGTGGAGAAATTACAGGTTGAAGGATAGGGAAATAAGGTGGTCAATGTTGGAGGTGAGAAAGGGTTGGCATTCGATTGTTCCCCTCCACCATTGTCCTATTCTTGCACCTGATTGCCCCACAATGAGGGAAATCAAGCCTACTCCAACCCAACCCAGCAGGCATCCCAACACATTTGGGAAGGTAGCAACTTTTTTGCCTAGAATGCAATTAATCTAGTTGGTGTATGATCAATCCTCTGGACATTAACGGTCCACTTGAGCGCCATAATGGGTGGCGGGTGGAGTAAGGGTTGACTGTGGACTTCCTGTCCAAAATGTAATTGGTGAGGTGGTATGAAGGGGGTGCATAGCTCCCTAGAGCCAACCTGTGTGTTTATTTGACCTTTCTCACCTCCTCTAAGGAGGAAAATCCCTTCTTTTATATCATATAGCATTACAGCTCTGAAAGGTCAGATTTTGTTGCTCCATCGTAGAGCATCTCCTGATACTGGAGTATAGTTCTACATTGAGGTACCATCCTTCCCAAGCTTTAGGCAAGCAGTTCAGTTATATTGAAAATGGTAAGACTGTCCACCTAAGGTCTGTTAGCTCAATCCTGTGATTCACAAAAGAATTAAATTTCTCTATCTCTGCATGGACAGATATTTTGACCCATACTCTTATTTCTTCTCCTTCCTGTCCCCCCATGGAGATGTAAATTGGGACCAAGACAGGTTGTTGCCATGAAATTGAATCAGGAGAGGTATATTTAAACAACAAAATTCCTACACCTGCCTTCTTTGAGTCTCCACTGCACAATCCCTTTTGAGATTCCTGATTGTATTACAATCAGTCCTAAGTGAGGGATTTCCAATTTGTTATGACTCTGTGCAGAATAGCCCCGAATTATTATGTTCCCAGGTGAGGAAGGATGAACTGTCTCCATTTTTTTAATTCAATCCTTCTCTCAGTTGCTAACTTAAAATGGATCTTTTTTCTCATGGATACCTTTTACCATCCAAATGTCTCAATACTTTAAAAGGAGCCAAATTTTTCAGTTAAAGAAAAGGTGAATTTATTTGCTAATGAATGCAAGAAAATATAATAAATTGCAATAAGCATACATACATTAGAAATGTGAATTGAGTATAAAGATGACAGTTAAAAATATATACGAATCAGTCTTTGGGTTCCATGAAAAGTAGACGATGGAAAATTGGAGCTGTTAAGTAGTGTGATCGTGATAACACTGACATTGGTAGTGAAGCAGTCAATTTCTAAATTCTTGGCGTTGTAAGTTAGTTGGCAGGCTTTTGCCCTGTTTTCTATCCATCAGTGACTGCACTGGTTTGCCTACCTTTCAGTATTCAGAATGAGAGACAATCTTTTCATACCCACAGTGCAGGGATGTCTAATAGCTGAGCTGAAGTTGTCACCTTCTCAGTACACTAGTCCATATCAGAATATCAGCTCACAAATAAACTGAGATAAGTGCTGCAGGGAATTTTAGACATTTTCTTGTGTAAAGCCGAGAGCTCAAAACACAAGCATGTGTTTTGAATTGTATCCACAGTCTGGGATATAACACACAGGAAATGGTTTTCCTGCTGAGAAAGTTATCAGTCTATGCTTTGCATCTCTTCCTTTTAAGTCTCTCTGATGTTTTCCAGGCACTCCCTAGATGTGACGTTCCGTCTGTTCACAAAGACGCTTTCAGTCGTCTGTGTTACATTCTCAGGATTGACATTTATAACCCTTCTTGGCTTGTAGGTCTTTTATTAAAATCCACATCTAATTTAGAAGTTCAATATATTTGTCAGTAATTTGGAATCATGAACCATTTTCATAACAATTGATAAGAATATTATTTTTTCCATCATATTTTAATTTCTATATCTGCTAGACACATTTCTGTTTATAAACATTTTGCAAGGTAACCTTATTTAACAATACAATAGTTGGAAGGAGTGTTGATTCCTCTTTCCGAAAAAGTGGTTTGAAATGTAATTTTAATCATAATGTTTGTTGTCATCTTTAACAAAAGAAATTACAGTTCAAAACAAGTACGTAAAATTCCAGAGTGAGAATATTAGGTAGTTTTTGTTTCTGGTGACCTCTTGAAAAAAGTCTTCAAGCAATTGAAAACCAATGGCTGACATGAATCAATTCTCTCATAGTACTTGAACAATGGTGGCAATCTAATTTTGCTGATATATTTTTGGAAACATAATTTTAAATTAGCCATATAATTTTAAATGTCCAGAAAAAAAAATATGCTGCTGAGTGGTATTGAATTCTAGGTCTTAGGTGAGATTTGCTACTTGTTTTCTGGAGATTTCCTTTAAATAAAGTGCAATTTTGGTAATTTGTTGCTTGAATTGATCATCTCATCAATGAAGTGGGGAGAACAACTCCATTTGAAGATTGACAGATACAACAATTTTTCCAGTTTATGCCTAAACCAGATGATTGCATCGAATTAGATCTGTTATTTATTCTAATGTCTGCCTCCTTACTATTTGAATCTCAATTAAAGGTCTAAGGGCATTAAAATGATGAAGAACGTATGCTGGTAGTTTTTACTCAAAAAAATTGCAGTAAGTTTCAGGTAGGATAAAATCCCACCCATCAGGAAACCATCGTCAATGGCCAATTAAATGATTTGTCAAATGCGTTAGACTCCTTATTTGATTACTTTTTCTATTTTCTTAAATCCTGTAGTTTTGTTTTATTTTAAAATTTTATCACTCACTGACTTCAAATGTTTTACTTATGAGAGCTGCATGTGAAAAGTGCTGAAAAGTCTCCAAAGGTGGCAAGATCTATTGGGAGAATAGCTAGCAAAGCAAATGGAATGTTGCATATTAGAAATTGAGCCATTGTGTACAAAGGCAGGAAGGCCAAACTGTATCTTTATAAGGTATTTTGTTTGACTACATCATAGAATCCCTACAGTGTGGAAACAGGCCATTCAGCCCAATAAGTCCACACTGCCCCTGCAAAGAGCATCCCACCCCAACTCTTGCATTTCCCAATGGCTAACGCACGTAACCTAAACATCTCTGGACAATTTAGCGTGGCCAATCCACCTGCCCTGCACATCTTTGGACTGTTGGAGGAAACTGGAGAACCCAAAGGAAACCCATGCAGACATAGGGAGAATGTGCAAACTCCACATAGTCACCCAAAGGTGGAATTGAACCCAGGTCTCTGGTGCTGTGAGGCAGCAGCGCTAACCACTGAGCCAGCATGCCGCCCAAACAACATTGCCTCCAGATTTGGAGTGATTTCTTTTATATTCACTTGTAGAACTAGGGAGTCATTGGTTGTCCAGCATTTATTGCCCATTGCCAGTTGTTCTTGAGAAAGTGGTGGTGAGCTGTCATCTTGAATTGCTGCATCCCGCGTGCTGTGGTTGACCCACAATACCCTTAGGGAAGGAAATCCAGGAATTTGAACCAGCAATACTGAGGGATTGGCAATATATTTCCAAGTCAGGATGTTGAGTGGCATGGAGGGAAAATTGCAGATGGTGGTATTCCCATGTATAAGACGACTCTTGTCCTTCTAGATGGAAGTGGTTGTGAATCTGGAAAGTGCTGACTAAAAATCTTTGGTGAATTTCAGTACTACATCTTGTAGAAAGTACACCAGCACAGTCTGTAATACATAGCCTGGCATAATCCCCACTCAACCATTACCGTCAAACCAGGGGAGCAACCCGAGTTCAATGGAGAGTGCAGGAGGGCATGCCAGGAGCAGCACCAGGCATACCTGAAGCTGAGGTATCAACCTGGTGAAGCCACCAAACAGGATTACTTGCACGCCAAATAATGAAAGCAGCAAGTGATAGACAAAGCTAAGCGATCCCACACCCAATGGATCAGATCTAAGATCCACAGTCCTGCCACATGCAGCTGTGAATAGTAGTGGGCACTTAAACAACTCACTAGAGGAGGAGGCTCAACAAATATCCCCATCCTCAATGATGGAAGAGCCCAGCACATCAGTGCAAAAGACAAGGCTGAAGCATTTGCAGCAATCTTCAGGCAGAACTGCCGAGTGGATGATCCATCTTGGCCTCCTCCAGTGACCCCCAGCATTACAGATACCAGCCAATTCGATTCACTCCACTTGACATCAAGAAGCGGTTGGAGACACTGGATATGCAAAGGCTATGGGCCCTGACGACATTCTGGCAATAGTGCTGAAGACTTGTGCTCCAGAACTCACCGTTCCCTTAGTCAAGCTATTCCAGTACAGTTACAACACTTGTATCTACCCAACAATGTGGAAAATTACCCAAGTATGTCCTGTACAAAAAAAAAGGACAAATCCAACCCGGCCAATTACTGCCCCATCAATCTACTCTCGATCATCAGTAAAATGATGGAAGGTGTCATCAACAGTGCTATCAAGCAGCACCTGCTCAGAAATAATCTACTCAGTGACGCCCAGTTTGGGTTCTACCAGGGCCATGTAGCTCCTGATTTCATTACAGCCTTGGTTCAAACATGGACAAAAGAGCTGAATTCCAGAGGTGAGTTGAGAGTGAGAGCCCTTGACATCAAGGCGCATTCAACTGACTGACATTAAGCAGTCCCAGCAAAACTGGAATCAATGGGTATCAGGGGGCAAGCTCTCTGGTGGTTGGAGTCATACCTGACACACAAGAAGATGGTCGTGGTTGTTGGTGGTCGATCATCTCAGCTCCAGGACATCTCTGCATGAGTTCCTCAGGGTAGTGTCCTAGGCCCAACCATCTTCAGCTGCTTCATTAAAAACCTTCCCTCCATCATAACGTCAGAAGTGGGGATGTTCGCCGATGGTTGCATAATGTTCAAAACCGTTCATGACTCCTCAGATGCTGAAGCAGTCCATGTTTACATGCAACAAGATCTGGACAATATCCAGGCTTGGGCTGACAAGTGGCAAGTGACATTCGTGCTGCACAAATGCCAGGCTATGACCATCACCAATAAGAAACAATCTAACCACCACCCCTTGGCATTCAATGGTGTTTCCATCACTGAATCTCCCACTATCAACACCCTGGGGGTTATCATTGTCCAAAAACTCAACTGGACTCACCACACAAACATAGTGGCTACAAGAACAGGCCAGAAGCTAGGAATACTGCGGTCATTAACTCACCTCTTGACTCTTCAAATCCTGTCTGCCATCTACAAGGCACAAGTCAGGTGTGTGATGGAACACTCTCCACATGCCTGGGTGAGTGCAGCCCCAACGACACTCAAGAAGCTTGACACCATCCAGGACAAAGCAGCCCGCTTGATTGGCACTACATCCACAAGCATTCACTCCCTCCACCATCGACGTTCAGTAGCAGCAGTGTGTACTGTCTACAAGATGCACTGCAGAAGTTCACCAAAGATCCTCAGGCAGCACCTTCCAAACCCACGACCACTTCCATCTGGACGGACAAGGGCAAAGGACATATGGGAACACCATCACCTTGAAGTTCCGCTCCAAGTCACTCACCATCCTGACTTGGAAATATATCATCATTCCTTCACTGTCACTGTGTCAAAATCCTGGAATTCCCTCCCTAATGGCATTGTGGGTCAACTCACAGCAGGAGGACTGCAGCAGTTGAAGAAGGCAGCTCACCACCACCTTCTCAAGGGCAATTAGGGATGGATAAGAAATGCTGGCCAGCTTGCAATGCCCATGTCCCACAAATGAATTGAGAAAAAAGAGACACTGCTGCTGCTGACACGAGAGTGGAGGGAGTGGATGTTTGTGGATTTGATGCCAATCAAGCAGGCTACTTTGTCCTGGACAGTGTCAAGGTTCTTGAGTGTTGTTGGAACTGCACCCACCAGGCAAGTGGGAAATATTCCATCACACTCCTGACTTATGCCTTGGAGATAGTGGACAGACTTTAGGGAGCCAACAAGTGAGTTACTTATCGCAATATTCCTAGCCACTGACCTCGTATTGTGGCCACTGTTCTAGTGTGTTGAGTCCAGCTGAGTTTCTGGTCAATGGTAACCCACAGGATGTGATAATGGGCAATGATGCTAAAACCATTGAATGTCAAGGAGTGATGGTTAGATTGTCTCTTATTGGAGATAGTCATTGTCTGGCATTTGTGCAGCATGAATGTTAATTTCCATTTGTCTGCCCAAGCCTGGATATTTGAACATGGACTGCTTCAATACCTGAGGACTATGAATGGTGTTGAACGTTGTGCAGCCATTGGTGAACATCCCCACTTCTGACCTATTGATGGAGGGAAGGTCATTGATTTGGCAGCTGAAGATGTTTGGGCCTAGGACACTACCCTGAGGAACTCCTGTAGAGATGTCCTGGAGCTGAGATGACTGGCCTCCAACAACCACAACCATCTTCCTATCTGCCAAGTATGAATCTAATCAGTGCAGAATTTTCCTCTGATGCCCATTGATTCCAGTTTTGTTGGGGTTCCTTGCTGCCACACTTGGTCAAATGTGGCCTTAATATCAAAGGCTGTCAATGTCACCTCACCTCTGGAATTCTGCCTTTTATCCATGAGGTCAGTAGCTGAGTTGTCCTGGCAGAACCCAAACTCGGCATCACTGAGCAGGTTATTGCTGATCAGGTGCTGCTTGATAGCACTATTGAAGACACCTTCCATCACTTTACTGATGATTGAGAGTTGACTGATGGGGCAGTAATTTGCTGAGTTGGGATTGCCCCCTATTTATATACAGGAAATACTTGGGCAATTTTCCACATTTTCGGATAAATGCCACTGTTGTAACTGAACTGGAACAGCTTGGCTAGGGGAGTGACAAGTTCTGGAGCACAATACCTCAGTAATTTTGCTGGAATATTGCCAGAGCCCATAACCTTTGTAGTATCCAGTGCCTCCAAACGTTTCTTGATATAACATAAAATGAATCGATTTAGCTGAAGACTGACATCTGCGATGCCGGGGACCACTGGAGGAGGCTGACATGGGTTATCTATTTGGCATTTCTGGCTGAAGATTGCTGCGAATGCTTCTGCCTTATCTTTTGCACAAATGTGCTGGGCACTTCCATCATTGAGGATTGGGATGTTTTTAGAGCCGACTGCTCCAGTGATTGGTTTAGTTGTCTACCACTATTCATGACTGGATGTAGCAGAACTGCAAAGCTTATATCTGATCTGTTGGTTATGAGATCGCTTAGCTCTGACTATAGCTTGCTGCTTGTGCTGTTTGGCATGCAATTAGCCCTGTTTGGTAGCTTCACCAGGTTGACACCTCATTTTTAGGTGTGCCTTATGTTGTTCCTGTTCCTGGCATGCTCTCCTGCACTCTCCATTGAACCGGGGATGTAGGTGTTGCTGGCTGGCCAGCATTTCTTGCCCAGCTAGTTGCCTGAGAGAAGGTGATGGTGAGCTGCCCTCTTGAACTGCTGCAGTCCACCGGCTGTGGGTTGACCCATAATGTCATTAGGGAGGGAATTCCAGGATTTTTACCCAGTGACTGTGAAGGAATGGTGATATATGTCCAAGTTAGGACGGTGAGTGGCTTGGAGGAGAACGTGAGGGTGGTGGTGTTCCCATGTATCTGCTGCCCTTGTCCTTCTAGATTGAAGTGGTTGTGGGTTTGGAATGTGCAATCTGAGGATCCTTGGTGAATTTCTGGTAATGGTCGAGTGGGGGATATGCCGGGCCATGAGATTGCAGATTGTGCAGGAGTATAATTCTGTTGCTGTTGATTGCCCATAGTGCCTCATGGATGCTAAGTATCGAGTTGCTGGATCTGTTTGAAGTCTGTCTCATTTAGCATGGTGATAGTGCCACGCAACAGCATGGAGGGTATTCTCAATGTGAAGATACAACTTCGTCTCCACAAGGACTGTGCAGTCGTCACTCTTACCGGCAGTCATGGACAGATGCATCTGCAGCTAGCAGATTGGTGAGGATGAGGTCCAGTATGCTTTTCCCTCTTGTTGGTTCCCTCATTGCTTGCCACAGATCCTGTTAGCAGCTATGTCCTTTAGGACCTGATCAGCTCAATCAGTATTGCTGCTGCCGAGCTATGTCGGTGGTGGACAATGAAATCCCCCCACCCTGTTAACATTTTGTGCCTTTGCCATCCTCTGTATCTTCCAAGTGTAGTTCAACATGGAGGAGCATTGATTCATCAGCTGATGGAGGACGGTACATGGTAACTAGCAGAAGGTTTCCTTGCCTATGTATTCCTCCACAGTATACCTCTGTGCTGCCACTTCTGCTGGGTCTGTCACCAGGATTGTGGTGGTGGTGTCCAGGACTTTTCAGGTATGATTCTGGAAGTATGACAATGTTAGGCTGATGCTTGACTAGACTGTGAAACAGCTCTCCCAATTTTGGCACTAGTTCCTAGATGTTAGTTCGGAGGATTTTGCAGGGTTGACAGGGCTGTTTCTGCTGTTGTCTTTTCTGATGCTGAGTTTGATGCAGGGATCCACAAGAGGGTATTTAGGTAATTTATTGGAATTGTTGCAGGGCTGAAGTTTTAAAATTCATTCATGGGATGCAGGTGTCACAGGATAGACCAGCATTTGTTTCAGATCTGTAATTATCTGGAGGGCAAATGAGAATGAACCACTCGCTGTGGGTCTGGAGTCACATGTAGTCCAGATCAGGTCAGGCTGGCCTATTTCCTTCCCATGACAACCAACAGTGGTTATATGGTTGCCTTTAGATTACTTTTTATATTCTAGATTTTCGTTAAATTCAAGTTCCACCATTTGCCATTTTGGAATTTAAATCCATGTCGCTGAGGCTCTGGATTACTGGTCAACCTACATGTTTATGTCAGCGGAGATGCAAGTGGTGTTCTTGGAGCAAAGCGGTTTCAGGGGAGATCTGACTGTGGCATGTAAGATTGTAGAAGTTGTCAAAGAAATACTGGTCTCATTATCTGTTGAATCGGGCATTGACCTGGCACTTGTTGTCTATGATGTTGGTGGAAGTGGAGGCAATCAATGATTTCTAAAGGAAATTTCATGGGTATTTGAGGGAGGTAAACCTGCAGAGAGACAGGAGAGGGTGGGATGGTGAGACTTGACCACATTGCTGCACAGAAAGTAAGTACGGATACAGTGGGTTCAATGACCTTCTTCAATGCCACGAAGATTCTATTTACCTGATGTTCAAGTTGGAATGTGATTTGATTCCTAATGTTAATTCATTTTGGAGTTGTTGCTAACTAGCTGTTTATCAGTGTTATAATATTGAATGTGAAACCACTAGAATAACAGTAGCTTGTTAACTCAATTAAATGGTCAGTAATCATTGATTGACTGGATCCTCAGTATGTAGGAGCACAAGTTATTACAAGGGGGCATAGTTTTAAAGTGAGTGGAGGTAGATATAGGGCAGATGTCAGAGGTAGATTCTTTACTCAGAAAGTGGTCGGGGTGTGGAATGCATTGACAGAGCAGGTAGTGGAGTTGGCCTCATTAAGGGCATTTAAGCAGCTATTAGATAGGCACATGGATGATAGTATAAGGTAGGGGTGGAGGTTAGATAGACCTTAGGATTAGGGTAAAAGTTCGGCACAACATCGTGGGCAGAAGGGCCTGTACTGTGCTGTACTAATCTATGTTCTATGTTCTAACAGTTCCCAAGAAGCTGACCTTGGGGGTGTGGGCAATTCTCCTGAATGCCTTTTGAGGATTCTCTCCTGTCCTTCCTCTGTGTATTTATCAGGTCACAGCTTGTCTGTGGTTCTATCTTGGTCATTGTTTGCTCAAACATTTCAAAAATGCATTTGGAACCTCCACTGAAGAAAGTCAGTTTACATAAACTGGAACTTGGGGCTGGATTTAAGGGCACAAATTGGGCAGGCTGTTCTCCTGTGTGAACGTAAAATAAAGTGATGCTATCTGGTTGGCAGTACAACATCATCACGTCAGAAATTAGGGCAGGCAAGTGGGAGTGGAAGTGAAAGGTCACCGGTTATTTTGAAACTTTACAACCCAGTCATCCGTAGGGAGCCGAGAAGCTTGACACCATCCAGGACAAAGCAGCCCGCTTGATTGGCATTACATTCGCAAGCATTCACTCCCTCCACCACCAACCCTCAGTAGCAGCAGTGTGTACTAGCTACAAGATGCACTGCAGAAATTCACCAAAGATCCTCAGACATCACCTTCCAAACCCATGACCACTTCCGTCTAGAAGGACCAGGGCAGCAGATACATGGGAACACCACCACCTTCAAGTTCCCCTCCAAGCCACTCACCATCCTGACTTGGAAATATATTGCCGTTCTTTCACTGTCACTGTGTCAAAATCCTGTAATTCCCTCCCCATTAGCATTGTGAGTCAACCTATAACAGGTGGACTGCAGCAGTTCGAGAAGGCAGCTCACTACCACCTTCTCAAGGGCAACTTGGGATGGGCAAGAAATGCTGGCTAGCCAGCGACGCCCACATCCCACAAATGAATAGCTAAAAAAGGGTTTTCATTATCCACTGCAATTTTCAGGCACCAGATGCGGAAACATTTTACGAATGTTTTATGACAGGCATAAAGAAGTGCCACGAAAGTATAGGAAAAGACCTGTTATTGGGACCATGGCTGAATGCATCAAATTCTGATGACAAATGTGTCATTGTTGATTTTTTAAAAAAAAATTGTTTAGTTTTATTTTGGTTTTTAGGAACTTGCCAAAAGACATTAAAGAAAGATTGAGAGACCAGGAGTGTTTACATTTGTAACCATGACCAACTACCTGTAAAAGATATAATTCCTCTGCTATATATCATCCTGAACATGACAATGGATTCCAGGTTTGGAATGGAACCTCCTCCACTTGTGTTGCTAATTTCCAGGCAGTGACTAATTCATGATCTGAGTGTCAATTTGATGAGCTGAGAAGGTGGCAAGAGAGAGTTAGGGGGTCAATTGTTTCTGATCCACCCTCTTTGTCCCACTGTGAAATGCAATCTAATCCTTAAGAATTGTTGAAGGTACTGAAATTAAACCAATTTGAAATGTCAATTGTTAACTTTGCAGTTCTAACTCTTAGTTTTAAAGTTGAATTGCACATTATATCAAGTAAAGATGCACAATAAATTTCCTGAGACATTTCATGCTTGAGACAATGTTATATGATCAAAGGAACAGTTTTCTCCTGAGCAGGCAGTAATTGTATGTCGAACACAAAACAGTAGTAACGGTTTGCGTAGCCAAAATTATTTTCCTGTTGATAGTTCAAGATGTGAATTTGAGAGTGAAATGTGTGACCTGGAGTAATCAATTTCTTCATCTGCTGGGATAAATGTTATTGTAGAAATGGCAACATGTGCCAACATATAAATTTACATTATGAAAATGAAAAATCCCTTTCAGATTCTTCTGAACTGCAAAATCTTTGCAAGCTCATACTGTTTCTACAGCTATAGAACCCAGAACAATTTCCTACCGGCTTCAATTTTGCTAGCGCTACCATCATATAAAAAGGTATAAACTGGTTAATGACAGATAAAAGGTGCTGCAGATGCTGGAGAATCCGAGATAACAAGGCATGGGGCTGGATGAACACAGCAGGCCAAGCAGCATCATAGGAGCAGGAAAACTTGACATTTCGGGCCAAGACCCTTCATCAGAAATCCATCCTCTATCCGCCTCCCCCTCTCTCCCTATTTATTTCAGAACCCTCTTCCCCCCCC
>JAHRHZ010000144.1:66924111-66936439 GCA_024137785.1 Ginglymostoma cirratum
CTGCTTGACCTGCTGTGTTCATCCAGCCCCATGCTTGTTATCTCGGATTCTCCAGCATCTGCAGTACCTTTTATCTCTGATACATGTTAATTGGGTGAGTGTTGTGCCTTCACCAGTATTTCTGGTGATCATTTACTTCCAAATTCCAATGAGTGGAATTTTCTTTTGGGTATCTGCAGATAGGATCAGATTATTGTTTATTGCTTACACAAATGATTGTAACAGCTATTTCTGTACTGTAAAATCTTCTGGATGTTACCAGTATTTTTAATAACGACAATGCAATTGAAAAATGCCATATTTTACTTTGCTGGCCTCACATTCACAGAGGGAAATGTGAGCAAGCAAGAATGGATGGATTGTGGTCAAGAACATAGTTAAATTTCTATAGAAATGAAGCGTGATCACAATTATTTGCTGCAGTCAGTGTGATTATGAGCACAGAAGTGTGGGCAATTAAGACCCCAGATAAACAGATTGTGTATGCAAATGACAATGTAGTGCTATGAGTTTTAATAGATTTTATTTTATTTATAGAATCCCTACGGTGTGGAAACAGGCCCTTTGGCCCAACAAATCAATGCTGACACTCAGAGCATCTCACCTAGACCCATCCCCCTGTAACCCACCTAATCTACACATCCCTGAACACTACAGGCAATTTAGCATAGTCAATCCACCTAGCCTGCACATCTTTGGACTGTGGGAGGAAACTAGAGGAAACCCATGCAGATACGGGGAGAATGTGCAAACTCCACACAGACAGTCGCCTGAGGCTGGAATTGAACTTGGGTCCCTGGTGCTGCGAGGCAGCAGTGTTAACCACTTAGCCACCATGCTGCCCCACTGAATTCAAATTCTACCATCTGCCATGGTGGGATTCAAATCTGGGTCCCCTAGATTAACAGTCCAGCAATAATACCACTAGGCTATTGCCTCCCTCCTTCAGATTTAAGACTTTCACTACAGGTTTTTGGGAGTTCTCAAAACGTGTAAGTGAAAACAATTTGAGTTTCAAGTGCACTTCCTAGAGGTCTATAAACTTCAAATTACTTGAACCATTAATGACTTGACAGCCTGATAACTGTTTGGCCTGACAAGTATTTAAGAGTTCCTGCCCTCGTGGAAATTCAGAGGCTATCAGGCAGGAACCAGCAAGATAGGAGGAGACTTAGATGTTTTTGCAATTCACTTGAAGTAAAGGATACATCAGGAGAGGAAAGCAATCACCACCTAAGGCAGCAGTTACTTACAATGGGAGTCTCAGTAGTTGCACAAGAGATGAGGGAGCAACATAGCAGCAGTGATCTTTGTGTAACATAGACTTCAATTTGGTTTTTCACATGTTTGTAATAAACCCTATAAAGACCACTCCCCACCATCCTGCATTTGTGAAACCTCATACAAAATATCTGTGAATAGATGTGATAGATCAATTGGACACTAGGGGAGGCAATGCCTAGTGATATTTTCACTCGATTATTAATCCGGAAATTCAGCTCAAGTTCTGGTGACCCATGTTCAAATCCTGCCACGGCAGATGCTGATATGTGAATTCAATAAAGAATCTGTAATTAATGCTCTAATGATGACCATGAAACCATTGTCGGGAAAAACCCATTTGGTTCACTAATGTCCTTTAGGGAAGGAAGGTGCCTTCCTTACTTAGTCTGGCCTACATGTGACTCCAGACCCACAGCAATATGGTTGATTCTTAACTGGCCTTTGGGCAATTAGGAATGGTGGTCTGGCCAGAGACACCCACATCCAGTGAATGATTAAAAACAAAACATGCTGAACAATCTTAAGTGCATTAATAGTTACACTAACAACCAATTTAAGATAATCAGCAGAACTCATATTATGGGTCATTTACAATTGCCAGAAGCAACATGCATTATTACGTAGGGACCTGTTCTCTGCAAATAAACAGAATATGTTCAAACATTGCATCATTTACGAATTACCTGAATTGTTGGGGATCCTATAAATTGCTTTCTCCAAAGCAGTGCCTTGTTCAATGAGATTTAACTTGCCAACCATTGAGAACTCTTTTGTCTGCAGTGTAAGTTGTTCTTCTGTAAAAATTGTCATTCTAGTGTTTGTCTTGTATGTTGCTTTCCCATACTTCTGGAGAAGTTATATCTGCCATGTTTCTTCCTGCTTCTAATAATTCCAGTGAAGCATAATTACATCTGGTTATTGTCTTTTTGTCTATGTGGTCCATTCTAAATCCCTCCTGGATCCTCCAATTCCATTTCTACATTAGCCTTTTCAGTAGTAGATTTGGGGTCACATCATGCAGGTCATGCAGTGTGCCACTTGGAGATATGAAACCTAACTATTAATTTTTATTGCCAAATTCAAACTAAAATCATAGAATCCAAACTTTATTTTCAGGTTTTGCACAAGTAATCTCCATACTCGGAACCCACTCAGGTTAATATTGGGGCAATAAGTTCAGATAACTGTTGATTGCTCAGAAACACTTCCATTAGATACTTACAAATAATAAGCAATAGTTATTCAGCAATTCTTTGAACATCATTTTACATAATCACAGAATTGGTACAGCATAGAAGGAAGGATGGGTCAAATTTTCCCAGCCTCTGAACGACAAGTCAGTTCGGAAATTTTGCAAAATCAGAAAAATAAGATTCTTGACGTCAATGAAAAGTCCAACTTTTCATCCAAAGTTGGAACATCCAGATGAGAACTTCACTGGTGAACAGAGAGAGGCCCGATTGGATGGACTAACACCATCTTATTACCTATCTTCTGTTCATGTATTTGCAGTTTGCTCTTCTCTCATGAATGTGGAGAGAAGCTAGATGACAACAATAAAGTTGGTGGAAAAGCTCAGGAGGTCTGACAGCATCTGTGAAGCAAAAAACAAGAGTTACCATTCTGGGTCTGGTGACCCTTATTTCTTCACAGATGCTGCCAGACCTGCTGAGCTTTACCTGCAACTTTGTTTTTGTTCCTGATTCACAGCATCCGCAGTTTTTTCGGTTTTTATTTAGATGACAACAATTCCTGACATAAAAGTCAGAGTGGGTACCTAATGTCTCTAGCTTACCACTTCCTCCTCTGGGCCTCTAAGTTGACCAGCAGTCCCCAACATTTCTTGGAATGCTCCATGAGTAGTCACCAAGGAGGTTTTGCTGGAGAAGTATAAAAATGGGTTCACAATTGATTTTACTTAGAATTGCGGTATTCCTGAAGCGATACAAATATCTGCTAGAACCAATGTCCTTCAGGAAAGGAATGCTGTCCTTTCATATGACTACGCCTGAACATCTATTCTTTACAGTGACCGAGCAAGCCATTTTATCAACAGGGACTATGGATGTTCTCCAGGGGATTAAACTTTTTTAAAACATAAATTGGTGCTATATTTTCTTTCTGGAAGTTTTCTGATTTTGTATGCCATAGTGGTTTTAGTTCAAAGTGCTTTTATTTTATTTTGAACAGAGATTTTCCTTTGCCTATTTAAAAGTTTGACAAAAGAGTCTTCTGGTATCTTTCAAATTCTACAGTAGAGTATTGTGTATATGCTATGCCGGAGGGCAGGTGCTTGCATCCTTGTCTGCTGATGCTTCACCCTGAGCTGCTGTATTTGGCAGCTTTTGTTTTTGTCAGGGGTGGTTTACTGTTGCTCTCCACTCTTAAAGGCAGGGAAGGAAGATAGTCCCAAGTCTACCTTGAATGTTTTATTATCGTACAGGCAATATCTCACTGCACTTCTCATTTTGATTGAGAAGATAGACTGTTTTGAAACAATTGAGCAATGGAGACTGGAATGTGATGGCTGAAGTTTGACAGTAACTGAGATGTACACAATGTGCTTGCATTCATGACCAATTAATATTGTTAGATTTGAGTTACACTTTAACTTTGTGTTCACTGTAATTTTTAAGCTGTTTTACCTAAAACATTTTCACTTTCCGTTAACAGTACTTTATTTTCAAAATTTTATATGCAGAAACCGTACTTGTAGGAAAGGACTGTGGAATTTACTAAAGTTACAAATGCAATTGGGAATGAAATAAAATTGAGGCTTATAAGTTTTCTTGTGAAACCCAACATTTCATGCAAAATGTAATGTGTAACATCCTCGTAGGCTGTCATCTCATAAGTATATTAAGGGGTATTATACACTTACAGTCTTGTCAGACAGTAATTTTTAATATTTTTACTTGAGCTATATAAAATGTGCAGATTCCTCTATTTAGGCTCTAAAAGATCTAGTAGCACCAAGATAAATGTGTAGGAGCAATCAAATTATATTTTCAGCAAACTGGCTAACCATTTATCTTCTCACAAGCGTATACACAGGAAAGAAAAGAATCTAAGTTGCCATGTGATCTGTAATAAGACAAGCTCTACTGACTTTATTCATTATGGTAGGTTAGTACTCAAGGGTCAAATTTGTTTTCAATGCTTCATTACATCTTAGCCAAAAAAAACCCTGTGAGTTAGCATGTGTTTTGAATACTGTTTTCTCCGACACATTCATCAGCATTCTGACATAATCATGTTAACCTCACATTAATATCCCAGTTTTAGTTCAGCAATATCTGAGTAATTCTAAGCAGCTTTCTCATGGTCTTTTCCGGGCAAATAACTTAATGAAATGAAGTTGGGAGTTCAGTCAGTGCTTTGTCATTCACACAGAACTGCAATGGGCTGGAAGGCTGCTTTGGCAGTAAAGTTAAATAGGGCCCTAACTGCAGTGCTCCAATTCTTTCCAAGCTACTACCTGCATTTTCAGTAGCTTGGGTATTTCAGATGCATTAAATAAATGGTGAATGCATCATTCAGCTAGTCTAACACCTTCATTTTGTTTCCTACTGTGAATGATTGAAGCTGTGTAATTTCATTGCACTGCTGGGTTCTCAATGTACAAGGGACTATGCATCATTCCCATGTGAACTGTAGGCACAATGCAGTCCCCAACAAGAACAGGATAAGCTATTAACCACTCAATCAGGTCAGTGATCAGCAGGCAAGTAAATGCCTGTTTCTCAGACAGCAGACACAATGCTTTCATGTCAAGACAATCATCTGCACCCTTCTTCTTTTTAGGTATGAGGGGAGGGTTGGAGACTAAAGTTCATGTTTTCAGCCCTAGTTGATTCTATCCGTGTGTGTGTGCACATGCTTGTTTCTGTATATATCCCACTTCTTGTTCCAAGTGTAAATGCCTTTACATCAGTGAACATCTTTCAACACAGTGTTAACAGGTCTATGATTGTCATTAAATACTGCGTGTTTCATAGCTTCTCAAATAATGCCAAACAATGAAAGATGAGGAGAGGGGCCAACCAAAGTACAGGGCAGACAAATCAAAAATACTGAAAAGGAGGAAGTACAGGTGGGAACACAAAGACATTCATGAAGGTGTATGATCTATGTGCTCATCTAAGAGACATTGGGACAGATTTCCAACTGCCTGCAAGCTTCCCTTTTCCCAAAAAAGTAGGCAGGCAGCACCTAAAAATGTGGAGGGCACTCTAATCCAGTATTTGCTCAAGATCTATTTGCTACAAATTTCTACACGCCTTCACAGGGCCTAGCAGCTCACCTGCCTGAATGATTTAACTTTAAGTATGCAAGTAAGGACTGTGATAGTTTGCTTGCAGTTTGCTTTCCTGTGCAACATCTGATACTCTGTTTGCATATGAATGACGAGGCCTTATCCTCTGAGAATTTTCTGGTATAACTCCTTTCCATTGTTTGTAAGGATACTGATGTTTGAATAAAATAGCATAATAAATCAAAATCAAAATAATAAAATCAACATAAAATATAGAAGTGGTTTACTTGGCATCTTGCCATGCTGGAAAACTTGTACAGAATATTAAACATATGTAAAATGAAATTTCAACTTGCATGTTTCACACAGTCATGACCATGCAAGTATAATATGCAGCAGATCTGAATTTACCATTTAACTCTGTTATGGATGTAGATTGGAGTTTCCTACTTTTAAGAAAGCAAGTCACTACTGGTACTGGAAATCTGAATTAAAAATGGAAAATGTGGAAACTGCAGTTCAGATGAAATGTCGTCAACCTGACCCTGAAACATTTATTCTGTTTCATTCTCCACAGACACTGTCTGACCAGCAGTCTATTTCCAGAATCTTCTGTTCTTATTTCCAAGATTTAGTGCTGCAATGTGTTGTTACAGATAATTAAACTAACATGTTAAATGCTGCTAAAATGGTAATTTTTTTTTCATATTAATGAAATGCATGGCTGTTCTGCTATAATTAAGCAGGCAGCTAGGTTCTATCTTGAGCACCACTACCCTGTCAGTGTCACAGTACATTATTTTAACTATGTAAATTTTACATATACATCTAAATCTTTATCTTGAGCTTGGCTGTTCTCCAACTGGTGAGTTTCATTGTAATGCTGATGTGTGTATATAGTATAGAATATTCTCATTTTTTAAATCAGTGTGCTGAATTTACCGATTCACAGAGAAAGTGTAGGTGGTGTGTGAGTTTCATGGCATCTGGTCTGCCAAGACCAGGATGAATTCTACCACTTGATCCTCCCTTTATCACCTTCCTAATTATGCAACCAAGCTGTTGGGCACATTTGTGGGGAAATCACTTGGTTAGAGAGGCAGTAGTGTTGATCATCGGTGAGACCTGACAGTTTACACGCCTCTGGTGCTATATTTAAAACCCACCTGCACACCACTTCAGATGCTGCAAGCCAGGAGCTACCTCAATGTGTGGTAATCGACCCTGAAAATGATGCAAAGGAAAATTGAGCCTAATCCCTACTTCCCTAGGGATAGGAATTTGGTGGTTGGGCTGGTGGATAGGAGGGCAATTCATGCTGACTGTCGAAGGAGACTACATCACTAGACACAGATTGTCAATGGTTTGTGCTCCACATGGGCAAGTGCCTCCATTTTCTCCCTGCAGCCTCACATTCACAGCTCCAGTCATTCTCTAAATTTGCCACAGCACATTCAGCTCACCAAGGCTCAGGGACTACAAGTCTCATTATTGCATGGATCATGGTCACACAGGACCTCTCAGCCACCTTATCCTTCCAAACTATGAATTCTAACTGCCCTCTTAACTTCCGACTCACTCACTGGAGACACCTTGTTACCTCTTTTGCTCATGCATGTTCACAAACCACTCTTGGATCCACTTCCATCATAATCAATCATTCCCTTTGTCTCAATGAAATGTGGCCCAATATTGGTCTAAGAGGGCTAAGAGTATTTGGAGGTGGTGGATGGTGAACAGCGGGTTCCTTAGTCCACATAGGGAAAAACACTGGATTTGACCAAAGAGGGCAGCAATTGGGCAACAAACCAGTTAGCTTTATTGTGTTGTACTGCAATCCTATTACAACCAGTGCTAACTCATTCTGAATCTCCGAAAACTTTTATCCGTCATCTTCAACTACGTTCCTCTCCTTTCTTATTTAGGACCAGTAGCACTGACTGAATATACCAAGAGACCAGCCCCACTGCCAGCTCCAGTTCCAGCTGTGAGTAAGTAGTCGGTTAGGGAATGCATTTGCAAACTGGTCACCTGCCTCCTTCACCAGCTCAGAGACTTTCACCTCAGTGGGTTCTTTTCTTTTCTGGATTAAATCCAGAAGCACAATCTGGTGAGCATAACACTGTCACATCTTTGAAGCTGGTTGAGGAAGCAACACCCCAGACTGCTGGTACTCAGACCATTGCCAAAGACTAGGCACCTGCACGACCCTTGACAGAAGATGTGCCCCTGTACACAGCCAGCATGCTCAACTTGCAGAGCCAAGCACAGGATCAAATGGCAGCTTTGTCAGATGCAGTCAGTATGCTGGAATGAAGGATGGTACCAAATGAGCTGGAAAAAGCATGCAAGTCAATGCTGCCCATCAACTTCAAAGTAAACCAGCAAAGGCCTGAAATGTTGCCTAAGTTAGTCGGAGACTGGGCGGGATTTCTGCTGAGGTTTCTGGTTTACTCAAACAGAGATGTGTGGGTCAAGTGTTGAAGGGGTTGGTGGCCATGGAGTATGAAAAGATGTTGTGCAGAAGAAGCTGCTGCATAAAGGCCAGGATAGGCATTCGATGAGCTGCTGTTGCCCGTTTTCTGCTCAGTTTTACATGTCAGGGATTTGTGCCATCTGGTTTCATGGTGGAGGAGAAGAGATTGAGCTGCAAAGAGGGCCACTGTATTTTATTTAGCCATCAGAGCAAAGGAAAATGAGGTAATGGGAACTATTAGCAGAGAATTGAGTCAAAATATTAAGATGTTGGATAATGTTGCTTTTGTGTAATTGGCTGCATCACAACTGGAGGAATGTTTACAGCTCTCATATTGGGATGAGTAATTGGATTTTTTTTCTCTTTGACAGAGGACAAAGGATGCAATATATTTGGACTTCCAGAAGGCATTTCTGGTCATCAGTTAAAAGTTGAGGAAGTTGTACATTTGTTGGCCAAGTGAAACCTCATATTCTAATTGGGTGTTCAAATTGTGTAGGCAATACGAATTGTGACAACTGATTTGTTATAGTGAAGGATTTGAAATTGAGGGATAGGTTTTATGAAGCCAGGAATGGGCTGAGATGCAGTTGGTAGGTGGTAGGAGTGAAGTGTAGGATAGTGTACCTGTCACCTGCCAAATGCCATGGAATTTGGCTGCTTTGAGAAGGTAAATAATGGCCGTCCTGCTCAAAAGCCGTATGTACCGCTGGAGTGGGTGGTTAACATGACACCAGCTTCTGCTGCATGGAGAGACAGCCTGCTAACTCTGAGTGAAGGCAAGTAATGGAGTCCTCCAGGTTAACACCCTGTGGACCATGGAGGCATTTCTCAGCAACAAAGGTCATCCTGTGATAACATTGCTCCTGCCCTCTCAACACTGTGATGTCACTTCCCGCATCCCCCACCAAGGTATGTTTGCCTCAATTTTCTGGCTAGTTATGCTGTTATGAAACTTCCAATATCCTG
Source organism: Ginglymostoma cirratum (assembly GCA_024137785.1). Lineage (NCBI taxonomy): Eukaryota > Metazoa > Chordata > Chondrichthyes > Orectolobiformes > Ginglymostomatidae > Ginglymostoma > Ginglymostoma cirratum. The sequence continues at coordinate 66,933,096 of JAHRHZ010000144.1, forward strand.
ACAAACTCCTGGCCAATATCCTGGCCCTGAAAGAGAGAGCAAAGTCAAAGGGTTAAGTGTAAGAAGGCTTTAAAGTTGCAAGCCTAGATTTTTAACGGTATTGTGCAGTGGAATGTTTCTGTGAGCTACCTCTCTGGCCAAGTCGCTTCACTTGATCTATTTACTCACATTTAAACTGCTGATGCAATCAGATTGTATGGGTCTACATGTTGCTATTGAAAACGTTGGTAAATTAAAACCCATTTTTAATTTTTACCTCATTTACCACGGGTCTGGCTATATTGCCGCAGAACTGTAGCAAGCAATCTTATCTCTGCACTCCTCCCCTGAAATCATGTGGGGTGTCACCAGACATTGCTGATCTGTCCAACTGACCATAAACACCACACTAAGAGACTATGACTCCAGTGAAAGCTATAAACTAGGTCTATTAAGAATTAATATTAAATAGAAGAGCTGGATAAATTACCAAACATGACTGGACTTATTGGGCATGTTGGAAAAAATGTCATTTAAAGTTTTTGAAACTTGTCATGTCTCTTCTGTAACTTTTTTTCACACGTCCATTAAGAAAAGCTTTATATGAGTTTGAAGTATCAAGAGAATGCTGTGTATTAGTTTTTAATTACTGAACAAGAGAGCAATGTACCTTAGTCCTTCCTATGGTGAAATTCTAGTTGCCTTTTCCTCAATTCTAAAGAAGCCACAACATTTGTTTCTCTCGCTTTTGAAGAATAGTGTAGGATCAAAAGACACAGGTCTCATTGTGTGACAATGCAGGAGACTAATAGCAGCCTGTACTCCCACACCAGGAATCACAAACTGAGGAACGTCTGCATCCATTTAACACAGGTACTTCACTTGAGGAATTTCTTTAACTCATTCACAAGATGTGTGCATCACTAGCTAGGCCAATGTTTATTACCCATCTTCAATTGGCCAGAATCCAGTTAGGAGTCAATCACATTGCTGTCGGTCTGGAGTCATATGTGGGCCAGACCAGGTAAGGATGGTAGATTTCCTTCTTTAAAAGAGGTTATTGAACCAAATGGGTTTTTTTACCCCCAACAACTGGAAACGGTTCCAAGGTCATCATTAGACCCTGAATTCCAGATTTTTAAACTTCGATTTAAATTCCACCATCTACCATGGCAGGATTCAAACCTGGGGCCCAGAAAATTACCCAGGTCTGTGGATTAATAATTTAGAGATAATACCACAAGGCCATCACCTCCCATATAAATGGTGCTTACCAAAGGAAATTGTCAATGAATTATGCTGCATCCTTTAAGCTGATTTAAAGTGCAGATCCAGCAAAAGCAGATCACCACCATTGATTATGAAGGTCGCATTGCCTTGATTTTGATGGGTTTTAAATGAAGTGCTTCTAAACTGCTTTTGTAGACATCAATAACTAGCCAATCAAATCAAAGATTTTGAAAATTACTAATTCCATGCAGTTCATCTACCTCCTCATTAGAAATCAGAAGCAGCATGATCAGGCACTGCAATTTTACTGTGGCAGAATTCCCCAAGGTTCACAGGGCCATTCTGGCATAGAAACAGGAATATGTCGTTTAGGCCCTTAACCATTTTCTGCCATTCAATGAGTTCATGGCTGACCTGTGACCAACTCTATATTACCTCATATCCATTAATACTCTCGATAAATAAAAATATCATTTTAGGCTTGAGATTAACAACTAATCTAACATCACTGCCATTTGTGAAAAAGAGTTCCAAACCTCCACCCTCTTTGCATGAAGGAATATTTCCTAATTTCATTCCTGAAAGGCTCCAGTGGTTGGACTACTGCTCCTCCTTTTTCCAATAACAGCAATAGTTTCTCCCAATCTACCCTACCTGTAACTTTCACATCACAAAAACTTTTATCAAATCAACCCGTAATCTCCCAAATTCCAGGGAATACACCCCTAGTTTGTATAATTTCTCCTTGGAATTCAGGAATATTCTGAGGCCAACACACCCATTAGTGCTCTGCTCATGGTATTCCAATAACTGAATAACTTCTACCACCTCTCACTCTATTGCTCTAGGTACAAAGGTCACTATCCTTTTTTGATTATTTTCTCTACCTGTTGATTACATTTTAATGATCTGCTTAGACACTGCCACTCCCACAACTGACTGTCCCAATAGCTTTTCACCACTTACCCTTTTTGGATCCAATGTGGACAACTTCATATTTTCCTACATTGAAATTAATTTGCTGCAGTTTTATCCATTCTCTTAATCTACCAATATCTCAAGTGTTAGACTGTTATCTACTGCTGCTTACAATGTTGCTGATCTTTGCCTCATTGGCAAATTTGAATATGTAGTTAGTTATCCCATTCCCTAAGTTTGTATTGAATACAATGACTGTCTGAGACCTAACTATTGCCCATAAACGCTCTCTTTATCAATGGTATAACTAATGTCAGGGAGAAAGAGCTCAATTCTTATTATCCAACTTGTTTGCGTTCAGCAGCATTTCTAAACACTTGATGAACTCTGCTTTCATGACAGTTTCCACAGTGATTTCATTATAAGGAATCCTGGCATGGTTACAGCTTTGAAAGGCAAATCTCTGTATCAGTCTTGGAAGATTAAGGTGATTCTCTGCAGCTATGGCGAATTATATCTGTGCACTTTTTAAGAACAGAGCTGAACATCACGATTATGGCAGCCACAATGGATGTCTGTGGTGCTCGGTGATGTTGAATAGGCAGGCACGAGAGTATTGCAGTTGTTTGCTGAAAGTTGTAAGACTTTTTCTTACAAACAGGTCTCATTATTAAGTCCTGAAGGAGCTATGCCTCAGTTTCATAAAGAGATCAGTCGGAGGAGCGGCACTCGTTTGAATTGATGGCAGGTGACAGCCTTTGAAGGCAGCAAGAGCTATTTATGCCAATTTGATAACAGAGAGCTCTTTTGATCATGGCATCTCACTGCTATGTGAAATGATGTTGTACATCAGACTATAAAGGTGCCACTATCTAATAACCCTTAGCTGTGCATGTTGACTGAACAGCTCCTATTTATGCCACGTCATGAGAACCATTTTGCAATATTACTGAAATCAATATGTACACACTGTAACTCTGAGTGCCATTGTATGACATTATCTCTTAAGGTTAATTTTGTGTTCCTGCAAGGTGCTAGATAAATAGCAGGCAACTTTGTAGTGGCTGGCTGCTGTGTGTACAGATGAAAATTTGAATTGAAATAGTCTTTGTCTCACAGCAGTTTGGTCCTGAGTCACACCTGCTACAGGCTGCATAGCTTTTGTGCTGAATAACAAAGTGTACAGCTGGATGAACACAGCAGGCCAAGCAGCATCA
>JAHRHZ010000144.1:66936839-66955030 GCA_024137785.1 Ginglymostoma cirratum
GGCCCGAAACGTCAAGCTTTCCTGCTCCTATGATGCTGCTTGGCCTGCTGTGTTCATCCAGCTCTACACCTTGTTATCTCGGATTCTCCAGCATCTGCAGTTTCTATTATCTCTGACAGCTTTTGTGCTGATTGGTCAGTTTGATTGTTCCTCCTTTGTGACGAAATGAGGAACAGCTTTGGAGGCCACAGCTTTATTTCTGTTCATTTTTGCCATGTGTCCAGAGCTGGGCATTTTTTCTTCATAGGCAGTATTCAACTATGTACAGAAACAGTCCCACAGTCAGTCTGAGCTCTCCTACGGAAGTTCACCCACTGCAGCAGGCCAAAACTTCCTGTGCCCTTTGGCGATCATTTCACTCCCTCTTCAAGTTTTTCAGATCTGGCTGTCACCAGCTAAAGATACTTCAGTGGCTACTCGTTCTTCAGAACTTCAATAGCCTTGATTGCTCTGTTGCCTTTCATTTGAACAAAAAAAATTAACCACATAAATATCTTGCTTGCCTATTAATACAGTATAAGACTTTTCTCTCTGCTTTCCCACAGCAGGAAATCATTTGTTTCTGTCTGAAACAGCAGTTCTCCTTTTTCTGAGGTACTGCAAAAAGACATTAAAATAGCCACCACGCCTCCATAGTTTTCTGTTTGAGTTTCTCACCCTATGGCAATTGGATCACATGGGCATATCCCTGAACAAAGGTGGTAATCTATGGTTTTCCATTTTATTTTGAGTAAAAGGCACATTTTAGCATGCTTTATAAAATTCAGCATTCATGATAACTGAACTTAATTTTGATGAATTTGGGCAAGTATGTCATAAAAAAAATTGGTTTACAACTCTGTCCTGCTGCCGAAAATAAACATTAGATTGTGATAATAGTCACGGTTTCTTGACACTTTCTGTTCTTAAGTTTGTGGTTAATACTGAAAACATTTATAATTCCGAACTTTTTTTAATCAACAACAGAAATTGCTGGAAAAGCTCAACAGGTCTGGCAGCATCTGTGGAGAGAAATCCGAGTTAATGTTTCAGGTCAAGTGACCCTTCTTCAGAACTGGGTCTTCAGGTGCTAAAGTATAAGAAAAGTCAAATCAGGCAGGGAAGAGAATACAGTACCAATTTAAACCAGTTAGTTAATTTGGTAGACAGGTTAGGTTGAAATCATCCTCATGCTTTTCAATCTCCGTCTCCCACTTGACCTCAATACTTACACAGAGCCATGAGAAGAGCAAGAGTCAATGGGACTGGTTGAATAATTACTCGGCATGACTTACAGAAATCAACTGTAGAATGTTTTCTAAATTTTCTGAACCAAGTTCTTGGCTCATGGTCTAATAACCTGGCAGGTGAGGAATAATTGAGTGTAAATACAAATACCTAATAAATAATAGCGATGATAGCTAAGTCAGATTATGGGTGGGAGGTTGATCACCAGAGATGAGAAACTGGAGGTGGAGGTTGTCAGCAAGATTATGGGAGAATGAGACAGTTTAGGCTTTGCGGAATTTTTAGAATGTATTCTTTCATGGGATTTTGGCATCGCTAGCAATAGCAGCATAAGCAAGCCAATCTCTAAGTACCCTTGAACTGACTGACTTGCTTATGCATTTCAAAGAGAAAGTCAAATGCATTTCTGTGGGTTTGGCATGACAGGTAGGCCAGACTAGGCAAAACTGGCAGATTTCCTTCCAGATGAGTTTCTATATGATGAATGTTGATCGCTTCATATTTCGGATTTATTATTTAAACTTAATCCTGGCAGGTGCCACAGTGGGAACTGAATCCATGAAACCAATGAAGCCTGAATTACTAGTCCAGTCACAATAACAGCATGCCACTGTTTTCTGTCGTTGGACTGAAGGCAAACATTCCTTGTCCTGGCTTCACAAACGCTGCTGTAAATGAACTTCACTCATCCATCTGGTTCTTCTTAGCTCCTTTCTCCCGATGCAATTGTGGAATAAAATTGAAAACAAATCTATTAAAATTGAGGCAAACAACCTTCTTTGTAAGATTTTACTGTGGATCCACTTCCTGAGAGCAGATTAGTCAACAGCTCAATCTGAGCTGGGATCATTAAAATCAAAAGGGGACTGGTTACTGCAAGTGGATTTGGGTCAATTTTATTTAAAACTGACTTTGTGGTTAAGATTCCATCCTTCCCCATTTGTGTTCAAACTCTCTCCCCCACATACTATTGAGATACATGTCTCTCTTATACTTACTTGCTACATGGGATTTCATTTTGAACAGGATAAAGAAATGTCAAATAAGTATTCTGTTTCTGAAGAGGGCAGAAACTGCATTTTTCAATCTCTGTTTCCTGAAATTGTCTTTTTAAAGACCAGGTCTCTGGACAGATTGTATTGATTAACTGGCTCCAGTGTTAGGACCTGCATTTCATGCTTCACTATTTACTGTCTCAAAATATTTCTCATTGCAAAGGCTTGAGCTTTTAATCTCTTATAGGTGGTCTTGTATCTAGTTGTTGACCGAAATTAATGTTCCCCTCTGGTAGTTTTACTCCTGGCGTTTTGTATAGATGCGGGAATATAAAAGATTTAAAGTTTCTACAATGGAGAAGAATACTTGGATTTTACTAGAGAAAAAGTAGCCTCCAGTTTAACATCACCAATTTTTTTCAAGATTGTTTTTAATAAATTGAGCTAAATATCTAGTTGGGTACATGTAAGTTTATTACTTGTCTATTTTTAACATAGGAATATATTTTCCATAAAATATGAACGTTTGAATTATGTTTCAGCAACATTAGGTGTCCTTTGTACTTATTAGAGAAATTGTGCTTTTTGGCGAGCTGTGGGAGATGATGGTGTAGAGGCAATGAAAGTAGCCTAGTAATCCAGAACTCTAGGCTAATGTTGTGGGGGGCATGGATTTGAATCCCACAATGGCTGCTCATGAAATTTGAATTCAAATAATAAAATTGGAATTTATAATTGATCAATTGTTCTTTAGGAAAAGAAATCTGCCATCCCTAGCTCGTTTGGCACAACTCCATATCCATAGTTGTTTCTGAATTGCTTTCTGGTTATCTTGCAAGTAACTCACTTCAAGGGCAATTAGGGCTCAGTAACAAATGCTGGCCCTGCTAGAAATGCCAAAACCCCATGAACGAATTAAAACAAAGTCCTTCCTATTGACATTTCATAGTATGAAATTGTCAATATCTCTGGAAAATGGCATCATTTACAATGCAGAGAGGGCATATAATTCAACTGGAGTATCATGAATATCAAACTTGGGTCCTGGAACAGGAGGTAAAGCTTGAGGAAGTTAAAGAGGAATGTTTACCATAGAATGATTCCAGTGGGGAATGTGTTGCTTTAAGATGTAAAACCTACCACATGCGTGGAATGGCAAAACAATAATTTGGATTGTTTGTTTTAAAATAAGACTACAGACAGCTAATGTCCTTTGGGATCAATGTATAAATAATGCAGTTTATTCCCATCACTGTTTCATCAATAAGTTCAACAAATCATGAGATCAATAAATTATATCTTCTGAGGAAGATAATTGACAGAAGTTTAAGATACCCACCTTAAAGATGCATGTTTATCATATCACAACAGAGGGATGGTATTCATGTAGTGGTCCGTGATAACTTCCTGCAAGAGAAACAGAACATGTCTGATTCCTCTGCTTTCTCTGCAGTTGCTTTTTCAATTCTCTCTTGAAAGCCTCAATTGAATGTGCCTCCATCAGACTCTGTCTGTTCATTCCAGATCATCGCGGAAAAAAAAGTACTTCCTCATTTTTCCATTACTTCTTTTCATCTCAAGCCAGAACAATTCGACCAATAGGAATACTTTCTCCTTATCTGCTTTGTTCAAATCCCCCATGATTTTTGAACGCCTCTATCTAATCTCCTCTTTATCTTTGCTGCAAGGCGAACAACCCCTGCTTCTTCAATCTGTACAACCAACGTTTCTCAACTCTTGAATGATTCTTATATCCTTTCTGCTTATGTGAAGCAAAGAAGGATGGATATAAATAATTAACACACAGAACTTTCACTTAAAAGCTGCCCCTGTCCATGTGAACCCTATCATTGTGTCTGTAGGATTCTGGTCCCGTTAATATCATGCTTACCCTAAATCAGTACAGACTTGGTTACAATTCTAGTCTCTACCAAATGCACTTTGACAATGAATTTATAAGTGTTTGTGGAAGAGGTTGGAGTTTGAGCAGGGAAACAAACTAATTGTGCTACATCTCTCCTTTAGTATTTTGATTCCCAGGACACATGAATCATGCAATATGTGCACCATCTACTTTTTTTTAAACAATAACCTAACTTCCCAGTTTTAGCAATAATTTCAACCTACCTGCCCCTCGATTGCCACCCAATGTAGCAAATATTATCTCTTTCTGTCTTATTTATACACATGCACCAGCAGCTGAGTATCCCTTGAAGAAGATCAGGGACCTGTGTAAGACAAAACCATTTTAGAGGACAATGAAGTTTGACGTCGTTATCAAAAATCACCAAAAGAATGTTGTGTGCCTATACAGTCAAAAATTACAGAAAATTAGAGCTCCAACTCCAACAGAGTTGGGTGATAACATTACAGTTGGTGTTTCTGTTGAATCACCATTTCAACCTTGCAGCATTCCAAAAACATTCTTACGAACTATTATTGATATCAAAACCACATTCTGGATATTTGTAACACTATTTCACAGAGGGAACGCTGATCATTCTGAAAGGATTGCTTTGAATCGCTTCTGTTATTAATGATTTCAGCTGTGCATGCAGTTTCTGCAAGAAACTTATCTGTACGCCCTACAGCAAAAGTGTCTCTGACCTCAGACATGCCTCCTTCCAGTCGCTTGCACGTTACCACCTCCACACGCTCCTCCACACTTGTACAGAGTGCCCTACAAGCTAATTTCACCGATCCTCTCCTACAGATTACAAAAGGTGAATTCAAGTGAGCTAATTCTATAGTGTGCTGCAAATGAAAGGTTTCAGCTTATCTTTTCTAAGAATAATATTGCCTTAGAATGTCCTTGTACAAAGATAAGGAGTTTGTACTGTCACAGGATAACTATGGAATTATTGCATGGACAGTAAAACCCAAAGAGCTGCTTTCCTGCTGAGCAGAGGTAGAGTATTCAAGAAATTGAACAGAACATTTATCTGTATTTAATCAAGTCACAAAACATCCCCTCACCAATGACTTCCATGGTCACAACCTCTGCAGCTTTTTAGGTAGCTTCAAGTTGGCTAAGTTGATGGTGGTTAGCAGAGAAGCCCAATGCATTATTTTTTTGATGATTGTGAGCAGCCTTCTGCATATAGAGGTGATGTTTTCATATTCAGGTGTAGCCTGTGGATGTAGTCCAACTTCCAGTTTGCTTTTTATCTGGTGTGATGAGATAATTACATATCTCTGGCTTAAAATCGTAGCATTTTACAAGTAAATGCATAGAAACATAGAAGATAGGAGCAGGAGGAGGCCATTTAGCCATTCAGGCTTGCTCCACCATTCTTCATGATTAAGGCTAATCATCCAGCTCAATAGCCTAATCCTGCTTTCTCCCCATAACCTTTGATCCCATTCGCCCCAAGTGCTATATCTTGTCGTCTCTTGAATACGTTCAATATTTTGGCATCAACTGCTTCCTGTGGTAAGGAGTTCTACAGGCCCACCACTGTTTGGGTGAAGAAATGTCTCCTCATCTCCATCCTAAATGGTTTTCCCCGAATCCTCACACTGTGACCCCTGCTTTTGGACACACCCACTATCGGGAACATCCTCCCTGCATCTACCCTGTCCAGTCCTGTTAGAATTTTATAAGTTTCTATGAGATCCCCCCTCATTCATCTGAACTCCAGTGAAAGCAATCCCAACCTAGTCAATGTCTCCTCATAGCCAGACCCACCATTCCTGGAATCAGTTCAGTAAACCTTCGCTGCACTCCCTTGAGAGCAAGAGGATCCTTCCTCAGGAAAGGATACCAAAACTGCACAAAATATTCCAGGTGTGGTCTCATCAAGCCCCTGTACAACTGCAACAACACATCCCTGCTCCTGTACTTGAAGCCTCTTGCTATGAAGGCTAAAATACCATTTGCCTTCTTTACTGCCAACTGCACTTGCACGCTTACCTTCAGCAACTGGTGCGCAAGGATACCCAGATCCCGCTGCACACTCCCCTCTTCCAATTTACAGCAAATGTGACCTAACGTAGCAAAACCACTGAAGTTTTTACAAAATGTCTTAGAGTAGGTTGGGTGGAGGAGCAAAGATGTTAGAAAGCAAGTGACAGAGTAGAAATAAGATAGAAGAAATGATGTCCACCAAAGGAGGGCCACTGGGAGGGGGAATACACAGGAGGAGAGGAGATTTTATTGAGAGGTATGAAGGGCTCGAAGAGGTCACAGATATGGTGAGTGGCAAGGTCACTGAAGCATGAAAATTTGGGGCTTACATGGTAAGGAAATAGAGTTGGTTTGGTATGATACAGGCAACAGGGTATTGGATGAGGTGAAAATCCATGACCTCATGCTTTCCTTGTGTCATAAGATCATAAGATACAGGGGCAGAATTAGGCCATTTGGCCCATCAAGTCTGCTCCACCATTCGATCATGCCTGCTATGTTTCTGAACCCCATACTCCTGCCTTCTCCCCATAACACTTGATCCCCTTACTAATTCTTGTCCCTTCTCTCAAAACCTTTAGTCCCATCAAGTTACTCAAAGTCTCACACATATTTATGGGGCTCAGTTACCTCAGTTGCTGGAATGGCTATTTTGTAATGCAGCGTGACGCCTATAGTGTGGATTCAATTCACACACCAGCTATGATTACCATAAAAAAGTGACCTTCTCAAACTCTCCTCTCTCCTGACCTTGTGCATGGTGACCCTTGGGTTAAATCACCATCCACTGTCTCTCTCTAAGGAGCAAACAACCCTTTAGTCTGTCTGGACTATAGTCACTTTAACCGTTTACTTTCATATGTGCTATTTCTGCTCTAACAGTTACATTGCTTTCAACTTATTCCTCAACTTTCTCCAGGCTCAGGGATAATCTAACGCTTTTTGTTTGTTTGACTTTCATCTCTTGTACAACCCTCACTTCCTCTGTTTGTTCTGTCTTGGAGTTCCCAATATTATTTGAAGTCAAAATATGTCACAATGGACTGTGGTTTAATTTACACAATTTTTGATTTGATAAGTAATGCATAGGATTCTTCCATGAAGAATCCCCGACATGTATTTATATCGACTTTTACACTTAGAAAGTGTGACATCTTAGAAGTCGAAATAATAAGCTTTCTACAGTGATAGAATGGTTACTGACCCTTTACCACATATTTTAACTGAAGTATTTATCTCGTATGAGGCAAGGATGTATTATTTTTCAAGTCATTTCCTCGGATTATTTACGTAATATGCAATGTAGTAGTTTATCTCAACAGTTAGTCAATTCGTTTTATTCACTGGGTGCATTGCAAGAGGGTCGAGCACACTTTTCCTTTTATAACTGAACACGATTGATGGATAAAGCTGGAGTAAAGATACTGGCAGGCAGTTAGCAAGGTTTTTAAAATAGATTTTTATGAAGAATTCAGAGAGCCACAGATTACTAGAAGCTGGAAAGCAAGGACAGGATCTCTGTCATTTCTGTATGTTCATCCTACTGTGAAATCAAGCAGCTTATCAATTTCTATCAGGACTAGTTTCAACAAGTGCTTCATCGGCTTGCCTTTAAAGAACAGTGTCTGCAAAAGAAATGAATATCCAGCACAAATCACGCAGTGTACTTCTGTTCCAATCCCTGGACAATGCTATCCTGCAAGTAGATGATAAAACGGTCTGAGTTAACTGTAAAAAAAGCAAAATGCTCAGAGAATAATGGCAGCTTGTCACTGTTAAACTGAGAAGTACCTGTGACGGAACAGGAATAGTAATCATGAATTCAGTTAATATCTTTATCATCAAAGTGACCTGATGTAGACAATGGATTGATGACTACGCAGTATGTTATCACAGCCAAAAGAAGGTTTAGGAATTGCTTTGAAGTTTGTAATTATTATTACAAACTGTTACACTGTGTTAAAAGCTAATGGCTATAACTATTTATTTTTAAATATATGAAAATCAATTTGAACAATGTGAAGTATGTAATTATGAAGGTACTATTTGGATTAGTTTTGTAATTTCTGAACATATAGAATTAACTCATTATTTGGCTGCTATTAATAGAATATAATTAAGGACAAACCATTCTAGAATTGGAAAAAAATTGCTCACCCTTAAATCCTTGAAAATAATGTTTAAGCTATGACTGGCTAAAATTCTGGATATTGATTTTCAATGCCATTTTGGCAAATGCCAAAAATATCTTCTTAGATATGTACTGAAGAACGCATTGTTTGATGCACTTTATTCATAATTCTAATCTAGTTTGCACTAATTTAAAGGTATAGAATCTCAATGAATTTGATTGGAATTTTTTTCTATAGAAGGTTGAGAATGAAAACATTCTCAATGAAATTCCAAATCATGCAAGAATTTTTGTTTTCAATAATTGATATCTATTACACATAAGTATCGATAGAACTGGACACAGGTGAGGTGCCAGAGGGCTGGAGGAATGCAAATATGATTCTGTTGTTTGTATGATTCTGTTCTGTTGTAGGATACAAAGGAAACTCCTGACAATTATAGGTCCATCAGTCTTACTTTGGTGGTGGGCAAATTGTTTGAACCAATTCTGAGAGATCAGATAAACTGTCACTTAGAAAGACATGAATTAGTCAGAAATAGTCAGTGTGGCTTTGTTAAGGGAATATCATGCCTTGCAAATTTGATTGAATTCTTTGAGGAAGTGACAAAAAGGATCAATGAAGGTAGCGTGATAGATATTGCCTACAAGGAGTTTAATGAGGTATTTGACAAGATCACTCATTGTAGACTGGCCAAAAAAGTAAAAGCCCATGGGATACATGATAATGTGTCCAATTGGATCCAAAGTTGGCTTAGTAACATCATTCAAAATGGTCAATGCCTGCCCTTTCGAATGGAAATCTATTTTAAGTGGTGTTCCACAGAACTTGGTTCTGTGACCCCTGCTTTTTGTTTTATACATTAATACTTTGCACTTGAATGTGGTGGGCCACAATTGGGAAATTTGAAAATGACACCAACCTTGGCTGTGTTGCAGGTGGCGTAGTGGATAGTGTAGTAGATCTTGGTGTGCAAGTGCACACGTATCTCAAGGTAGCAGTACAGGTAGATAAGGTTGTGAAGAAGGCCTTTGGAGTGCTCTCCCTCATTGACAGAGATATGGAATATAAAAGTAAGGATATAATTATGAAATTCTATAAGACACTGGTGAGGCCATAATTATACTATTGTATGCAGTTCTGGTCACCGCATGACAGGAATGATGTAATTCACCCTGGAAAGAGTGAAGTGAAGATTGCCTAGAATGTTGCCAGGGTTAGAGAACTGTGGTTATGATAAAAGATTGGAGAGGTTAGGGTTATTTTCCTTGGAATCTAGAAGGCTCAGGGGTGACATGATTGAGGTATACAAAATTGTGAGGGGTACAGTAGAGTAGACAAGAAGAACCTGTTTCCCTTTACAGAGAGTTTAAAAACCAGGGGGCATAGACACAAGTGGCAAAGGATTAGAAGGGGTGTGAGGGAAAACATTTTTACGCAGCGGGTGTTGTGCCTTTAATTCACTGCCTGAGCTGATGTTGGAGGCAGGGACCTTAAATTCTTCTTTAACAAGTACCTGGATCTGCACCTTAAGTTCTGTGAGTTGCGGGGCTATAGGCCATGTGCAGGCGGATAGGATTAGAAAGGGCATTTGGGTGTCTTTGGGTCGGTATGGACAAGATGGGTCAAATGGCTCTCTTCTGCACTGTACAATTTCTTGGGTTTCTATTCAAAGGTTTCTGTTTAATGGACCTGTAGCTGGAATCCAAATCTTCTTAAACAAAAGCAGAAATGGTTGGACAAACTCAGCAGGTCTGGCAGCATCTGTGGAGAGAAAGCAGGGTTAAAGATCTGAGTCGAGTGAGCTTTCTTTGTTTTATTTTAGCCATGTATTCTTGTTTGGCTTGAGTTTTCTCCACATTTAATTATTTTAATTTGGAATGTTAAACTCATAGTTCTTTACTCATTAAATGGAAGTGCTTGCAACTTACGTATCAACTTGCACAAGTGAATATAAAACAATTTACAAGCAATAAAGTACTTTCGAAATGTAATTACTGTGATGGAGCATTGTAAAACAGAAGAACAAATTTTTATAACAGCAACAAAATAATTACCTGATCAATTGTTCCTCATTATGCATTAAAAAAAATGTTGATCAGGACTTTGTGGATAACAGGTCTGATTTTCGTCTGTGCTTGTGCCTTGGGATCTTTATATTCATGTGAAAGGGCAGCTGAGGAATCAGTTTAATGTCTTATATCAAACATATCCAAAAAATTCCTGGAAGAGGCGATGGTGTCTTCCCCCATCCTTCAATGATTAGCACTGCATCCACAAACATCCACTCTCTCCACCACCCATGCTCAGTAGCAGCAGTGTGCACTATCTATGGAAATTCACCAAGCTCCTTAGATAGCATTTTCCAAACCAACAACCAATTCCATTCAGAAGGACAAGAGCAACTGATATATTTTAACACCACCAAGCAACTCACCATCCTGACTTGGAAATATACTGCTGTTCCTTTACTGTTGCTGGGTCGAAATCCTGGATCTCCTGTTAATGGCATTGTTGGTCAATTTACAGCGTGTAAACTGCAGTAGTTTGAGAAGGTAGCTGACGGCTGCTGTCCAGCCAGTGACGCTCACAATCCACGAATGAATAAGAAAATAATAATGTTACAATGCTCTGAGGTTTTCGTGGATATTTGTTTGCTAATTCCAACTTCCATATTTCTATTTCTACAAAGTATGAGTTGTCTATTGTTTAGGGTTTTAGAGTGTACACTTATTGCTTTGGGGCCTCTTGGCAGTGATTTTTGCTTCCTTTTCCATTTTATCTAATAATACATGAGTCCTCATTGGCAGAGCAAATTAAGTTATGCATGTTGAAATATGTCTAGAATTATTTTCCCTTTTCTGTTTTGAATCCTGTGTGTAACACCATTATAGTGTTTTAATTATTGAAATATGTGGTTTAAATTCATTGACATCTTTCAACTACATTTAATGATGGGCTTGCAGTGAACCTGGTGGAGATGGGCTTTTTTCACATGGATCATTTTTACTGCTGATTGGAGAGACTCCTCCGTGAGAAGCAGGTTATGCCACAAATGCTGCATATGAGGTAGTTATCAAGTGTCAAAGCAAAAACAAATTTACTGGAAAAGCTCAGCAGGTCTAGCAGCATCTGTGAAGAAAAAAAATCAGTTAATGAAAAATCAGAACTGCTGAGGAAGGGTCACTCGATCCAAAACATTAACTCTGACGTTTTCTTCACAGATGCTGCCAGACCTGCTGAGCTTTTCCAGCAACTTTGGTTTTGTTCCTGATTTACAGCATCCACAGTTCTTTTGTTTTTTTTTAGTTATCAAGTGTCATCGTGTGGAGCTGTTTTCAGCATATTATCAAGCTGCTTGCGTCACTGATCGTTATGGTGGTGCATGCAGTCCCACATGCAATTTTGCCATTTCCCTGTTGTTGGTTGATGTCACCGGTGTGCGAAAATTGATGGTTTGGACCCACATATCATGTTTGCAAGCATCCTTGAAGCAGAGCTTTTGGTGTCCTATAGGTCATTAGGCTACAGCTATCTCTCTATGTGAAAGAACCATCCATCTTCAATCCTGCAAATATGCTGGAGCTAACACAGTTGTCTCTGCATCTGGATGATCGATGAACACAGGACGCAGGTTTGCAGATCGGGCAAGAGATGTGAGGGAATATGACAAAGGGCTTTTTATGTATCAGATGGCAATAACCTGGAATTTTTTTTTCCCAAAAAGATGGTAGAAGAAGAAACAATCAATGACTTCAAAAGGAAGTTAGATGGTGTGCTTCTTCTTTGCTGTAAATGAATTTTACGACCTTTTCATCAGCATAGAGGAGTTCTCTGATCAAGATGCATTGTATTTTTGTCCTTGTTTTAATTTGAACATGTCATAGAGGCTGCAAAAGGGAAGATAAAGGTCAGGAGAAACCAGAAAAATATCGAACCAGAGATAGCAGAAACTGTAGATGCTGGAGAATCTGCGATAACAAGGTGTAGAGCTGGCTGAACACAGCAGGCCAAGCAGCATCAGAGGAGCAGGAAGGCTGACATTTTGGGCCTAGACCCTTCTTCAGAAAAAGAATCAGAAAAAAATTGATTGTTTCTTCTTCTACCATCTTTTTGGGAAAAAAAATTTCCAGGTTATTGCCATCTGATACATAAAAAGCCCTTTGTCATATTCCCTCACATCTCTTGCCCAAACTGTAAACCTGTGTCCTGTGTTCATCGATCATCCAGATTCAGAGGCAACTGTGTTAGCTCCAGCATTTTTTCTGAAGAAGGGTCTAGGCCCAAAATGTCAGCCTTCCTGCTCCTCTGATGCTGCTTGGCCTGCTGTGTTCAGCCAGCTCTACACCTTGTTATCTCAAAATATTGAACCATTTGGGGTTTAGCACACAGCTCTATTTCACCCCATTCTTCACCCTGAAACTGTTGGAAGAGGAACTGACAAACTGTACAGTTTATCATGAAAGGAAAGGATGAGAATAAGGAGTTCTGGTAGGCTGTCAATTTTATCCAAAATATTAAGCCCAGCTGATGCTTTCATGAGAAGCACAAAAATGAGGTAGACGGGTATATCATATTCCCTGTTATTTTGTTATCTTGTAGCTGAAGATCTTATTCACTGTAGATCTACCAGCACAGAAGCTGCGTTGTGCTTCTGCATACACTTGGGCTGCAATTTGTTGGGATCTTCTACACAAGGTCCTGGCTAAGGTCTTCCCAGTGTTGCAGAGGAGTGCGATGTCCCTATAGTTGTTGAAATCTCCTCTATCATGTTTTTGTTTATTTACAGCAGGCTGCTAATCGCAAGGTGTAAACCCCGTGGAATGGATTCTGCCTTCTAACAGAAATTGAGTTAGCCGTGAATGTGTTGTAATAGATGGGAGTTTCCATGCTTTAAGATGGCTGGAGTTCCTTCTTAGCTGGATGTTTTCTCTCTTGCTATTAAATCAATAGTCTTTGCTACCTTGAGTGTTAATAGTTCTCCATCTTGCTTAACCATGATATAAGCTAATAGCAGAACATCAGACACTGGTGTGGAGAAGTCCGACTCACTGGAGTACAGATCGCGTGTAATATTCAACCCAGTGCACCATCTGTTAAATTTGAGTGGGACAACTTTTGTCAAGTATTTGCACAGTTTCTCCTTTTGCAAATCTGGCTTGGCCACTTCTGAATAATATAGTGCATTAAGTGTCAATACAGTGACTCCTACAGGGGATCTGTGAGCAGAAATAGTGAGGTTTTATAACTAATCCAAATCCTCACTGAGAGATGCAGAGCCCAAACCAGGAATAAAGAATAGAACTTCTGGATTTGATTTAAACAGTGTAGAGAAAACAAAATAGACATTGAGAAACATAAGTGGGATTGTGGAAAAAATACTTAAAAATATCTTCAGAACTTTTTTTTCTGAGCGAACGATAATCCAAACTCAAAAGGACTTTTCAAACCTCAGAAAGTTTGCACTAGACTTGTCACATATCACTCCATTAAACATTTATGTATTCCTGAATACATCAATCCTAACTTTTTGCAGTCTCTAGGAAAGACAAATACAGCAAGTTTACCATGTTGCAGTCATTTTAATGCTGAGTTTATTGGCAAAGACTGCAACAGTCCATCATGAGGAGGAGCAGGGCATGTATGACAGCAATTTCCTGATTTTCCAGGTTTAACTATGTAGGTAGAGATGCCATAATTTGCTTCTAATTTACTTTATAATAAGGGTGAACAGTGGTAGCTTCCATGATCTTATTATCACAACAAAATTGCCAAGAATTTCAACAGCACATTTCACTTAATGTGGTAATATTGCTGGACTGTCTAGGCTTTCCTTCAGGTAGTTCATGAAAACAATGCAAGTGTGACTATCATCATAATGTTGTTAAGTAAAATGTGATTCAAATGCATTTTACTTCCCCAATAGCTTTATTTCTTAGTGCTTTTTTTTTTATTAATGACATGCAAATGAAAAGAATCAGCATGGGAAAACTGCTTACTGCTACACTGAACGCGTATGCTGCAAAGATCTTCTTTTAATTATCATCTTGCCAATTTATAATCAGTTTCGGCATGGAGGTTATGTTTTAAAAAAAGAATATAAATAACTTCTATGCTGGAGATCAGGCTATTACATTTAGATAACTTTACACAGGGCATGATTTTTTAAAATAGAAATCTCTACAGGGTGGTAACAGGCCATTCAGCCTAACAAGTCTGCACTGATACTCCAAAGAGCAACTCTCCCAGACTCACTCCCCCCCCCACCCCCACCCCACCCTATCCCTGCATTTCTCATGGCTAATCCACTTAACTTGCACATCCCTGGACATTATAGGCAATTTAGCATGACCTATCCACCCAACCTGCACATCTTTTGGACTGTGGGAGGAAACTGGAGCACCTGTCAGAAACCTGCCCAGACACAGGGGGAGAATGTGCAAACTTCACACAGACAGTCACCCGAGGCTGGGATTGAACCCAGGTCCTTGGCGCTGTGAGGCAGCAATGCTAACCACACCATACCATGCTTTCCATGTTTTTTGAAACAGTAGTCATTTAAAATAGTTGGCGCTGTAACTATATTTGATGGTTGAACTGTAATGATTGGTAAATCAAAATAGTTTACACTTCGAACAAGGTGCAAAAAATAAGGATCAGGTCAAAGACAACCTCTTTGCTTTGTGCCACATTTTTGTCCTTGGCAGATCTGCTGACAAAACACAGACATTGTCTTTTTGGATATATGTTTCTTTAATAAAGAGATTGGTTGCCATACACAAAATTGAGACCACTCAAAATTTAATCTTCCATGGAAAGCACATAATTTTCAAATGGCAGTTGACAGATTGTTGTTTTGTGCTATATCATTTTCAAGGTGAGAGATTTAACACCTGAAAATTGGAGCAGTAGAATGGATTTTTATATTTACAAAATAGTTGGGTTCAAATAAAAACAACTTTGTGGTAATGTTACAATTTTGAAATTGCTTCATCCTTGACATTCAATACAGTTCCTGTTGTTTGAAACACACACGGTAGGAACTCTTATACAATTAGCAAAATACCGGGGATACAATTTTGCTTCTGACTGTAGCTCAATTAAATGATAGAAAACCTACAAAATGTTTTCATTCGCAGCAAAGGCTAAAGTGTAAGGCCTGTTGGGTGGAATTGCTAGTTTCTTGTGCAGTTGGCATATTGTAGACTTGGGGGAATACTCCTGTTACCACTTCCACAGCAATGATATTTATTTAAATTTCTCTATCACTACCATCAAACAAATGCACTTTTTAATCACCTACAGACAATTTCTGTTGGTGAGAAGAAAACATATCCTAAAATCAGACATTGCCATTCCCAAAACCTCCATCTGGAGCACAACAGTAACCAGAAACTGAACTGAACCAGCCAAATAAATACTCAGACTACAAGTGCAGGTCAGTGGTGGAAATTGTGTTCCGAATCTTCTGACTTTCCTGCACCATTACTGTCTTTCCAAGGTCTGTCCACTGTCTGTAAAACTCAAGCCATAATATGATGGAATCATTTCTACTTAGCTGGATAAGTGCATCTCCGACAACACTTATGAAACCCACTTGACTAGCAGCCCATCCACGAACTCTAAACATTCAGAGAAACACTAAAACATAGAAAATAGGAACAAGAGTAAGCCAATTCAGTCAATCAATATGGTCATTGTTGATCCTTTATTTCAATGCCATATTACTGCTCTTTCCCCATACATCTTGATACCTTTGGCATCCAGAAATCAATCTATCCTTCTTAAAAATATTCAATGACTTTGCCTTCACCATTGTGTGGTAAATAATTCTACCCTCTTAGTGAAGCAATTTCTCCTTATCTCAGGATTGAATAGTCAGAGCTGAATCCTGCCGCCATGACCTCGCATTCCAGATCAGACTTCCCCCCTCCTCCCACCCCATCCCTCCTCAGACATGGGGAACATCATTCCTCCATCCAGACTATCCAGGCTCTGTCAATGTTTTCTGCAATTCTGAGAGTTCTCTCTCATTCTTCTAAACTCCAGTGAATGTATTTGTGAAAATTCAAAAACACCACATAAGCTAGTTCTGCTGTATCCAATCTACTAGTTCTCTACTCAAACAAAATCCAGTAGCTATGTCAAACATAATTTTCCTTTCATCAATTCATGTTGACTTTCTCTAATCCTCTTAATACTTGCTCTGTTATTGTATGCTTTATGGTAGACTCTTGTATTTTCCCTACCACTGATGTTAGACTAATTAGTCTATAAATCCCTGCTTTCACTCTCCTTTGTTTTTAAGAAGTGGAGTTATATTTGCAACCTTCTAATCTACTTGTACAGAATCTACAGAATTTTGCAAACCTACAATCAACTCATTCACTATTTCCATGGGCCACCTCCTTTCGTACCTGGGATGTAGATGATCAGACACTGGGGAGTTAGCAACTTAAAGTCTGATTAATTTCTCCAGCATCTTTTCTTGCAATGCTAATATTCTTAAATTCATCCTTCCTAATCGATCTTACTTCTCTCGCATTTCTGAAAAGTTATTTGTGTCTTTTGTGATGACAGATCTAAAGTAATCTTTAATTGATCTGCCTTTTCCTTGTTCTCCAATATGAATTCTCCCATTTCAGTCTGTAAGGGAACATTATTTATCTTCACTGACATTTTTCTTTTTACATATGCATAGAAGCTTTCATAGTCTGTTTTTCCATTCCCAATACATTTGCCTTTTTTTCCCTTCTCTATCAATCACTTGCTCCTCCTTTACTGAGTTCTAAACTGCTCCCAGTCCTCAGGCTTGCTATATTAACTAGCAGAGATAAAAGGTACTGCAGATGCTGGAGAATCCAAGATAACAAGCATGGGGCTGGATGAACACAGCAGGTCAAGCAGCATCATAGGAGCAGGAAAACTCGACGTTTCGGGCCTAAACCCTTCATCAGAAATGGGGGAGGGGAAGGGGGTTCTGAAATAAATAGGGAGAGAGGGGGAGGCGGATAGAAGATGGATAGAGGAGAGGATAGGTGGAGAGGAGGCAGACAAGTCGAAGAGGCGGGGATGGAGCCAGTAAAGGTGAGTGTAGGTAGGGGGGTAGGGAGGAGATAGGTCAGTCCAGGGAGGACGGACAGGTCAAGGGGGCTGGTTTTGGGATGCGGTTGGGGGAGGGGAGATTTTGAAACTTGTGAAATCCACATTGATGCCATTGGGCTGCAGGGTTCCCAGGCTGAATATGATTTGCTGTTCCTGCAGCCTTCGGGTGGCATCACTGTGGCATTGTAGGAGGCCAAGGATGGACATGTCATCTGAGGAATGGGAGGGGGAGTTGAAATGGTTCGCGACTGGGAGGTGCAGTTGTTTGTTGCGAACTGAGCGCAGGTGTTCTGCAAAGCGGTCCCCAAGCCTCCGCTTGGTTTCCCCGATGTAGAGGAAGCCACAACGGGTGCAGCGGATGCAGTATACCACATTGGCAGATGTGCAGGTGAACCTCTGCCTGATGTGGAATGTCTTCTTGGGGCCTGGGATTGGGGTGAGGGAGGAGGTGTGGGGGCAGGTGTAGCACTTCCTGCGGTTACAAGGAAAAGTGCCGGGTGTGGTGGGGCTGGAGGGGAGTGTGGCGCGGACAAGGGAGTCGCGGAGGGAGTGGTCCCTCCGGAAGGCAGATAAGGGTGGGGAGGGAAAGATGTCTTTGGTGGTGGGGTCTGACTGTAGATGGCGGAAGTGTCGGAGGATGATGCGTTGGATCCGGAGGTTGGTGGGGTGGTATGTGAGGACGAGGGGGATTCTTTTTTGATTATTGTTGCGGGGACGGGGCGTGAGGGATGTGTTCCGGGAAATGCGGGAGACACGGTCGAGGGCGTTCTCGACCACTGTGGGGGGGAAGTTGCGGTCCTTGAAGAATGAGGACATTTGAGATGT
>JAHRHZ010000144.1:66955430-66971502 GCA_024137785.1 Ginglymostoma cirratum
GACCGTGTCTCCCGCATTTCCCGGAACACATCCCTCACGCCCCGTCCCCGCAACAATAATCAAAAAAGAATCCCCCTCGTCCTCACATACCACCCCACCAACCTCCGGATCCAACGCATCATCCTCCGACACTTCCGCCATCTACAGTCAGACCCCACCACCAAAGACATCTTTCCCTCCCCACCCTTATCTGCCTTCCGGAGGGACCACTCCCTCCGCGACTCCCTTGTCCGCGCCACACTCCCCTCCAGCCCCACCACACCCGGCACTTTTCCTTGTAACCGCAGGAAGTGCTACACCTGCCCCCACACCTCCTCCCTCACCCCAATCCCAGGCCCCAAGAAGACATTCCACATCAGGCAGAGGTTCACCTGCACATCTGCCAATGTGGTATACTGCATCCGCTGTACCCGTTGTGGCTTCCTCTACATCGGGGAAACCAAGCGGAGGCTTGGGGACCGCTTTGCAGAACACCTGCGCTCAGTTCGCAACAAACAACTGCACCTCCCAGTCGCGAACCATTTCAACTCCCCCTCCCATTCCTCAGATGACATGTCCATCCTTGGCCTCCTACAATGCCACAGTGATGCCACCCGAAGGCTGCAGGAACCCACACCCCCATCTCCTATCTACTAACATCATCCCGCCCCCTTGACCTGTCCGTCCTCCCTGGACTGACCTATCTCCTCCCTACCCCCCTACCTACACTCACCTTTACTGGCTCCATCCCCGCCTCTTCGACTTGTCTGCCTCCTCTCCACCTATCCTCTCCTCTATCCATCTTCTATCCGCCTCCCCCTCTCTCCCTATTTATTTCAGAACCCCCTTCCCCTCCCCCATTTCTGATGAAGGGTTTAGGCCCGAAACGTCAAGTTTTCCTGCTCCTATGATGCTGCTTGACCTGCTGTGTTCATCCAGCCCCATGCTTGTTATATTAACTAGCAACTTGCATGACTTTCTTTGGAAGTATTACTGTCCTTAATTTTATTTCTAGGCATGGTTGGACCATTTATCCTGTTTTATTTTTTCACGAGGAAGGAATGTATAACAGTTGCAATGTGTGCACTTAATCCTTAAATATTAGCCATTCACTTACTCCACCATCAATACACAATGGCAGCAGTGTGTACCTTCTGTACGATGCACTGGAGTAACTTAACAAGGTGGCTTTGAACAGAACCTTCCAAACCAGCAACCTCTACCACCTCATAGAAGATGGGCCCCCGACTAAGTCACCTATTATTCTGACTTGGAATTATCGCATTACTGTTGCTGTGTCAAAAAAGTGAAACTCCTTTAAAAGCACTTTGCACACCGCAGATGGAGTGCAACTGTCAAGAAGGGAGCTCACTATCAGCATCTTAAGGGCATTAAATTCTGGCCTTGCCAGCGGTCCTGGCATCGTGTGAATAAATAAATGAATCCTAGCTCCGTAATATTGAATTTAACACAATGGGCTTAAAGCAGGCATTACTCCACCTATACAGATAAACATGTCAGGTTGGTATACGACATTCAGGATATCAGTTCTGAAAATTCATTCATGTTGCAGCTGTTTCATAACTGAGTTATAACAAACTCAGTTTCAATATCACGTTCAGGTTTTTTCAATATCACATTCAGGTTTTTTTCCCAACACTTCCAGTCTGGGGCTATTGTTAACTCTTAACTCGAAGACAGTCCGGTTTACTTTCTTCTCTCCTTTCCATGCAAGGACTTCACAGGACTTCCCAAAACAAAATAAAATCAGAATAAAGGTATTTCTGCTGCGGGTGTTTCCCTGAAGATTATAAAAACCTCCAGTCCGGACATTCCTAATAGACATCTTTTAAAGCACAACAGCCACCTTGCTAAGTTTTAATACCTTGAAGGAAACATAAACACATTACACTGCCAAAGAAACCCTCACAGAGCATTTTAAAATAAATTGCCTTGGCTACAGAAATACTTGCAAGTTAATTATGATAATAGCCAATAATTCAAAGCCAAAGCTTAAAATAAATTGCTTTAAGCAAAAGTATAAATCAGTTTACATCACAACTCCCTTCAACACATATACATAGTGGCAACACTGAGTACCATTTATAGCAGTAACTCAACAAGACTCCTCTGACAAGACTCCTTCCAAACTCATGATTGGTACTTCTGGAAGGTCAAGGGCTGTAAAGTCATGGCAACACCATGAGGTGCAGGTTCCCTTTGAACACACACCATCCTGACTTGCAAATATATTGCTGTTTCTTCACTGACAAAAATTTCAGGTCCTTCTTCCTAATTGCTCTGTGGGTGTACTAGTAGCCCATTGGCTGCAGTAGGGAGGCAATAGCCTCGTGGTATTATAGCTGGACTGTCAATCTAGGGGAGCTAGGTTCACATCCTGCCATCACAGATGGTAGAATTTGAATCCAATAAAAATCTGGAATAAGAGTGTAATGATGACTCCATGGATGATTGTCAGAGGGAAAAGCCCATCTGGTTCACTAATGTCCTTTAGGAAAGGAAGATGCTACCTGGTCTGACCTACATGTGACTCCACATCACTGCAATGTGGTTGACTCTTAACTGTTCTCTAGGCAATTAACGATGGGCAATAAATGCTGGCCCAGAGTAACAATTTCTGATTAGTCTTCCTGTTTTGGATCTTTTATACAGGTAGGAACTATCATTATGTCAAATCTTCTGTCTGAGTGTTACACAGCATTTATTATCAGATTTGATAAACTTTAATCTGCAAGACATGTTTTATTGTATATTGTGGATCTTGCTTACCACATTACATACAGTTGATAGTCACACCTTCTGTAATGTGCTACACAGAAAGATGCAGTAATCTTGGATAAAAGTCATATTCTACCTCTTTTCATGGCATCTGAATTACATTGTATGAGCTTGTGGGTCATACAACAACACTCAGGCTGCCATTAATATCACATCAGACAGTCACCCAACAACAGTGCTACTAACCAATGTCAAACATTCATTATCACATATATTAAGGAATAATTCTTAGAGAATTATTGGTCAGCTGGAAAATCCAATCTTTGAGTTTAATTAATTGTCTAAATTAGATAGTTAACAAATGTTAAATTATCCCCCATTACTTTCCTGATGTCTCCTTTTGTTTATTCCAGCTTTCATGGATTTTTTTCAATTGACTTATGCTTTCTATTCAATCAAATTAATTTGTCAATTCTGCTACATTACACATGATTCCATGAAAGTAAGAGGGCCTTGCACTTTGTGCTTTTCTGCTTGTTATTCCGCGTAACTGATAACCACAGAATGTCAGATTTTTGATGAGACATGTGCCTTGAAGTTTATGAACAATACTATTTCGATATTTTCAAGATTATAGACTTACACAGGCTGGATTATGTGCTTACTAATATAACTGTACTTTACACAGCCTAGCTGTGTGACTGAAGACACTACATTGACGCCACGTCTAAAGTATTACATGCAGTTTTCGTCTTCCTACCTATGAAAGGATATACTTGCCAAAGACAGAGTGGTGCAGAGTTTTGCGAGGCTAATATCAGGATTGGCAGGACTGTCGATTGAGGAGAGATTAGTTCCACTGGTATCCACTAGATGTTAAAAGGATGAGGAGGGTTCTGACAAAATTCTAATGGGGCTGGACAGTCGAGATGCAGGGAGGATGTTTTCCCTGGTTGGGGAATCTAGAATTGGGGGTCAGAGTCTTAGGATATGGGTAGGGCATATGGGTGAGGACTGAGATGAGCATTTTTTTCCAGTTAAAAGGTAGTGAACCTGTGGAATTCTTTACCAAAGAAGGCTATGGAGGCAAATCACTAAATGCATTCAAGAAAGTGTTCAATAATTTTTTACATTTAGATATCAAGGGGTACAGGAGAAACCAGGAATGTGGTAGTGAGATAGAGGATCGTCATGATCGTGTTGAATGGTGAAGCAAACCAGAAGGGCTGAATGTCCTATTCCTACTTTGTATGTTTCCATGGTGCAGAGAGAGTGATTGAAGGTGAGATGGGTAAACTTTATACTGGAATGTCAATTCATGATATCATGTAACTACCGTAAAGTTACAGGCCTGGTCTGAATCAATGCTGTAATACAACAGTTATGTAATATTGTAAGGTGAATGTTTCTAAAGCTAACTCAAAGTAGAGGAATTTAGAATGAGTTCACATCTTCCCAAAAATCAGTTGTGAAGAATTAGACCATTTAAATCATAGAGAAAAAGTATACAAGGCAGCAAAGAACTTAGTTGATAGTTTAAAAATGCTGAAATATTACATTGGCAAATAATTAAATTCATTTCATTGAAGTGTTGTATGAGCATTGTATTTGTAAACTGAAATCAGATCATATCAAAATTTATAATCTAATTTACAACATATACAAATGTTTTCAGGGAATTTTATGCAGCATTCTGTATGACCAGACACAAATGGCAAAAGAGCAAATTTAAGTAGTAGATATTCAGCGCTAATTTGCTCATGCACAAGTGCCAATCAGGTGCTTAAGTGTTCGGATTGGTAGACAGGGTGCATATAATCATTTTCACCAGCCTGTTGTGCCTACCATAACAATAAAGCAGGAAAGGAACCACCCTGGACCCATTACCTGAATCAGTAGTTCTACTTATGCATAAGCAACGAGGAGGCCTAATGGCTATTTAAAGTCAGTTTTGCAAAATTGGTTTGTTCTTAATACAGTTTATGCTGGGCCAACATGATCCGTGTGCATCCAAGCCAGTAATCTGAAAAAAGAACCATTGAAGGCCATCACCAAAAAGGTTGGAAGGAGTTGCTCTTATTAAGTCGAATGCATTTGACAAACAGCATGACTGGCCATTACTTAGACGGTGTCTATTTTCGTCCTCGCTTCACTGTTCACTACTGTCCAATTGTTTTCTCTCCTTCTTCATAGAATCCCTACAGTGTGGAAGGAGGCCATTTAGCCCATCGAGTCTGCTTTGACCGTCCAAAGAGCATCCCATCCAGACCCAGCCCCCCATTGTAACCCCATGACCACCCTGGTTAGCCTAACCTAACCTGCACATCTTTGGACTGTGGGAGGAAACTGGAGCACCTGCAGGAAACCCACGCAGGCACTGTACAAACTCCACACAAGTAGTCATGCCAGGCTGGAATTGAACCTGGGGTCCCTGGCATTGTAAACAAACTCAGAAGTCAGATGACAGCAGGTTATAGTCCAACAGGTTTATTTGGAATCACTGAAGCTTTCAGAGCGCAACCCCTTCATCAGGTCATGTGACTTCTGACTTTGTCCACCCGAGTCCAACACCGGCACTTTCGCATCCTGGCACTATGAGGCAGCAGTTCTAACCACTGAACCAATATGCTGCCCATTCTTGATCACAGTTTCTCTTTATATTGCTTATTGCCCCTACCAGAACCCATCGCCATCACAAAATTGAAAGCCATTTCACTGCTGAGATGCCTTGGAAAACCCAGAAGGCATCCAAAGCTCCTAGTCTCATGCAAAAAAAAATGTCCAATATTGGATATAACTCTGGTCCAAGTGTTCCAACCTATTCGCCTGCCAATTATCAGAGGTATAATATCTAGGTGGCATATATCGGGGGTATAATATCAAGAAGGGATACATTTTCTTTTCAAACAGATGTTCACCTGCACATCTGCCAATGTGGTATATTGCATCCGCTGTACCCGTTGTGGCCTCCTCTACATCGGGGAAACTAAGCGGAGGCTTGGGGACTGCTTTGCGGAACACCTATGCTCAGTTCGCAACAAACAACTACACCTCCCAGTCGCGAACCATTTCGACTCGCCCTCCCCAACTCCTCGGACGACATGTCCATCCTGGGCCTCCTGCATTGCCACAATGATGCCACCCGAAAGCTGCAGGAACAGCATCTGATATTTTGCTTGGGAACCCTGCAACCCAAGGGTATCAATGTGGACTTCACAAGCTTCAAAATCTCCCCTCCCCTGACGACATCCCAAAACCAGCCCAGCTAGTGCCCACCTCCCTAACCATTCCTCCCAACTCAAGCCCCACCCCCATCTCCTACACACTAACCTCATCCCACCCCCTTGACCTGTCCGTTCTCCCTGGGCTGACCTATCCCCCACCTAAATCCCCACCTACATTCACCTTCACTGGTTCTAACCCCACCTCTTTGACCTGTCTGTCTCCTCTCAACCTATCTTCTTCCTTACCCATCTTCTATCTGCCTCCCCCTCTCTCCCTATTTATTTCAAAATCCCCTTCCCCTCCACCATTTCTGAAGAAGGGTCTCGACCCAAAACGTCAACTTTCCTGCTCCTCTGATGCTGCTTGGCCTGCTGTGTTCATCCAGCTTCACAACGTTTTATCTCATTTTCTTTTCCTTTTTTTTAAACCAAAAAATGAACAATAATAAAATTGCTGCTTTGTGTTAAACTTTTCAAGGTAAGATATCAGCCTTTCAGTTCAATTGTGGCATCAGCACAGGAACCCTGTTGCATTCTCTTTATAAAAATGGCTAACTGATGGAACTACTCAATGCTGCCACTTGAAAAATGTCATTCACTGCACTGACATTATCACGCTGACGAACACATTAACAATAGGCCCAAACGTAAAGTGCACAATAGTTCATGATATATTCAAGGGCACAATACACCCTTGAGATTTGGTTGACACTAACATTCATTTAGATTCTTTTAATGATTTGTAACACAGTTCCCGTGTTTTAAATGCACAATAGCCTTATATTCTCTACAACAACATATGCTTGAAATGCTTTAAAAGCAATGCATCATTTTACTTAAGAAAAAATGTCTCTGAAATTTTCAGATCAGCTATTTGATATAACGTCTAATTAAGTGTCATCCAAACCTTCACTAAGCTGCTGTAGCTATCTTTAAAGTTGCGGATATCTTGTACTGATTTTGTAACAAAAAACAATATTTTAGTGTTCTTCTTGAGGGAGAGCCACATGGTACTGTCATGAAATTCTATGTACTGTAAAAATTCACTATAAAACTCTACCCTTAATTTCTCACTGCTGTTTTCCATTATTGTGACACCAGTTGAACTGATGACAATGGAAAATGCACTAGTGATCCAAAAAGAACTGATCTATGACTAATTTGGCACCTAATCTGTATATCAGTATGCCCATTTCGGGTCAGGTATAAGCCAATAATGTGTTAATGATATATGATGTCTTAGACTCATTTACCAATATTTGTACCTCATGTTCATAGGTTCCCCATGTTGCTAGATGCCGTGGAAAGACCAAAGAGGGTTTTAAGTCCTGGATTTGATGTACACAATTGAAAGCTAATTTCTCGGTTTTTTTTTAACTTTGAACCAATTTCTTTGGCATCTGCCATTTTTCATTTGCCACCTGTTAACTCCTATTGATTATTGATGTAGTGAAATGCCTTCTTTAATAGGACTTCGCTTCCATCAATGCTTTCTGAATCAGAGGAGGACCAATGGAGGAGAACTCTCTTGTTGAAACATACCAAAGACATGCTGCCTGTACTTTCACACCAAAGTACACAATTCTATCTGCATTTCACCAAGGAGCAATACATCACATGGGTACATCACTTTAAAAGAAGCCAGTGGAGAGTAATGTTACTTGCAGCAAGTGATTGTATTGTTCACCTCCACCACAACATCAATGTTTCTAACGGCTTTAATATCAGTACAACTGAATTATTTCAGACTGTTAGTTGAGCCATTGTTAATGTCAGAAAAGAAGATCAGCCAATTTACTAAGCTTCTGTTCTCTAGAGCTAGAGATTTCAGTAGCTACTCTCTGAACTGTTATCAGCATTATTCTAATTAATTTGCATCATTGTATTGTAATTAACAGAATGATGAATACCTGACTTTCCAAACAGCATTGGTAACACTGACAAGACCTGCTCCTGTAATCAGTCTTATGTTGGCATCAGTGAAATAGAAATATATCTTCTCAACATGTAATTTATTTGTCACTGACCACATGCCTCGATGCAAGTATGATTGGAACTACATTGCTGGTCACTCACTGTTGCTGGGTTTAAATGCTGGAACTCTCTAACAACAGAAGGGTTTCAGCCAGAAACGTTGACTTTTCTGTTCCTCGGACGCTGTCTGACCCGCTGCACTTTTCCACCTCCGCATTTATTAACACTGTGGGTGTACCTACACTATATGGACTGAAGCAGTTCAAGAAGATAGCTCACCACCGCCTCTTCTAGAGTGATTGGAAATGGGCAAGAAACGCTGGCCTAGCCAGTGACACCCACAAGTTGTGAAATAATTATTTTTTAAAGTCTGTAATATTTTTTATGCTCTAAAGCCCACTAAAATAGCCCAGGTTCAGCAACAAATGTAAACATTAGTTTGACAAAGGGACTGCATGGCCACAGATGATTCTACTGTTTTCATTGTTGTAAATTAATGGAATCCCAGAAAACATGTCACATGAGCACAATTTGCTTATGACTTTACTTTTGCTTGTGGTTTAAATCATTTGATTTGATTTATTTATTTCCAAGTGTATTTTGTTTCAAAATACAGTGAAAAGTGTTGTATGGCGTCTCCATCCTCTAGTACCATCTTAAAACACAGAAAAATAAACCAAAACATAGACTGTAAAGGCAGAAAAATAAAGAAATAAAGATTGTGTCCAACTTTACAGTCCTTCTGGTTAAATGCTCCATCCTGGGCCATGGGCCTAGTGGCAAGACACAAATCCTCTTTGCCGTGCCAACACCACTGGAAAGAAAGCCACCACTCACTGGCGCCATCTCACCCCCACCGAATCTCTCACTATGTTGAGTCCTCTCTGGACCTCACCAACGCTGATGCTACCGATGCTGCTGGGGACCGCACCAGCCCAAACTCGACTCTGCCACCTCCACGTGTCCACTTTGGGCACTCCTCACCAATGCAGCTGCTGCTGGTGCCACCAAGTTTTGTACTGCACCCAAACTTGCGCCACCTCCATGAATCTGCATTGGAAGCAGACACTGCCAGGAACCCAAACTCACCTCTGCCTCAGCAGCCGTTAGTTAGTGCTGGGGCTGCTTCGACGATGCAGAAGCCGACGGGAGCTGAAACTCATCTTCGCCACTGCACACGTCTGTGCTGGGCCCACTCGAGTCCGTGCTAGACCCACTTGAGTCCGCGCTGGGCCCACTCGAGTCTGCGCTAGGCCCACTCGAGTCTGCGCTGGGCCCATTCGAGTTCCCCCTGGGCCCACTCGAGTCGGCGCTGGGCCCACTCACTGCCACTAATGCCATCACTGTGACTGAACTGTTCAACTAGAGGTAAGTAAAATACAAGAGACAAAAAAGGGAAATGAGAAAATAAAGAAATGAAAAGAAAGGCAAGCGGAGCGGATGAGCCCTGGACTCAGAAGTACGACTCTACCAACATCTTAACAGATCAAAGAGAAAATTGCGATTGTTTCATGCACGAGCATATCTAGTGTGATTTTCATCTCATTTACATGACCATTTATCCTATTTGGGTCCCATAAGAGGTTGTGGTGCCAAATTAAGCAAAGATTGACCAACAGCCCCTGAACCAACCATTGCAATACTAACAAAATATGAATACTTAAGTGTGACTTTTTTTGTACCTTGCAAATCAACTTCCTCTATTTCTACTGGCCACAGACATGGCAGGAAGCAACCATACAAAATTAATATCCTACTCAGCTGTGCTACATTCCAAATGATCAGTCATTTAAAAAAAAGGCATCATCTTCAATTGAACATGCTTAACAATTTGGGGCCTTAATGTCATAAAACAATTAAATTTGATATTTGCAATAGCTCTAAGTTGTGGGAAGCAGCTACAAGTAAATATTGAATAGTAATCTCCTTTGAATAGCGACATCTCCTTTTACGCATTTAGATGTAATGTGTGGAATAAACATCAAGAACTGTGCAGAGCAGTTTCTCAGTAATGGTACATGTGCAGGTGCATGACAACATTTTAAAGATAGAATCAGAACCAGGGATGCTGGCTCATTCCAGGATATCTCTGCATTGGCAAGCTTTTCTGGGAATAGCACGTGGTTAAATGGAATTTGAATCAGGCAAGAACAGGGCCATTGGGATTGACCAGGTAGTTAATGAAGGGAGTTCGAGGGTAAGATGCAGTGAGAGAACTTGCTAGGGCTGTCTGCAAAAAACCTCCAAAAGAGCTCTGTAACTGACACTTTAGCAAAAATAAAGTAACTTTCGGCCCTATGTTCATTTAAATATGTTGTCAAACCACAATGAATTTAAATCCTAACCCTGAGGTGCAAAAACTGTTAGTGACATTTGAAAGTGGTTTTCAACACATTTTTAAAGGGTAACCAAATGTAGCCAAGTGAAGGAAGGTGTTAGTACGTTTGTGGAGAGTTGGGGAACAAAAATATGATGATCACTTTGTCCCAATGTTTAACTTCTGTATTCTTTTATTTTTCCATTTTATAGTTATCAAAGATCACTCACTGTAAAATGCTCTTTCTCCAGCGTTCTGAAGAAGAGTCACTTTGGTCTTGAAATGTTGACTCCATTCCTGTGTCCAAACAAGCTACCAGATCTGCTCAGTTTCTGCAGCTTTCTGTTTTTATTTCCGATCTCCAGCATTTTGCATTTATTATGGCTCACTGCAAAGTTGGTCAGTCAGCTTTTGCTAGCGTAACACAGTTATCATTTTGTACCTTTGATCACAAATTGCTTGCCCTGCAAACTATTCTGAAAGTGCTTAGGTTGCCAGTACTATGGATTTATACATAGCAGGATTCAAATCATAACTTCTGTGACAACACTACAATAAAGGAACATATTTGAAACATCAAATGTGACATTAAGATAGCAGAATATACTGGAGGTACAGTTTCTGTGCAGTCCATTACGGTAGAAAATGCACTTCCTTTTCTAAACTGCCTCGGGTTGTACAGTGGTAGAAACATGAGTAAATCAGACAGGAAGGTCAATTGCCTGTTCATAGAGTCATTCTAAGCTGACCTCAATTTACTTCACCATTTTTGCAATTGAGTAGAATGGATTTAAATCCATGGAGTTAAGAATGAGAGATGATCTAATTGAAATGTATAGAATTCCGAGAAGGTTTGATTGAACGGGTGTTACAGACTGGGTTTAGAAATAGGAGTGATAATTTTCGATAAGAGACTGTTCATTTGTGGTGGAAGCGAGGACATACTTCTTTAATCAAAGGCTAGTGAGATTTTAAAATTCCCAATGGCTGTGGTGGCTATTTGGTCCATGAATATATTTAAACTTGAAGGTGATAAATATTCAGACAGTAAGTGAATTAGGTGACCGGGTAGGAAATGGAACAGAAAATCATGCATAATCTTATTGAATTGTGGAACAGACTCAGTAGATTCTCTGGCATACTCCTGTCCCTGTTTCTTATGATTTTTCTGAAGATTTCCAATCACCATTTCACTGTGTGCTACATGCAAATGACAACTGGAAGTGTAACCAAAAACCCCGTAAGTTTCTTCTACTGGTCATTCTATCCATCTCAGCCAGGAATCTCCTAATCTCGAGCCAATTTTTAAAGAAGTTCTATGTTCTGTTCTTCAGCAGTGTCTGCCATCGACAGGATGCACCGCTCTGGATCTCATTTGTATTAAAGTAAAAAT
Source organism: Ginglymostoma cirratum (assembly GCA_024137785.1). Lineage (NCBI taxonomy): Eukaryota > Metazoa > Chordata > Chondrichthyes > Orectolobiformes > Ginglymostomatidae > Ginglymostoma > Ginglymostoma cirratum. The sequence continues at coordinate 66,967,057 of JAHRHZ010000144.1, forward strand.
TATAAAAAGTGAAATGTTTTAATAATTTGAGGACTGTTTGGTAACTTTGGTTATTTTGGTTTAAGATCCCCCACAGGGATTGCAACAATATACAAGATAAACTGTAGCATCCTGCTAGCCTCCTTTAGCAGCATCTTCCAAAACCATTACCTCTACCACCTAGGAAGACAAGGACCAAAGATGAATAGGAAAACCACCATGTGAAAGTTTGCTTTCAAGCCGCATGCCATTCTGACTTAGTTATTTTGACTGAATTGACAGACAATATTGTTCTGCTATTCCTTTCCTAACAGCACTGAGACTGCTGATAAACTGACTTCCATTCTCTTTGAAAGGCTTCAACCTTTTCTTTAGGTATGTGATCACTTGCCTTCAAGTCGAAAGTTCCAAAATTGTAGTTCCACTCTAGAAACTTGAATGCCTAATCCAAGTTGACATTTCTTGAAAAAGTTGAAAATGTGAGTAAATTTGAGCTCAGCTTTGTGCCTTAGAGACTTAGGTTTTCTGACTGTTAGTTTCCATCAAACCCTAAGTTCATTAAAATATCCTGGGGATTTTGTAAGAAGTAGTTCTAAACCAACTATTCAGCCCTTGATTTGCTGCCATGCTGGTCATCTGGTCAGGAGAAGTTTAAGGCAGATCAACATTAGAAAGAAAAGAAATATAGATCAGGGATTTAGAACTTCTTTAAAATTGCTAATGGCTGGGTTGGCAAGATAGCTCAGTGGTTAGCACTGCCACCTCATAGCACCAGAGACCTGAGTTTGATTCCAGCCTTGGGTCACCGCCTGTGCGGAGTTTGTACATTCTCCCAGTGTCCGTATGGGTTTGCTCTGGTTTCCTCCCAGAGTCCAAAGATGTGCAGGTTAAGTGGTTTGGTTATGGTAAATGCGAGGTTCCAGGGGATAGGGTAGGGAGCTAGGTCTAGAGAGTCAGTATGGGCTGAATGGCCTGCTTCCACATTGTAGGGGTTCTTTGAAGTGAGTGATGCAGAAGGCAGGAAATACTTTGCCCTCTCAGTTTAGTGAGCATATTTGGCCTAACACTGTTACAGGTACAGGTCTAGTATTATCTTCTGAGAAACCCTAGGACAACATGATGGGATACAAACCTGACTTAATGATATGCTTTTTTTTTAACCTAAGGCCATTGATTTCTATATGTGACAGGCTGAGGAAAATCTGCTTGGTACTCTTAGCATCTGTGCAAACTGTGAATGCATGAAAAACATTATAACATGTGTTTAGTATCTGACAAGACACAAATACAATTCTGGGAGTCATTATGAAATAAGTAAAAATCTTGCAGGAATTACTTCTATTCTCATGCTATGTTCCCATCCATAGAATTCCAGCTCCATCAAAAGCCCTGCCTGCGGTGAACTTATGTCTTGTTATGTCTGTCCATATATTTGATTCCAACAATGTAAGATTCCAACCATGAAATAATATCATTGGATTTAAAGCATACTGGAGAAAACAACCTGCACCTACTTCCTAATGCTAAGGCTTTCAGGTTTCCTTGCCCATGCCCAACCCATACCCCTGAGATAAGCAACTTATGTATGTGCAAATGGTATTTATTATAATTGTAGTTTAGGAGAGGTGTGGCAGCTATCGTACATTTGCTATTATCACTATTTTACAAAATAATAATGATTGGCTATTTTGTTGCAAGTCATTATACACTTATTTAACCCCAAGCAACAAAGAGTTGAAAGAGGGTCAACTTTTTGCACTGAAGTTAATTTACTTCAGCATCTTTAATTCTTTTATTTATTTTTAAAATCTTTCTCCTTTGTCTCCAGTAAACATCTCTTCTCGTCACTCTATTGTAGTATATTATAATTTTTTTTATGGTAGCCACTACAAATCAGATATAAATGCTCTCAGATTAATCTTGGCTTGTGGCCAGGTATAAAGATACTGCACTTTTTGAGGAGTCCAGATAATAATTAGGGAATAGAAGTTGCTTTTCTGATTAAGGTGATTTTTAAGAAAAAGACATTTTAACTTAGAAGGAATTTTTGGATCTTTTAAAAACTAGACAGGAATTTAAAAAGGCAGTAATTGAACATATGGTTGGAATTGCTCATTTCATAAACTGCAGAGATAGTTGTGAACACATCGGAGACGTGCCTAATGTGCTAATGTGGATTATATTGAGAGCAAAGAGGGAACTGAATCATGGAAAGAGCCAACCAATTCACTCTGGTGAATTCCATAATGATCGTCTACAGATAAACATGTTTAACATTATAGAGTAGTATGGACATGGGTCAGAAGACAGATGATTGGCCTGTCCTTTGGGCAGAAGTTTATAAAAGTTGTCATTTTTTACAAAGATAGTGCTAAAAGAGAGAAAACATTTTCACGCAGGAAAATTTTTGTTGTGATCAGGTAAAAAGGGATGAACCATCTTTGATATTTTCTACCTTCTCAGGTGGTCACAACAAAAGTTTAAGTCTAGTTTAAAGGTTAATTTTAAGATTTTATTAGCACCTTTTCTCAAATGAAATTGGAATTAACTGTTTTTACTGAATTTTGTAGGGAACCAATGACAAGTTTCTTGAGTTAAAGAAAGAATAAGTTTAGCGCCTGAGAAACCCTGATCTTGCTGATGAAGAGGTTACGATAAACATAGAATTCATGCAGTCATTAAGGCTTGCACACTCTCATGCACGTGTACAGACAGATATAAAGTTAAAGGTAGTCAGTGTCCAATATGAAGGAAGATGTGAGAATAAACAATTTAGAGTTCTTTGGCTGTTTTTGAGACATTAAACTTTAATCTAACACAATGATTGGTTAGTTAGTTTCTTGGATAGTCAGAGATAGCACATATAGTCATGAGGCAATGTAGGCCATCAGCAGTCACAGGATTGTACCACAATCTGCAATCTCAGGGCCCAGCATATCTCTCATGTTACCAAAATCAAGAAATAGGATTAACGCTGGTTAAATGAATAGTGTGGGAGCGTATGAAAGGAGCAGCACCAGGTATGTGTAAAAATTAGATTAGGCTACAACACAGGAATACTTCTGTGCCAAACGGCATAAGCAACAGGTGATTGAAAGACCTATGTAATCCCAGAACTTGGAGATCAGATCTAAGTCTGCAGTCCTACCCAATAGTCATGAATAGTGGTGGACAAAAAAAGCAACTCATCGGAGGATGATGCTCCACAAATATCCTTGTCCTCGATGATGGGAGAGTCAGGCACATCAGTGCAAAAGATAAGGCTGAAACATTTACAACAATCTTCAGCCAGACTTACTGAGTGGATGATCCATCCTACCATCCTCCTAAGGTTCCCAAAATAAGGCAATTTGATTGACTACATGTGGTACTGGGGGTGTTCACTGATGATTTCATATGGTTCAGATGCTGAAGCAGTCCATTTCCAAAAGCAGCAAGAGCTGGACAACATCTGATTTGGGCTGATGAGAGACAAGTAACCTTTGTCCCACACAAGTGTCAGACACCGACCCCCGCCCCTCCCCAACTGGAGAGAATCTATCTGTTACCCCATGACATTCAATGGCGTGACCATCACTTCATCCCCCATTATCAATATCTTGGAGGTTACTATTAGCTAGAATCTTAACTGGACTAGGCACATAAATATATGACACAAGAACAGATCAGAAGCTAAGAATTCTGCAGTGATTAATCCACCTCCTGACTCCCAAAAGCCTGTCCATCATTTACAAGGCACAAGTCCTGAGTGTGATGGAACTTGCCTGGATGAGTGCACCTTACAACACTTAAGAAGCTTGACACTGTCCAGGACAAAGCAGCCTGTTTGATTGGCACTACATCCACTGATATTCGCTCCCTCCACCAATGATGCACAGGAGCAGCATTTTGTACTAAATACAAGATACACTGCACAAATTCACCAAGTCTTGTTTGACAGCACTTTCTGAACACATGACCTCACCCACCCAGAAGGACAAAGGTATCCAGATACGTGGAAGAACCACCTCCTGCAAATTCCTCCCAAGCCACTTTCCGTCCTGACTTGGAAATATACTGCTGTTCTTTCATATTGCTTGATCAAAATCCTGGAATTTCCCTTGAACAATACTGTTAATGCACCAAAAACAAATGGATTGCAATAGTGTTCCACTTTCTCAACAGGCAATTAGTGAGAGGCAAAAATCCTGGCCCAGATAGTGATGTCTTCCTCCCAGGAATAAATGATTTTTAAAAATGCAATTATATTTTAAATTCTCAATATTCTGGTGTTTCTTTCCAATCAGTACTGCCTTCTGTTGCTAGTCTTCTTGAGAGACTGAAAGATGCTTCTCCAGCCTGTGTTCAGTTCTACAGACTCAAATGCATTTCCTCCCCTCAGCCAAAGAGAGACAACTTTATTAAAGGGCAGAGATAACAAGGTGTAGAGCTCGATGAACACAGCAGGCCAAGCAGCTTCAGAGGAGC
>JAHRHZ010000144.1:66971902-67002363 GCA_024137785.1 Ginglymostoma cirratum
CCTCATCCCGCCTCCTTGACCTGTCCGTCCTCCCTGGACTGACCTATCTCCTCCCTACCTCCCCACCTACACTCACCTTTACTGGCTCCATCTCCGCCTCTTTGATCTGTCTGTCTCCTCGCCATCTATCTTCTCCTCTATCCATCTTCTATCTGCCTCCCCCTCTCTCCTTATTTATTTCAGAACCCCCTTCCGCTCCCCCATTTCTGAAGAAGGGTCTAGGCCCGAAACGTCAGCCTTCCCGCTCCTCTGAAGCTGCTTGGCCTGCTGTGTTCATCGAGCTCTACACCTTGTTATCTCTGCCCTTTAATAAAGTTGTCTCTCTTTGGCTGAGGGGAGGAAATGCATTTGAGTCTGTAGAACTGAACACAGGCTGGAGAAGCATCTGCGCCTCTGATGCTGCTTGGCCTGGCTGTGTTCATCCAGCTCTACACCTTGTTATCCCAGATTCTCCAGCATCTGCAGTTCCTACTATCTCTGAAACACCTTTATTAAAGGGCGGTTTGTTTGTGATTTCAATCCACTAAATTTTGCACACAATCTCAAGCCTTGAAAAACAATCTACCAAATTATCCTTATAATCAACCAAGTGTCAATTTTGGGGAGATCCATGGAGGCTTTTCCTCCTTGAGTTCTAGTGACTATTTCATTTTACATTGCTGGTCTCAGTAAACATGAACCACACCTTCACAGTGCATCTCTCATGCTATCCTGCACTCAGTAGTTGTACGATGCTCACTGGTGCCAGGAAATTCTGGTATTTTCACACTAGGCACCATATTTAAACTCTACCTGGTTGTCTGTTGGACTAAAATGCAAGACATAGATGCTGAGAGTATCTAAAAAAGTAGAAAGTAAGCGAACACTGAGAATGGAGGCGAAGAACGCTGAGATGTATCCTGTCCCAATGTATCAGATGAATATCTAACACTGAACACTGTGAAATGCTGCTAACCTGGTCTGAAGTAGCCAATTGTGTCAATGCATTGTCTGCGCTCTGCACAGCATTATCACAAAAGGATTAGTGAACTTCTGCATTCCACAATGGTAAGTTCCATCATCTTGTCTCTGCTACTCTCCCATCAATGATGATAATCTATCACTCTTAATGTTGCATGCAACATTTTCCCTCAATAACTCTCAACCATTTCACAAAGTTACTAATCCTTCCTGTCTCTGTACTTCTTACTAACTTACTTCTTACTTAATTGGGACATCTCACCACCTTTTCCAACTGACAAAGGAACATCTCCCAACTGACCTAGTCCCCCTTGATTGTTCGTGGCTGCCAAACATGACAAGCTCCTTAGTTGTCTGTCTGACTAAAAGGCAAGGGAAGGCAAGGTATAAGTGCTGAGAATATACAAATAAGCATAAGGTAAATGAACATTAAGAATGGAAGCTCAGAATTCCAAGATGCATCCTGTCCTGATGCATGAGATGGATGTCTGACCCTGCATGCAAAGTGGTTTGGCAGCCCCATTACAGCGAATAGCGTCAGTGAGCAGCCAAGATCAGTATTAAACTGCTGACCTCTATTGTAAGTGAGTCCAAAACGTGCCATTGCGATGTGGTGAGTTTGAGAATTGTGAACCTTGGGAATTCCCTACCACAGAGGGCTGTGGAAGCTCACTGTCTCAGTATGTTTAGGTTAGAGATTGATAGATTTCTGATTACAAGTGGTATACACTGTTATGAGGATGGAATGGGTAAAAGGCATTGGGTTGTTTGATTAGCTATGATTGTTTTGAATGGTGAGGTAGATTTGATGCATTGAGTAGCCTGTCCCTGTTTCTATTAGTGCTTTGTCCATGGATGGAGGGTGAACAACCTGGTTATACCAAGTGATAAATGCGGCCATTTCTAAGTCATTCATTCTCTTATTAAAGTCAATTTCTTCTGTAAAAGTCGCAGGCATTAAATGGTCAATGAAATTTGAAGATCAATAGTCTATTTTTTTAATCGTCATGGTAGTTTTGCAACAATAAATGCAGGCTTCCTAGAGTTGCTTCCATGCCATGAACAAACAAATGATCAACTTTGTTTAGCTTGAAGGTGATTGAATAAAGAATTCCTTTCAACTCCCAATCCTGTTTGCTTTGTGTAAGTCTACATGTTATTTCCTTCCTGCAAGAGGTTCCTTACAACTTGAAAACATGGTACACCTGCCAAATGGTCCACAGAAGTCAAAAATTACTACCTTATCTCAGTAAAGTGTTTCCCAAAATTTCTAGTATTTTACCTGGGAGTAAATCAGCATCACTTAAAATATCATTGAAAATGAAGCCTCTGGCTGTAGATGAATAGACAAGAGTTGGATGGTAATTTGGGTAGAAATAGCATGTGAAGGAATTGTTAATAAAGCAAGAGATTGGCACAAAGTAATGATGCTTATTTGAGGAGTTGGTGCAGACATGAATGGCCTCCTTCTGCACCCTAACAATTGTGTGATTCCGTTGAGAACACAGACTGTTTTGTACATCAATTTTGGAAATGTTGACTTGGGTATCAAACTGGAGGATAAGCAGAGTCTGAGACTTTTACTTGAAAGAAAAAGGCACATGACCGAGGTCCAGTTATAAGCCATTCAGCCTTGATGTATCTTATCCATTGAATGCTATATATGGCAAATTTGATTGAGACAATTGGTTCGTTCCCAAAATGCTATTATGTAAAGGACACCTAACATTGTCTTTGTAGAGAATAAATTATATGAGGAATACTTGTTACTTGTTCTCCCAATTAAGCTTTTTAACAATTTTTAAAAAAATCTTGGGCTTTAGACGTACATTTTCATTTGAATTGTTTTAAGATATTGTATTTCTTATTGTAACCTTCCACCCATATTCATTTGTTTTTACTTGATTTTGAATTATTTATTAGAAACGTGATTAACTGAACTTTGAATTCAGTCAATGAGAAAATTAGAATGATCTTTCAGCGTACTATGAAATTGCAATCTGTCTTGATGATCTTGTATATGCAGATGTAACAGGTCGAGAACAACATAGAACAGATTCAATTATGTGAGACATTGTCACAGTGTTGCGTCAGCAAATGCAACAGGATCTATAGCTCATTGCTACAGTCAGCACAGTCAAGGCTGTTGCAGTCTAGGAGCACTGGAAACCTCAACTTTTATGCTATAGACTCGGTCCAGGCTGCTACAGTGGATGCTAGTTATTTCACTTCTGTGTTGACAGCCATACAACATGAAACAAACTTCGTGTTCCCTCCTTCATTCCAACCACACAATCATATCTTTCTTGCTATATTTTACTTGTGTGATAATTTCAAACAGCCAGAATGCAACATTTGTCTTCTTTATCAATGATATAGTAGTCAGTTATGCATGCATCAGCAGCATTTTTTGCTTCCAGCAATGCAGCAAGGAATAATCCCCTTGACAGGAACCACTTAAGATACTGAAGCATTGATGTTTAGGCAGGGAACACCCAGCAGTGCTGATATAAAATTAAATTTAATTTAAGATGTTGTTTATTTGCTCATGTTGCAAATTGCCGTTGGTGTTTAGTCACCTTGTTACCTTTTGATCCAAGTATGCAAAATACATGTATGTATGAGATAGCAAGGTATAAGGCTGGATAAACACAACAGGCCAAGCAGCATCAGAGGAGCAGGAAAGCTGACATTTCGGGTCTAGATGCTTTTTCAGAAATGAAGAGTCTTCTGAAGAAGGGTCTAGGCCCGAAACATTAGCTTTCCTGATCCTCTGATGCTGCTTGGCCTGTTGTGTTCATCCAGTTCTACACCTTGTAATCTCAGATTCTCCAGCATCTGCAGTTCCTACCATCTCTGATACATGTACGTATGAGTAAAATAGGGCTGGATTTTCAGGACTGAGATGCGAAACTCAACTTGGGAAATTTGAGGCTCACCATACCTGCAAATGCCTGCCTCATGTCCCATGTCTCCACATACCCTCCATGCTAACTCAATGTCATCTCATTTCCAACCCTCATCCCTACATCTGCCCTCAGTAATCTGTCATTCCTTCCATACCAACTTGACATCAACTCATGCTCCCCCAAACTGCCATTATAGTCAGGCATTCAGCTGGAAAATATCCATATTTAATTCAATTATTAAGGAATGTTCCTGATACAAAATGTAGCAGATGTACTCATGTATTGTTTCACCAGCAGAATTTTTTAGTGTTAGAAGTCTACCAGTTGTCAGGTATGATGCTAGTTTTACAATAATCACTGCTGTGAATTTAAGTAAAGACAAGCAAGTCATTGAAATAATTTTAAATATCAAGATTATTAATAAATTATTCTAATACTCAATAAGCATTGTGATATTGTGCAATTACCATTGGTTGGTTTGTAGAAATGTTCTGTACAGGATGTAGTACTTCAAAATTAAGCAAAAATACGAAACAATCTGACATTTTAAGAATTATCAGCTTAGTTTTCTTCAGAGTTGTCGGTATTGATTGGTTATTAGAAATTATATAAAAAAGAAATAAAATATTGTAAATCAGTCTCTGAGGCAGTGAATTAAAATGTGATAGTGTACTGTTAATTGTTTTCAATAAAAGGTTAAAACACATTGTAAATTGAAAAACATTATTGTCCTAAACCAATGAAACAATTAAACAACCTAAATTCTGCCAGCGAAGCTTTGCCATTGGGGTGAAGTGGAATGAATCTGACCTTGACAGAAATTATGGAGTCAGATGATTAGCATTATCAGAAACATGCAGGCTGTATAAATTTAACTTCCAACATCTCTTATCATTTCCACCTCCATTGTAAGGACATATTTGAAATATCTAGAGTGAGCTGTATTGTAAAGGCAGAAAGATGGGAACTGAAATATTTCCTTGCTTGAAATTGCAGAAAAGCAATTTACAGAATTTAGCCTTAGCTGAACGGTAAAAACTATAGGACAGTCTGACTAACAATTTATATACCAGAAACAGGGGTAATGTAAGGGCTAATAAGAGTTGGAAAATTAATCAATAGCAGAGAATTTTAAAGAAAACTATGCGCTTGGGATGCAGGTAACGCTGCTATGTCAGCATTTATTGCCCATCCCAAATGAGAAACACAGGAGCAGGAGTTGGTATTTCAGCTCATTGAGCTTGCTCTGCCTTTCAATAGAATCATAGCTGATACTTTATCTCAATACCATATTCCTGCTTTCTCCCCAGACCTCTTGATGTGTTTAAAAACCAGAAATCTATCAGTCTCTTTCTTGAATATATTCAGTGTCTTGGCCTCCACAGCCTTCTTTTCCACATGTTCACTATTGTTTTTAAGTGAAGATCTTTTCCTCATCTCGGTTGTAAGTGGTCTAACCCAAAGCCTGGTTCTAGAATCCCCAACCATTGAAAACATCCTTCCTGCATCGAGTCTGTCTAGCCGCATTATAATTTTATGCATTTCCATCAGATTCCTCTCATTCTTCTAAACTGGATTGAATACAGGCCCAATCAAACAAATCTCTCCTCACAGGACAGTCCCACTATTCCCAGTATCAGCTGAGCAAAGTACTGCTGCACTCCTCCTACGCCAAGTCTATCCTTCCTTAGGGATGCTAAACTGCTTGTAATACTGCAGGTGTGGTCTCACCACAGTGCTATATAACTGTAGAATGCAGGAAGACATTCCTACTTCTGAACTCAAATACTCTTGCAATGAAATCCAATATACCATTTTCCTTCCTAATTGTTTGCTGCATCTGCTAGTCTAGTTTCATTAACTGATGTACAAGGAAACCTAGATCCATCTTATACACTTCCTAATATATCACCATTTAAATAATACTCGTACTTCCAGTTTTTCACACTGAAATATATAACTTCATATTTAGCCATGTTGTGCTGCATCTACCCATGTACTTCCCCACTCACTCAACTTGTCCAAATCACCTTGAAGCCTCCTTGCCTTTCCTCACAACTCTCAATCCCATCAAGTTTTGTGACATCAGCAAGATTCAAAATGTCGGGTTAACAAAGTGTAGAGCTGAATAAACACAGCAGGCCAAGCAGCATCAGAGGAGCAGGAAAGCTAATGTTTCACTTAGACTCTTCCCGAAACATCAGCTTTCCTGCTCCTCTGATGTTGCTTGGCCTGCTGTGTTCATCCAGCTCTACATCTTGTTATCTCAGATTCTCCAGCATCTGCAGTTCCTACTATCTCTTCAAAATGTCGGGTTTGGTTCCTTCATCCAGGTCATTTTTGTAGATGGTGAATAACTGGGACCCAGGCACTGATCGTCCTCATGGTACCCTACTAGTCTCTGTCTGTGACTTGGATAAAAGACCTAATTATTCACACTTCTGTTTCTTGCCTGTCAACCAATTCTTGATCCAGGCCAATATATTACCTCCTATCCCATGTGCTTTACATTTGCCCACTAACCTCTTGTAAGAGATTTAACAAAAGCCTTCTGAAAATCCAAAGACACTAATTAAATCCTAAAAAAAAACCTTATTTGCTAAACCTGGTTTGCCTTTCATAAACCCATTCTGGCTTTGTCCTATCCCATTTATTCTTTCCAAATGTTCTACCATCACATCTTTTGTATTAGACTCCTGCATTTTCCCCAGTAATGACGTTAGGCTAACCAGTTAGTAATTCCGTTTTTTTTTCTTTCCATTTCAATTCAAATAGCAGTGTTACATTTGCCACACTACAATTTTAATTTGTTCTTCATTGTCTTCCCTTACATTTCCACTACTGTTTGAGGGCCAATAGACAATGCCCAACTTTGTCTTATGCCCCTTGGTGTTTCTTACTTCCACATAAACAGATTCAATATTGTGATTGTCTGACACAATATTATTTCTCATTGTGGCTTTGATTTACGCTTTTACTAACAATGCTACTTCACCTTCTGTTCCTTTTTGTTTGGCCTTGCTAAATAATGAATTCCCCTGGATGTTCCTGTCCCAAGTTTGGTAACTTTATAGCCATTTTTTTGTAATTGCAACAATATTGTAGCTGGTGCTGTTTATATCTATATCTGCTGCTAATTTATCTACCTTAATGCGACTTCTATGTTCATTAAAGCACAAAACTTTTAGATTTATCATTTTAATCTTATCAGCCAACTTAGCTTTATTTGCTCTGTGGCCCCATTTGTTTCTCACCCTCGTTGTTCGGCCTTTCACTTTTGCGTTTTATGTTTTTGTCTTTTGTGGCTATCTTCGTTTCTTCCTCCTCTGTCCCCCTATTCAGGTTCCTACCACCCTGTCATTCTAGTTTAAACCCTCTCCAACAGCATCAGCAAACACAAACCCCCACCCTCCCCCACGACAATTGTCCCACTCCTTTCTCGTTGCAACCAATCCTGATTGTACTGGTTCCACCTTCTCCAGAGCTGGTCCCAATGTTTTAGGATTTTGAATTCCACCCTACTGCACCATTTCCCCAACCACACATTCATCTGCTACATCTTAACTTCCACTTACATGACACTGGTAATAATCTTGAGATTACCACCTTTGAGGTTCAAGTTTTTAGTGTGGCGATGAGCAAACAGCTTCAAACAATATAATCTAAATGGTGCAGGTATACCACAGTGCTTTCAGAAAGGAGTTCCAAAAGTTTTACCCAGCAACAATAAAAGACAAGCAATACAATTCCAAGTTATGATGGTATGTGGTTTGGAAAGGATCTTTCAGGTGGTGGTGTTCCCATGCTTCTCCTGAGATTATCGTTTTATGAGTAGAGACAATGGGGTTAGGAGTGTTGTCAAAAAGTTGGTGTAAGCTGCAGCAATCCATCTTGAAGATCATACACACTGCTGCCATTATGTAATCATGATGGAGAGAGTAAATATAGAATGCACTGGATGGTTGTTAATTAGGCTTCTTGAGTGTTGTTGGAGCTGCACTCGTTCAGATGAGTACAGCGTATTCCATTACACTCTTGACTTGTGCCTTTGAGACTTTGGAAAGTCTTTGAGGAGTAAGGAAGTAAATTATCCACTGCAAAATTCCTCTTGCTTGCTCTTGAATTCTAAATATTTATATAGCTAGTCCTGTTCAGTTTCTGGTCTAGGATAATCCCGGGATAATGATAATGGAGGATTCAGGAATGGAAATGGCTCTGAACATTAATTGGAAATAATTCAATGATCTCTTGTTGGAGATGGACACTGCCTGGCACTTTCATTTTGGGAATAATACTTTCCACTTATTCAGGCCGAGCCTGAATGTTGTCCAGGTCTTGCTGCATCTCCACAAGGGCTGCTTCAGTATCTGATGAGTCATAAATGGTTCTGACCATTCTGCAGTCATCAGCAAACATCCCCACTTTTAACCTTATGATAGAGGCAAGTTCATTAATGAAGCATCTCAAGATAGTTAGTCTTAGCACATCACCCTGAGGAACTCCTGAACATTTGAGCTTGGATTGACTTGATTGACCTTCAACAACCCACAGTCATCTTCATTTCTGCAAAATATGACTCTAGCCAATGGAAAATTTATCTTCTAATCTCCATTAACTCCAGTTTTTCTAGGACTCTTGATGCTATACATGGTTAAATGTTGTTTTGACATCAAGTTTAGTCATCTCTCTTCCCCATTTGAGTTCAACTATTTTGTTAATGTTTGGACCAAGCCTGTAATTAAGTTAAAAGCAGCTTGGCCCTGGTGAGACTCAAACTGAGAGCCACTAGTTGATGGGTGCTTACAAGTTGATTGTAAGTAAGCGTTCTATGGACAGCAAATATCTTTTAACATTTTCCAACCAGTTAGTGGTTGGGGGGTCAGGACTGTGGTTTCTGCGGAGCTTCTCGGCACAGCTGTTGAAGGTGACAGGTTTGTTAAGCCATTCAGAAAACTGAGCAAGATATTCTAGAGCTACAATTAAATGAAGTGTTCATTCTGCACTCTTAATAGTTGCTATATACAAAATAATTTATTGCAAAAACATTTTAAACTATTTATGCTAAAATGGGAGGGAGCAGTATTTGTTGAAAACCACAGACTTGATGTCCTGATATGCGCATAATTTGGCTAAGGTACTGTTGCTGTCCCAACTCAGGAAGCCAAATGTGTTTATTGCTTATTACCTATCATGTCATTAATTAACACGTCAGAGCATGGCTTGATAATTCTAACACATTTTGGTAACCTTTTACATGGTCACCTGCATGCTTTTGAAAAAAAAACTGCAATAAGTTAAAGTCTCAATTTTTGCACAACACTTTCTGAAGATTAGAATATGTGTTGTAAATTTCTTCAGTAACATGAATAGATCAAATAATTTGACTATTTTGCAAAATGGCCTGTGGGCTAAATGTGAGAATGTGTGCTGTTGAAAACATCCTGTCCATCATGATTTAAAATAGCCTTGCGCAAATGATCTGAAACAACTCTGAACTATTTTCACATTTTGAAACTAATGTTCGGCTTTATCAGAATGGAATAAAATGAGGCAGAACTGCACGGCAGAATAAAACCAATTATTTCCACCAGAAGAGTTTTTGCACCTATTTTCAATATGTGTGCTAGGCTGAGATTCATAAAAGGTTTATCTCAACAGTATCTTCTGTTTTAACAATCGGAGAGAATTGTTGGTTTTGCTTGATTGACATTTATGTGAATATAATAAATCTGTTCTTTCTAAGGTTTCTTATGTCTCAATATTTATTTGGATGAGATTAGGAGATGAAAATTGTTTGAACCATTTTTAATGGATGCTTTACTGATCTATTTGATTGACAAATAGGGGTTTAGAAGAAGCAACTCTTCTCAAAGGAAGGTTTGAGATTTTTTTGTTCAAGCTGTTCTACACGTGCCATTATGTATGGCTCATTGGGTCTGTTCACAGTGTATACTGGGTGAATGAACACCAAAAGCCATCTGTGGGCAGGGGTAGGGGACAAGACTTGGATTCAGGGTGTAGGGAGGTAACTTGGAGATTGGGTATGGTTGAGAAGATGTGAGCACTTACGAAAGCTTCATGCCCATCATGATTCAAAATGGCCTCGTGTGAAGTTTCTGAAAAAGCTCTGAACTATATCTTGCATTTTCAAACTAATGCTTGGTGTTAACAGAATATAATAAATTGAAGGAGAGCTGCTGTGTAGAATAAAGATATTTATTGCAGTTAAAAGCCCATCTTCGAAGTGCTAGAGGCTCTAACAGCTTTTAATACAACAACCAATTGAGTCAATGGACCGAGGAGTATCAGAAGGAGTTTAATTTAAATAAATGTGAAGTGTTGCATTTGGTAAGACAAACAAGGGCAGGACTAATGCACTTAATGGTAGGGCCCCGGACAGTGCTGCAGAACAGAGGGACCTATGCACATAGGCACATAGTTCATTGAAATTAGCATCACAGGTGAACAGTCAGGTAAGGAAGGCATTTAGCTGCGATAGGGTTAGGCCTGCGATAGGCCTTCATTGTTCAGACCATTGAGTATAGGAGTTGGAACGTCATGTTGTGGTTGTACAGGATGTTGGCCAGGTTATGGAGGGATATGGACCAAACGCGGGCAAATGGGACTAGTTTAGTTTGGGAAACACAGTTGGCATGTACACGTTGGACTGAAGGGTCTGTTTCTGTGTGCTGTATGCCTCAATGAATTTATGACTGTCTGACCGGGAGAGCATTCCAGAGTACCGAGGCAGCCTTTCTAACCAGTTTGCCTCACCTCATGCTGCTTCTCTTGGCTCGATCCTACACCCATCCCCAACCTATCTAATGAGATCTGGTGAGTCAGGAGATTTCCCCCAAATTACCTACCTTAGTTGTGAGCATCCTAATCCTTGGTTTGTTTCTTGTTTTCAAGGAAATCAAAAACTTGATGAGCAGCACCGGGAGTTTAATAAGTGCAAATGTTTCAGTTAAATGGTTGAGCACAATTTTACATATTCACAGTAAATCTGGATAGCTGCCATCACATGTACCATTTCTGTGGGACTGAGCTGAAAATTGACCCAGGCTACCAAACAACATTAACCCTGTCCTTGAACTGCATTTATTGCCAAATCAGAAATCCCAGTCTTTTGAGCAGACTGGCATTTGCTGTTTAAAATCAGTTCTCAGTTTTTTTTCACTTATTACCTTTTTTGATTATTGACCTTTTTGAACTTTATCTGTTATTCCAGACCTGTGAATTGTTCTCAATATTATTTTTTATTAGCCTATAGGTCATATTTTGATATAAATGTTATCAAACAGACACCTGAATACACTAATCCAGAATCAGAAAAAATAAGCAACTTTAATGCAGATGTCCTCATTAGTGTGTCACCCTCCACACAACTTGGAAATATTAATAAACTGTTAGAGAATTTGCACTGGTTTGAACGATCTGAAAGCAGCAGCTCACGACATTCAAGAAAGGATCATATTTGCATTGTTGATATTAATTAAACTTGACTAGAAGGCTAAAGCCTGGTGTTATGTGGCTTTAGACTTTGTCCACCCCAATCTAACTCTGGCATCTTCACAGCATAACTATATGATAACATAAACCAGTGTGACACAAATACTTTCTTGTGCTCTGATCTGGATATTTGTGCTATTCATGCATAATGCTTATAAACATAATTAAGACAGAAAACATTGGGTAAAATGACTCAGATACAAATCATCTCACTGGTTTATTTCAGAGCAAGTGAACATAGAGAGAACAAAAATTCTGGAGCAAGTCCAGGGGGGGTTCGTAAGAATGATCCCAGGAATGAAAGGCTTAACATAAGAGGAATGTTTGAGGACTCTGGGTCTATACTTGATGGAATTTAGAAGGATGAGGGGGCATCTAATTGGAACTTACAGAATACCAATAGCCTGGACAGAATGGGTGTTGGGAAGATGTTTCCATTAGCAGGAGAGACTAGGACCTGAGGGCACATCTTTGGAGTCAACGGAAGACCCTTTAGAACTGAGATGAGGAGAAACTTCTTCAGCCAGAGAGTGGTGAATCTATGGAACTCATTGCCACAGAAGGCTGTGGAGGCCAGGTCATTGAGCATATTTAAGACAGAGATAGATATGTTCTTGATTGACAAGGGGATTAAAGATTATGAGGAGAAAGTGGAAGAATGGAGTAGAGAAACTTATCAGCCATGATTTAATGATGAAGCAGACTCGATGGGCGGAATGGCCTAATTTCTGCTCCTATGTCTTATGATCTTATGGACTCACTTAGCTGAATCAGTCAATCAGTGTCCTAATCACACCAGGCATGTCTTCTTGTTCCACTTACTAATAAACTAATATGTAGCCCCTTTTTCATTTGAGTGTTTCAACTTAAAAATGCCAGGTAGTGGTCCAACAGGTTTATTTGAAAACACAAGCTTTCGCTGTCTTACTCCTTCTTCAGGTATTAGTGAGAGATGTAGTATCAGGCACAGAGTTTATAAATAAAAGATCAACGGGTCACACAACTTATGAGGATGTACTAAACAAACCTAAGATGCTGTTAAATCTTTAATCAGTTCTCAAGTTTTAATTGATTATTATGTATATGTAAATCCCTAAATTCCTTTGCAGTCACTGTCCTGAGAGAACTAAAGGTTTTATCAGTGTAAAGAGGAGGTGATATTTTAGGTCAGACAATGCATGTGAGGTGTGAGGCCTTGTTTAGAATCTGTTTGTGTTTTGGTTTGGAGTCAGACTGGTTTTATAAAACACCATATCAATTAATTAAAACCTTCTAACTGATTAAAGATTTAACAGCATCTTAGTTTTGTTTAGTGCATCCTCATAAGTTGTATGACATTTTGATCTTTTACTTATAAACTCTATGTCTGATACCACCTCTCTCACTAACACCTGAAGAAGGAGAAAGACTCTGAAAACTTGCGTTTCCAAATACACCTGTCAGACTATAAACTGGTGTCATGTGATTTCTGACCTTGTCTACCTCAGTCCAACACCAGCACCTCCACATCATGATTATCATCGACACCACCAACTGCCAGCTCAAAGTGGAGAGGATCTCCAAGAAGATCGTGCACATCAACATGGACATCAAGTTTCTACAGAAAGGCAAGAAAGCACAAAAGATTCCGAAAGGACTACAGGTTGCAAACCCACTCAAGTCGACCTACAACACTGATTACACTGAGAGACTTTGCCATTGCATCTCTTGCAAACTCCTTAATCATCTTGTACACCAACTACACAGCTAGTGCTATAACCTTGAAATCAAGATAGAGTCCATATTCTCAGCTTCCACTCAAGATACAGCAGTACAGTTACGAGTCACTGCCAAACAGACGAGGCAATGGAAGTATACCACCTACATACGCACCAAGAATAAGAAACTGGCATCACCACCAGCAATAACCAAGTCTCCTCTGGTATCACAGTTGAAAGTGGTACCACCACAGAAAAATCCATCGTCAACTTACATCGACCACACTCTTCAACCGGACGAGATTGAAGTTCCCAGCCGAGGACACAATTTCTGCCCCATCACCAAAATGGACTCTATTGGTCTCATGGCCAACACAGAGGAATTCATTAAATGAATAAGACTCTGGGAATTCTTCCAAGCTGTCAGCAGTGAGCCCAATGAGACAACCAACAAACCGGATCAGTCGACAGAGAGATCCATGGGGAGCGGGCAAAGAAGGAATTGAATTGGACCCCTCTGCAGGGCCGTTGCCTGCGGTTTGACAGGTTTGCTCAGGGCATCAGAGGATGCGTGAACATAAGATTCATCAGCTGTACTCACAAGGTAGTGCAAAACGTCACCTGGGCACATTGTCATGTCATCCAGGCTCTCAAGACCAATCGCAACATTGTCATCAAACCAGCAGACAAAGGAGGAGCCATCGTCACACAGAATTCACTGGACGACTGCAAGGAATTGTACCTACTGCTGAAAAACATGGAACACCACAGAAAACTACCTGCTGATCCAACCAAAGAACACACCTGTCAACTGAACAGACTGGTCAAGACTTTTGATCCAGTCCTTCAGAGTACTCTATGCACTCTCATCCTGCATACTTCCAACATAGGAGGCTTCTACTGCCTTCCACAGATACATGAAGCCAACACACCTGGGTGTCCCATCATATCAGACAATGGGACCCTGTGTGAGAACCTCTCTGGTTATGTTGAGGGCATCTTGAAACCCATTGTATAGGGAACCTCCAGCTTCTATTCTGAGACTACAGATTTCTTACAGAAACTCAGCACCCACGGACCAGCCGAATGAGGAACATTCCTTGTCACAATGGATGTTTCGGCACTTTACACCAGCATCCCTCATGATGATGGCATCGCTGCGACAGCTTCAGTACTCAATACCACCAACTGTTAGATTCCAGGCGCCATCCTACAACTCATCCGCTTCATCCTCAACCATAACGTCTTCCCCTTCGACAACCAGTTCTTCATCCAGACAAACAGAACAGCCATGGGGACCAGATTTGCACCGTAATATGCCAACATTTTCATGCACAAGCTTGAACAAGACTTCTTTGCTGCACAGAACCCTGACCAATGCTATTCACCTGATACATTGATGACATTTCCTTCCTTTCGATTCATGGCGAGGAATCACTGAAACAACTACATGGTGATATCAACAAGTTTCATCCCACCATCAGACTTACCATGGACTACTCTTTAAAATCAGTCTCATTTTTGGATGCATGCATCTCCATCCGGGATGGACACCTCTGTACCTCACTCTATCGCAAGCCATGGATAACCTAACAATGTTGCATTTCTCTAGCTTCCATTCTAAAAATATTAAAACAGCTATCCCCTACGGACAAGCCCTATGCATACACAGGATCTGTTCAGATGAGGAGGAATGAGACAGAGACCTGAAGGTGTTGAAAGAAGCCCTCATAGGAACAGGATACGATGCTCAACTCATCAATCACCAGGTAAGTAGAGCCAGGCCCTAATGCCAGCTGAATCCATAAGGGCAATTATGACTTCTGTGGACCATTTTGCCTGTCTCCATTTGAATAAAAAGATAGTTGTCTTGACAAAACCTACAATATCATAGCTACACATTGTGAGAGGTCTTACTGCAATTTGCTTTTCTACGTTTTGTCTCAGTTATTCTTTTCTTAAGCACTGATATGAATTCACCAAATTTTAAAAGCAACTTGACATTTTTTTAAAAATCATTTTCTGTCGAACAAAAGAAATAATCAAAAATTTGAAATAACAGATGTTTGATTGGACTATTCTGTAGCCATAATAGCTCCTAAAATTGCAACACAACAGTACTAGTAAAACTTTAAAAATACAAAAGAACGTCAATGTTTCTTCGGCAACTGCTTCAAATATAATAAATAGTTAGATTAGAGTTGAATCTGTGGTCTGTTGTAATAGATTCTTGCTTGCAACTTTACAGATTACTTATGACTCTTCACAATTAGATATTCAAAAAAGCATGATTTGTATCTTGGGAGTAATGCATATTCTTGATTGAGGACCTGACTGGTTTGATTTACTTATCCAATCCCTTATGGTTAAATGCTAGAATGTGTAAAAATTTATTGTAATGAGGAAGTTGATTTTTAGAATTGACAACATGTAGTTACGAATAGTCACCTAACAATAAAGAGCTTGAACATTACCAAAAAAAGACACATACTGTTGAAACTTTTTGTTTTGCCTTTATCAGGATAGAATTACCAGAATACCAAATGTCAAAGGCAACAAAAATGTATACTGCAAGGGAAGAGGATGCTGATTCATTGGCAAGTTGGCAGTGGCTTGGGAAAAATGCAACACAATTCACTTGCCTGGATGAGTGCAGTTCTTACAATGCTCAGATAGTTTGATGCCATCAGGGGCAAAGCAACCTGCTTGATTGGCTCCTCATCTATCACCTTCAACATTCACTGCCTCCACCAATGATTCACAATTGTAGCAGTGTGTACCATTTACAAGATGCGCTGCAGTAATTCATCAAGGTTCCCCGATCTACAACTTCCAAATGCCCAACCTCGACCATCTAGAAGGACAAGGGCAGCAGATGCATGGAAATAACATCATCTGCAAATTCTCCTCAATGCCACACAATATCCTGACTTGGAACTATTTCATCGTTCCTTCATGATTACTGGATCAAAATCCTGGAACTCCTGTCCTAACAGTACCGTGTACCTGCGTCAAATGGGTTGCAGCAGTTTAGGAATGCAGCTCATAATTACCTTCTGCAGGGCAGTTAGGGGTGGGTAATTAATTCTGGCTTAGCCAATGATGCCCATATCATATGAAAACAAAATCACAAAAAAGCTTTGATGACCCACCACTATTTAAATCTGAATTGGAATTGCCAATGGGATCAGCTCAGCAGAGCAAAAAGACTAAGAATGCTGTGTCTGGAAATTTAGGAAAATTGAAAGGCAGCGCCAGCTAAGTGAAGCTAGCTGTTTATCAAGGAGCTGAAATTGTCTGGTATTTAGGCATTTAGGAGCAGTCTCATGAATACTTAGAAATGTGGTCTTAGAAGGAGAGATTCAACTACCAAGAAGTGAACAGTTGCTGTTGGGAAATTTCTGAAGTTAGACCTTCACAAGTGAAGAATTAAAAATCCCCTTTGAAGGAGGCAAAGTTTTCAAGCGTGATTTGGTGGCCTACAGTATCAATGACATCTGGGTGGATTACCAGGAAATCTGTGGGGACTGCATTGACTATATCTGAAGTCCTCTATAGGGTGTGCAATCACAATTTGCCTGGTAACTCATATTTACTTTGTTAATTCTGGAAGTTGTCATTTAATTATGTATATATATTGCAGGTTGTTCGGTTTCCTAATCTTGTACAGTAAGATGTAGTCTTTGTGTTTATAAATCACAGAATATTGCAACTTTATTCTCTTAATATGTAGCAGGGGTCTCAAATATTATCAACTTTATACACATGAAACAGTTATTTGTCCATAATGGCATTACAAAATAAATTAACAGTCCTATTTGGGATTGTTACATAATTTTGGGGCTTGGCTGGAATTGTAAAAACTTTGATTGGAAGAGATATTCCATTGGAGAAGGATTCAGAGAACAGTTCACTGTCAAGCTATTGGTTAAAGCTGAACTAGACAAGTGAACTCTCATTGGTCAAAGCATTGTCATGGGGAATGATACACAAGGAAATGACTCACCCCAAGATTTTGTTGAAAATGGTGCAATGTGTGAATATGTTCTTTTTATTTGTGAAATACAAGGCTTTGCGCATGAATACACATAGGTTCTAGCAAGGAAATTTGAGCCACGCTGCAAACCCAATTGATAATCCCAAATTGGTTGCAGCACAATTAAGATTTTAGCAATGGTTGCCCAACTGTAGTATCATATTAAATGTTTGACACAATGGCAGTATCTTTTTGGGACCTGAGTGATGTGGGCCATGATAAGAAATGTGGAAGCACCATGAGACAATTTGAGCAATGTCTATCTCAATGTTGGAAGCAGCTTGTTACATTATCAAAAAGAGTTTTAAGTGGTGAGACAAAATTCTAACCAGGGAGTGTTTGATGCCTATTAAGGGGGAGCTATTACTTGTTAACAGCCTCATTAACAATGAACTTTGCTTAGTAATATACGTCTTCTTTCTATTCCTACCCTATTCTACAATCTGATGTGAAGAAATTAGACATCAACAATTCCTGACATGAAATTCAGACTTCAACTTGACACTTGCTCCTCTAGTCTACCATCTTGGACACTCAACAACAACGCTTCAGAATGCACTGAAAGTCTCAAGCTACATGCACTCCTCATCTACGAACATTGGCAGTCGACATGTGCCAGCCTCCCAGGACCCTCATGTCACCTCTCCAACCCACTTCCAGGATTGTACTGCACTTTCAAACCAGGTTTCACGGCAAATTGGCAACAAACATTAAAATACTGCTGCAAGGACACTTTACACACAGGGGCATATACCCAGCTCACCCACTGGACTAAGTTTCAGGTAGGCGCTTTCCTAGCTCTCACTTAGAGCCAACATGCATATTGACACATCTCTGCCGTGCCTTCCCTTGCTTCTTAGTATAGTCATAGAGCCAGACACTTGTTTGACTGGCAAGTAGTTCTCAGTCAAGGGGCTGAACATCTTGCTGCATGGCACATTGCTCACCTGTATCATGTGCCAGCATCTTGCTCGGCAAACACACTGCATGTACTGCAAACAAATGGCCATGTCTGAAAGTCTAAAGGCAGTGGTCTTTAGTGAAGTCCATGGAGCCATGCATAGGCTGGGAGGTCCCTGGTGCAGTAGGTAAAGGACAGCCTCCGAGATGAGTTCATGGGCTTGGCCATGGTCACACATCTCATTGTGCTGTTCTCATTGCAGGGGGTGCCTACCTCTGCAGTCAGAGGAGTTGGTTGCAAGTTGCCGTTGTGGCACCTGAAATGCTGGTCCAATGATTAGTGCTGCCAGTTTGGGAAAAGTACAGGAATTAGTCAAGTCTACAGGGAAATCTCATCAGGAGCTGTCCAGTTAGGTTGCTCAACAATGTGGACCATGGACAGTCTATTGAGGATGGCAATGCACGCAAGTAGGCCTTTTGCTGCCCACTAGTGAGAATCTCATCTTGCTATCCAACGTTTGGTTGGAAAATGGGACATTTTCCCCTGATGTTGGGAATCTCCTTACAAGCGATCATATAAGATTCTCCCCTCCACCACTTTCTCACCAAAGCCCACAGCGTTCAATGGCTGAGGAGATCTGGCCAATGTCTTTTTGGTTTGGCAGCAGCATTCTGTGAGTGGAGAACAGCACTTGTTGTTACTGCATGGTAGCAGCATGAAATGGCACGTTTCATGTATTGCTTAAAAGTTTGAGATACCTCCCAGGGTAATTTTTGAGATGCCTTCCAAGACAATTGGAGATAGACTAGGCATTTGTTGGGACTGAAAATGGCAGTTTTAGACCATTCTTAAGTGTCACCTTTAATAGGTTGTTATGCAAGCAATGATCTGAAATAGGTAGCCACTATTCCATAGGATAACTAGGCCGCATCCTATTTAAGCATAAAACTTGCAGCGTGAACAATTGGTTTGGGTGGTATTTATAAATTTGCTTATAAGGCTAATTGTTTAGCCCATGAAGCTGCAGAACTGCTAGCTGCATGAGATTGGTCGAAGCAAATGAAAAGGTAAAAAACATCAGTGAGGAAAGCTATTGTTTGTTATTTCACTGTGGTTTATAAAGGTTTTTGTCTTGCATATAAGAAAATATTAATTTTTGATGACTGAATCAGTCTTTTAATCAGAATTCCACTACATATTATGTCCTTGCAAAATTAGCTAGACAACAGGGATAAAATTTCATTCTGCTAATGATCAGTGTGTATATTTTCTACTGAAATTCATCTCGGGCAGTTAATTGAGGACATTGTTCAATTTTCTGGTTCCGGTGATGTTCCTAGCTTGTTTGCACTCCATTAAGACAGTTTAGAAATATCAACAGTTTGGTGAGTTTGAATCATTATTTTCTTGCCAAGTAATTAGGGTAGAAATTAATTTACATTGTAGTAACAGTTGGTAGTTACTAAAAGAAGTAGTATATTTAATGTACAATAACTACTGAAAAGTACATTTGGGCAAAATAATTTTTGTTTTTAATATACTGTTATTTATTTCCATTGATGCCAATAATGATTTAAAGAGAACTTCAAACTTACAAATAGCTGAGAGGATAACATTTTAATATTACATGTTTTGCAGTAACTTTTACTGTACCCCCACCTAAAGACAGAACGTTAGTCATTAAACACTATTTTTGTCAGAGGTTTATGCTTTACACAACCAAAGTTAATCCCTTTTTACTTTTCGTGGCAGAAGGGTCAAACTTTGTTGTGTTACTGGGTCATTTAAGTCGGCATTCACTTCTCCTGGAACCAGTCCAAGATTTTCACAATTCCAATGAAGAGATATTGGGCAAGCTGGGCCTGTATTCTCTAAGCTTTGAAGAATGAGTGGTGAAATCATTTGTAGTTACGCAACTACTTCGTCCATCCCTTTAAGTATTTTGTGAGATATTCCCCTGGTTGGTGAGTTTAGAACCAAGGGACACAATTTAAAAAGAAGGGAGGTCTGAGATGAGGATTTTTTTTATTACTGTCACTGTTATGGGCTTTTGGAATTACCTGAGGTCATGGAATCTCAGTATTTGACTATCTTTAAGGTAAAGATTTCTGAATACCAATGGCATACCCTGTTATCGGGCTGCTAAAATGCACTGATATCATGATCATACTGAATAGTGAGGCAGGCTTGATGAGCTTAATGGCCTAATATTGTTGTTATTTTCTCAAAGTTTTAATTTTTGTTTCCTTTCCAAATATCTTACAGAAGATGGATTCGGCATTTTCTCTGCTTAAGGTGCAAACTAGCCAATATCTATCTTTTACTCTCTGCTTTCAATTGACTGTGTTTCACCCAAAATCAAAACTGGTTTTTCTCAAAGACTGTTCTCAGAAACCTATAACTTTATCTCAAATGACTTTTCTCTATCACTTTCTGTGTTGCAACATGCTAGCCCTGTTTCCAAGTAGAAATACTAATCAGGTATCTCTAATTATTTTTGCATTTCAAGTTACACCAGAACTACTTATGACCTGAAGCTGTTAAGATGTTTTTGGATTTAGAGAGACATGGTGCCATCTTATTCTGGACTTTGAAACAACTGCCAATATCTCCAGGTATTAACGTTTGACACAATCTTAATAGAAGAATGTGACTCTCCTCTTGATCTAAGGACTAAACCATGGTTCCTTACTGTCAGACAGATAGCAATACAGTCAAACGACTCCTTAAATTTATCCTACATTTTAAGATATCAAACTAAGATAGTCTTCTAAAACTAAAAGGGAGAGTGCTAAGAAATTATGCCCAGATAAAATTCACAGGTGTAACAACAAGTTACACAAAGTTGATAAAGAACATCCACAGAACTATAAGACTTTAAGTCCTGGGGTGAATCTTACCTTTCATGGCTGAGTTTTGTCAAATTTTTTGGACAGGTTTTTGGTGTGAGTCCTAGCAAGATCTCAAGCTGTTTCTGCATATCCCACCTTAATGGCATGTCCACATCCCTTTCTAGCCCCACTTTGCCACACACTGTTCCTAGAATAAGTTGCCACTGCCAGGATGCCCCAGAATTAAGTGGCATCCCAGGCACTAGTGACACCTTTGATAAGTTGTTGTGCACCTCTACAAGCACTCTCAGTCCAGAAGTGCCTGCAGGTTTCTTAATGTTTGCCTCAGTTTTCGTAGCCAAGAGAAAATCGGCATCTCTGTACGGAGAGGGACCTGGTGAACCTTCTGAATGGGGATAATGCAGACATGGGGCATCCATTACCCCTGGGAACAGCAATGAAGGCAACAACACCAGCCCATGCCAGCTGAGCTCTGTGGTTACCGCACATCCAGGACAGTCTCAGCTGTTTGGAGGAATAAACCGCAATGTAAGAAAAAGGTCAATGACTTACTCCACTCTGCCAGAGTAAGTACTATCAACGTCTCTCAGTATGCCACACTCACTCTACTACACCCACCTCGCACGAAAGCTTGTGCTGTACTGCTCTCCCTCATTTGCAATCACCTGCCTCAGCCTCAGACATTACTGAACCTGTATGCCCTCTGCTCTGTGACTCACTCACTCGGGACACCTCCCCACCTGAAAATAACAGCTGTGTCACCAACTTGCTTCTCACACAATACCTGCCTGTCTCTCAGTCCAAGAGGAAAAAAGCCCATAACGTGTCAGAAAGAGTCTCAGTCGGTGAAGGGCTGTGTGACATTCGGCGCCACACCCCCTATAAGGAGAGGATCCTGACTCTGACCACTCTGAGCAATTGACTGACCATGTCCAAGTCTGTGGACTGGTGTCAGAGGCTGCCCTTGACATGCTGTGCTGGGGCACCCAGACCAAAAGGCTATTTTCTTTCATTTGGACTGAGGACTGATGACAACTGTGTCAAGCTTCCTGGCTTTGTGTCTTGCCCTAAACACAAGCCGAATCAAACAGTACCGTAAGCCTAGTATCTTGGCTACTGGGCCAAAGTGCAAAAAGGCAAGGCAAGGTAGAAATGTAGTAAGCATTTAGGTTGACTCAGAGATCTAGCAGCCTGCTCAATCTATGAGCAGGATGTGGGTCCCTGAATGCAAAGTGCCCTTGCTGCAGTATTGTAATAATAGCTGTCATTGCGTCCCAAGGTGCAACACTGAAGTGCTGAAGTGGATTGGAGATGTGCCATCAATGGCTGACACATGTCAAATGCCAATGCCCATGTATCTGGGGTACATATGGTTGGTGATGGAGCGTGCCCTGAGCTGTTGATGCCTGGCGTCTGGCATTCAGTTCTTTTGGAGCAAACAATGAGCTGAAGTTGCCAGCTACCCGCTGTGACTTTCATGTCAAGAATTGTCAGCATCTAGTTTGTTCAGTGTGTTCAGTAAGGTAGGAAGCTGTATATTAATAAGGTGATATGTGCTGTTTAATAAGGTGGTTAACAAGCAATAATTGCTCTTAATAGGCAACTTGCTGTTGCCAAATGAGAAACTCGCCTCAATGCCTGGGAGTTGCGTGAATGACGCATTGAACTGCCCCTGACATTGAGATAAGCCTCAGTGAGCTCCCTGAGTGATCCTGCCACAAATCTTGCCAAAGTTTACATTGTTCACAATCCTAAAAAAAATGTCCTTATTGTTTGCTGCCTTTATTTCCTTATGGTGCTGTTTGGCAAAGTGTTATCTTTCTGTGGCTCACAGACAAGACATTTTCAGGGTCATGAACTTCAGCACACTTTAGTCAATCCTGTTCCACAGTCAGTGTGACCTGTCGAATTGGAGCGACAGGAGCTCAGATAGTCTACCCTCTATCATTCTCCCTGCAAGGTGAGGAGGTCATCACCTAAGCTGCACGCCTGTCGAAAACAATTACCAGACAAGCAAAGCAAAAAAAAAATTGGCAGTATAGGTGATGATTGATACCATAATAACCTGTAAATATAGAACATTTAAAACAAAACATCCTGCGTAAGCATATAATGTGATACATAAGAAAAGTATATATATTACATTGTATGTTAAATCAATAAGAATTTGGCATATACAGCACCTTTAATAAAATAAACCGCGTTGTGAAACAAATCTGACACCAGTCAAGTAGGACATAATAGAACAAATTACTAAAAGTTTTGTCAATATGAGATCTTATGGAAGATCTTAAAAGAGTAGGGAGGTGAAAGAAGATAGAAATTTGGGGAGGGAAATTTTCGAGCTTTAGGCTGCAAAACTGAAGGCACAGCCTCCAGCAATGATGTGATTGAAAGATAGTTTGCAGTATAGATCAGAATTAAAAGAGGGCAGAGATCTCAGATGGTTGATCTCAGGAGGTCACAGAAATAACTCCAGAAGGATTTGAAAAAAGGATAAGAATGTTAAAATTGACATGTTATTCAACCAGGGGCCATGATAGATTAGTAAGCTCATGATAATGGCTGAACACAACTTGATATAGATAGTAAGGTTTCAATAAGTTCCAGTTACTGGTAAAATGAAATATGAAAGATGGAAGGTGAGTGAGGAGAGTACTGAAGTCACCGGATCCTTAGGTAATAAAGGCATGGATACGTTGAGGCAGGAGAGGAATTGTGCATTGGTTTAGATTGTGGAATTCAACAATCTTGGTGATGGCATGAAAATGGGTTTGGTGCTTGTATTGAGGTGAAAAGACTTTACTCATTAAAAACCTATTAAACCTACAACTCAGCTATTTAATTGTCTTATACTAATGGTTGCGATGATTTGATCTTAAACATCATAGTGTGTGCTCATATTGCATGACTGATTATAATAGGTGCTTAGAATTCTAGTCCACACCAATTTTAAGAGTAGGTAATGTTGTATGAAGTAATGGTTGTGAAAAGTTGAACCTGTGCTAAGCTGATGTTGCACCCACTCTGCCATATAACACAGTGATTGGGTGGAATATCAATGTACGTTTGGGCTGTCTTCAGCAGTTCTGGGCAGTTGTAGGGGGAGACAGTCATGTCTTCTGTTCCTCACATTACTATCAGTGCAATGTAAATTGTATATTGTTATTAAGGTGTAATAAAGCTTACTTTACTATCTAAGAAATATGCCTCTTCTGCTGAGACTTATTCATGGTTTAAGCTTTACTCCAGCTTCCAGAAAGCCCCTGGACTAACATAGGATAAAATATGAGTAGCAGCATTCTACTTAAGGTGCCTTATCAACACCATTATAATAAGTAGATGTCAATGTTACAAAAGGTAAAGAAGTTATTTGGCTCGAACAGTTCTTGTTGGCATTTACCCATGACAGGAGTCCTAATCACATATACTTTTCCTTTTCCTACATCCCTTTATGACCTTTTATTTCACTCACCCATCCACACCAATCTTGAATGTTCATTTTGCTTTTGTTTCAGCATGACCCTGACAAGTGAGTTCCATATCCTGGCACCTTTGCGTAAAAAGATAGAAAATATTAGCGGTGGTTAGTGTTGCTCTGAGAATCCCCACAGTTTTAATGCAAATAAATGAATGTTACAAAAAGGTCAACAATGAAGTAAAGGTCTTGTCAATAACTAACTATTGCAGAATTAGACATTTCTGGTGAGCGATTTCAAGTTAGTACTTGAGGTGAAGCTCAATATTGCTGTGATTAATTTAAAGACAGTTACAAGTGCTAATATAACATTGATGCAAAAGAATTTGTAGATGATGATCATTTGCATTGATTGGCACAGAAACTTGGGAAGGATAATATCTATCCAGATTGATTGCCATTACTGTGATTGACTACATTTTTGGCGCTTTACTAGTCACGCCATACAAACTCTGATTCTCCTCTGACTTTCCTCTGAAAAGTGCCACCTTTCTGTGTCAAAAATACATGTTCCTGTTAGTCCCACACAGACTGCAATACTTATCATTATGATTTTCTGAAAGAGATGACCTGCGAGCAGATCCCAGCAAATCACTTGTTCAGATTTCATCCATTAACTTAACATTGACAAGTTTCCCCAGATACTACTGTAACAATGATTGACTCCAGGCTCTTCAATAGACTATCCTGCAAATTCTACTGACATTCTCATTTTGAAAGTATACATGATAGTGTTAGAGAAATCCTTCAAAATGTTGATGAGGTATATTAAAGCAGTGTTATCATATTTGGGAGAGTTTTGCTGCTTCAAAAATGTCACTTCAAAGCTGCTACATTAGAGAGAATAATTATTTGATTAATATATAATGTTGACACTTTTGCAAAATATTGTGTTGCATTTTCATGTTAATCTTGCCTCTTTAGAAATAAATAATATTTAGCATTGTAAAATATTTAATTTCTTCCTTTCTCTCCTTGAAAAGATCAAAACTATTTGTGGGAAGAGGGCAATTGCAGAGCAAGGAACGAGTTGGTGGTAATTGGCAGGTAAATTTTTATTTCCTGTGGTGAGGAATATTTACCTCCCTTGGTGTCCCCACACTGACATAGTTGAGATCTGAAACTCTGTGGATCAAATTATTCATCTCGCAACACAATAATTTATGGTAGGAAATTAAAAA
This sequence comes from Ginglymostoma cirratum, assembly GCA_024137785.1. Lineage (NCBI taxonomy): Eukaryota > Metazoa > Chordata > Chondrichthyes > Orectolobiformes > Ginglymostomatidae > Ginglymostoma > Ginglymostoma cirratum. The sequence continues at coordinate 66,997,429 of JAHRHZ010000144.1, forward strand.
TTAATTTAATTTGATAGTGATATGACAAAGCAGTGTCACTGCCGGGCTTTTGTTCTCGCAGTAGTTGCCAGGAGAATGGGCTGGAAAGTCAAAGTGAGGGTGCCTCAACTCTGCTGTTTTTGAGTCCCAATCTGATTCTGTAGCAGCCAGTCAGTGAGAGAGATGCTGGTGAGCCTCCTGTCTCCAGAATGGGAGGCTGAGCCAGTGGTCATAAAGGAAGTGAGATCGGGATTGTCAGATGAGTCAGGCAGGCCCAGTGAAGAGGTCAGGGTGGTTGGTATGGACAGGGTGCAGGAACAGCTCTTAAAACTGGGTGGGGAAGTCTGCCCTTACTAATCAAGAATCCATCTACCTCTGGCTGAAAGACATTCGATGATTTGGCATCCTGCAGCAACAGGTTTCACAGATTGGGGACCGCTTTGCAGAACACCTACGCTCGGTTCGCACTAAACAATTGCACCTCCCAGTCGCGAACCATTTCAACTCCCCCTCCCATTCCTCAGACGATATGTCCATCCTGGGCCTCCTGCAGTGCCACAATGATGCCACCCGAAGGTTGCAGGAACAGCAACTCATATTCCGCTTGGGAACCCTGCAGCTCAATGGTATCAATGTGGACTTCACAAGCTTCAAAATCTCCCCTCCCCCTACTGCATCCCAAAACCAGCCCAGCTCGTCCCCGCCTCCCTAACCTGTCCTTCCTCCCACCTATCCTCTCCTCCCACGTCAAGCCCCAACCCCATCTCCTACCTACCAACCTCATCCCGCCCCCTTGACCTGACCGTCATCCCTGGGCTGACCTATCTCCTTCCTACCACCCCACCTACACTCACCTTTACTGGCTCCATCCCCATCTCTTTGACCTGTCTGTCTCCTCTCCATCTATCCTCTCCTCTTTCCATCTTCTATCCACTTCCCCTTCTCTCCCTATTTATTTCAGAACCCCCTTCCCCTCCCCCATTTCTGAAGAAGGGTCTAGGCCCGAAACATCAGCTTTCCTGCTCCTCTGATGCTGCTTGGCCTGCTGTGTTCATCCAGCTCTACACCTTGTTATCTTAGATTCTCCAGCATCTGCCATTCCTACAATCTCTGGTTCCACATTTTTATCATTCTCTGACTGAGACTCCTCATCTCAGTTCTAAAATGTCATCCATTCACTCTGAGGCAGTACCCTTGGGTCCTAGTCTCTCCTACTCGTGAAAACATCTTCTGAACATCCACTCGATCCAGTCCACTCAGTATTCTGTAAGTTTCAATCAGATCCTCCCTCATCCTTGTAAACTCCATTAAGTACAGACTTAGAGTTCTCAACCACTTCTCAAATGGCAAGCCCTTAATTCCCAGGATCATTCTTTCAAACCTTCTCTAGGTCCCTTCCAATGCCAGCCTATCCTTCCTTAGATTTGGGGCCCAAAACTGCTCTTAATATTTCAAATGCAGTCTGACTAGACCCTTATACAGCCTCAGCAGTACATCCTTGCTCTTGTATTTTACCCTCCCAAAATGAATGCTAACATTGTATTTGCTTTCCTGACTGCCAGCTGAGCCTGCGCGTTTACCTGAAGAGAATCCTGAACTAGAACTCCCAACTCCCCTTGTTCATCAGATCTCCAAAGTCTTTTTCCATTGAGAAAATAGTCGACACCTCTATTCTTCCTACCAAAATGCAGAATCTCACACTTTCCCTCATTGTATTCCATCTACCACTACTTTGCCCACTCTCCTAGCTGTCCAAGTCCTCCTGCAGACTCCTGTGGTTTCTTGGGCTTATCAGATAATCACAGCATGTATTTTAAGTTTTAATCCATGAATGTCTCAGCTTTAAAACTCAAATGATGAAAATTCAATATTGATAGCTTATTTGTATCGAATAGGGAGCTAAAGTTAACAGAATCCACTCTCTAAAATCTGAATAAATTCAAGATTTTGGTTCATTAGGAGTAACTATTTGCTATCTCAAATCAACGTTGCACGATTTGTAGAGGAGGCAGTACTGCTTAAAATACCTGATGAGAGAAATTGAGACTTTCTGCTGAGGAATGAGTAAGTGAATGGCTGTTAGGCAAAGTAATGGGTCTGGGTTTTTTTAAAAATATCTAACAGGACAACTGGCATTTAACAAGGATGCTTTATTTTTTAACTCTAATAACCTGACAGAATGGGAAGAAATTAATGTTACTTTTTTTGGACGAATTAATCGTGAGCCATGTTGATAGTTACTATGTAAATGTGCAACAGAGAATTGAGGGCTTTGGAGAGCTTGGCAGAGTGAGATCACTATTCTGGAAATACATTTCCAGGCTGCTTAGAAGATGGATGGTCTCTACTTTTATAACAAGCCAGTGGGGAATGAAAAAACAGGAGTACAGAAATATGAATGTGGCTCAATTCCTCTGACTGACTTTTGGAAATAACAAATATAGCACAGGTTGAATGTAGAAAAGCCACACTCAGGGATAGGTGCAGAGTCCGCAGACTCAGAACATGCATCATTATCCAGTTAAGCCATACTCACATAGAAAGTAAATTTGCCTGCAGAATATTGAGGTGCATCTTCTTACAAATAAAGAAGATATTGCTTTTGTGTTAAAATACATACCTGAAGAAGATTCTTTTCCACTAATATTTCTTATAGATTTGATCCTTGTCTCATCAACTCTTACTGTAGGCAGAAATATAACAACTTAACATTTAAATAAGAGACAAAAACAGAAATTGCTGGGGGAGCTCACAAAGCTATGAACTCTCCTATTTAAATAAAAACCAAAAGAACTGCAGATGCAAGAAATCAGAAACAAAAAACAGAAATTGCTGGAAAAGCTCAGCAGTCTAGCAGGAACTGTGGAGAGAAATCAGAGTTAACGTTTCAGGTCCAGTGACTCTTCCTCAAAACTGACAGTAGCTAGGGAAAAGGTTGATTTCAATACAGAAAATAGGGTGGAGGGAGGGGGTATGGAGTAAATAATAGGTGGAGATAGAGCCCAGAAAGAGAGAGGACAAAGGAGTGGATAATGATCGGCCTGGGAGAATGAATAGGTACTAACAATTAGTTCAACAATTTTAGGGGTTGAGCCATTCTCTCATGTCCTTATCCTAACCCCAACACACTAGGCCTTGTTATCATATGGTCTGATATTGCAGAACCCTTTGTTAGCCACCAATTATCCCCACTCAATCACCCAGGCTGATCATTATCCAGAGTTAGTAAACCGCTTTGCTGAACACCTACGCTCGGTTCACACTGCACCTCCCAGTCGCGAACCATTTCAATTCCCCTTCCAATTCCTCAGACGATATGTCCATCCTGGGCCTCCTGCAGTGCCACAATGATGCCACCTGAAGGCTGCAGGAACAGCATCTCATATTCAGCCTGGGATCCTTGCAGCCCAATGGGATCAATGTGGACTTCACAAGCTTCAAAATCTCCCCTCCCACTACCGTATCCCAAAACCAGCCCATCTTGTCCCTGCCTCCCTAACCTGTCCTTCCTCCCACCTATCCCGTCTTCCCACATCAAGCCCCAACCCCATCTCCTACCTACCAGCCTCATCCCGCCCCCTTGACCTGTATGTCCTCCTTGGACTGACGTATCCCCTTCCTAACTCCCCATCTACACTCACCTTTCCAGCTCCATCCCCGCCTCTTTGACCTGTCTGTCTCCTCTCTACCTGTCTTCTCCTCTATCCATCTTCTATCCACCTTCCCCTCTCTCCCTATTTATTTCAGAAACCCCTTCCCCTCCTCCATTTCTGAAGAAGGGTCCAGGCCCGAAACGTCAGCTTTCCTGCTCCTCTGATGCTTGGCCTGCTGTGTACATCCAGCTCTATACCTTGATCATTATCCGCTCCTTTTTCTGTCCAACTGCTCTTGTCTCTCCTTGAGCTCTATCTCCGCCTATCATTTACTTCTTAGCCTCTCCCCCACCCTATCTTCTGCATAAAAAAAAACTGTTTCCTAGCTACCATCAATTCTGATGAGGGTCACTGGACCCAAAACATTAAATCTGATTTCCCTCCACAGATGCTGCTAGACCTGCTGAGCTTTTCCAGGAATTTTTGTTTTTTTGTTTCGGATTTCTAGCATCCGTAGTTCTTTTGGTTTTTATTTTAATAGAAGAGTTCATTTTTGAGGAAACACAGTAGCCAGTTTGTGCATAATAAGGACCCAGCTCTTAGCAATATTAACAAACAGAAACATGTTGACCGAGACACAGGAGGAAACAGCGATATAGTTCCAAGTCAGGTTGGTGAGTGGCTTGGAGGGGAACATGCAGGTAGTGGTGTTCCCATGTGTCTGCTGCCCTTGTCCTCCTGGATGGAAGTGGTCATGGGGTTGGGAGGTGCTATCTAAGGATCTTTGGTGAATTTCTGCAGTGCATCCTGTAGATAGATACACTGCTGCTACTGACTGTCAGTGGTGGAGTGAGTGGATGCTTGTAGATGTGGTGCCAATCAAGTGGGTTGCTTTGTCCTGGATGGTGTCAAGCTTCTTGAGTTTTGTTGGAGTTGCACTCATTCAGGCAAGTGGGGAGTATTCCATCACACCCCTGACTTGTGCCTTGTTGATGATGGATAGGCTTTGGGGAGTCAGGAAGTGAATTACTCACCACAGTATTCCAAGCATCTGACCTACTCTTGCAGCCACTGTATTTATGTAGTGAATCCAGTTCTTGTCATTGGTAACACCCAGGCTGTTGATCTTGTGGGAAGAGTGCAACCAGATGATCAAAGTTTCAGTGATGGAGCATTTTGGGAAGAGTGACCATAATTCTGTAAGTTTTAAGTTACTTGCAGAGAAGGATGCAAGTAGTTCTCAAATGAGAGTATTAAGTTTAGTAAAGGCTAACACAATATCTGGCAGGAACTAGAGAGTGTGGAACAAAAACAACGTTGCTGGAAAAGCTCAGCAGGTCTGGCAGCATCTGTAAAGAAAACA
>JAHRHZ010000144.1:67002763-67054643 GCA_024137785.1 Ginglymostoma cirratum
CAGCATCAGAGGAGCAGGAAGGCTGACGTTTCGGGCCTAGACCCTTCATCAGAAATTCTGAAGAAGGGTCTAGGGTAGGCCGGAAACGTCAGCCTTCCTGCTCCTCTGATGCTGCTTGGCCTGCTGTGTTCATCCAGCTCTACACCTTGTTATCTCAGATTCTCCAGCATCTGCAGTTCCTGCTATCTCCCCCAAATACATGAATAGGGTGGGAATAGAGGGATATGGTCCTTGGAAGGGTAGGCGGTTTTAGTTGTGATGGGCAGCATGTTGGTGCAGGCTTGGAGGGCCGAAGGACCAGTTCCTGTGCTGTAATTTTCTTTGTTCTTTGTTCTATCCAGGACCACACTTTAAGGTTGCAAAAGTTCTTATCTGATGGAGTTGGTGCATTTTGAAGCTGTGCTCTTTTTAGAAAAAAAGCACACTTAATCTTTAGTGCAGGAATCACATTTTTTTTTGTCTGTCAACAGTGGCAGTTAATGATGAGCTTGCAATTGAGATCATGTTTTGAAAATACATGCTTTGTATGAGATGAGTTAGCCTTTTCTCAATCTCTGGTCCTTCATTTCTTTCACCTACGTTTTGCATCATGGCAATATTACCTTGAGACGCTGTCAGAATCCTTAAGTATGCTGACAACCTCAAACTTTACCTCACCATCATCTCCTTAGTGGCATCACACTGCCACTAATTTATCACATGGTTTGTTCAGCATCCAGACATACTGGGAACTTCTGCAACTAAAATTGGGAAGATCGATCTTTGAGTCTTCAGGTCCTGGTACAATATGGAATTAATTCCATCATTACTCCTGATATCTGCCTCAGGCTAAATTTGAACTTTAGCACCCTTGGTGTTGTAATTAACCCCAATATGAACTTCTGATTATCTGGGCAAACATAAATCCAACCTTATCTTCTGTAATATCACCTGATTCTGCCCCTGCCTCAGCACATTCCCTGTTGAAACCATCATCAATGCCTTTGATACTTCCAATTACAGTATTCCAAAGTACCCCTAAACAGCTTTCAATTTCCACTGTTCATCAACTTGCGCTCATTCAAAACTCCACTGTCTGTCATGTAACTTTCACCAAATCCAAGAAAAATGGATGGATCCCACGCAACAATGGCTACCATTTCTGCAACTGGCTAATTACAACCATTATAAACCCTCACTGAGGGAAGCAGGGAGGTTCAATGCCACTCTAGGTTTAACAAGGAACATCGTGAAACAAACCTTCAATCTTCTTTGCTTTAATCATAGACTCCGTACTGTGTGGAATCAGGCCATTTGGCCCATCGAGTCACACTGACCCTCTGAAGAGCATCACAACCAGACCCATACCCCTACCCTATCCCTGTAACCCGCAATTTTTCATGGCTAATCCGCTAGCCTGCATATCCCTGGACACTATGGGCAATTTAGTGTGGCCAGTCCACCCAACATGCGCATCTTTGGACTGAGAGGAAACTGGAGCACCTGGAGGAAACCCACGTAGACATGGGAAGAAAGTGCATACTCCACACAGACAGTCACCTGAGGGTGGAATCAAACCCAGGTCCCTTGTGCTGTGAGACAGCAGTGCTAGCCACTGAGCTACTGTGCCACTGTGCCATCCCATGCTAAAGATGCACTTCTGCTGCTTTGATTGTTTGAAGTAAAAGATCTCCTCGTCCTTTACAGGATCATCTGGAGAGTACCAACCAGGACAATGCCTCAATTGGTAATAAGGATAGAAAGTAGGGTGAAATGGAAGGGGGGTCCAGCATGCTGTTGATCTCTGAGCCACGAGAATTAACCCAGAGAAGCAAGAGGCCATCAAGTCCTGACCTGCTTCCAACCATCTGATGACTATTAAATGACACAAAAATAAAAGCCTTGCCCCATTTCCTTGTATGGTACATTTTGTTGCAATGAAGCTTATACATTGATGTTCTTGTGCCATCACAGGCTCACATTTTAATCAACAAGAAGTTGTCTGTGTACCTTAAAACACACAATAATATGCATCGTATAATTTATAAGGCGAATGTTTATGTTCCCCTATGAAATAGCACATGCTGAATAAAACTCAAACATTTTAAAATTAAAAGTACTTCTTCCTCAGCATTGTTAAGGCACCACTGGTGTTCATATGCTGAATGAGCTTCTTGAAATGTTTGTGTGTGTATTGGGATGAGGTGCATCCTCAACAACGATAGATGTGGTGGGAGCAAGCTGCTGCTGTTTCTCCACTGTGTCTGCATACACCCTCATGAAATTTGGGTAAGGTGCTCAGAAAGGAGCAGAATTCAGTGATGCACACACTGTGAAGCTGGTGAGGTGTAATATGTTATACCACAAAGCCTGACCTATCCCTGAACCACACAATACCACTCACATCTCTTCTGTTATTTTCCCACTTGCCCCCACTCCCCACCTTGCTTCCATTTGTTGATTATATTAAAATGCAAACTCAGCACTGCAGTTTAAAGGAGGGCATTCATTCTTTTCCAGCACTGGACGAATTTTCCTGGATGGAAGCCACAGCACTTCTGCTGCTATTTTCATCCAGGCCAGGTTGGCTGTTTATGAGGCCATTTGCAGCTGTAAACTGGAATTAGAACTTCTTCGCAGTTTTGAATGGTTGCTTAGTTCAGATGGTTAAACACGGTGCTAATAATGCCAAGGTCATGGGTTCAATCCCCACGACCCCAACTCAATCCTGCTAGCTTCCAGCTGGGAGGTTAACACTTGCTATTTCAGGGCAGCACAGTGGCTCAGGTGTTAGCACTGCTGCCTCACAGCATCAGGGACCTGGTTTGATTCCACCCTTGGGTGACTGTCTGTGTGGAGTTTGCATGTTCTCCCTGTGTCTGTGTGGGTTTACTCTGGTTGTCTCCCACAATCCAACAATTTTGTTTGACAAGGTAAGCATAGGTTTCACAATGCTGCCAAGCTCACTTTTACAATCCTCCCTCAGAAAGCCCACATGCAGAATTGTAGCTGTTACCAAAGGCTGTTGCCCTTTAAATATGGTGCCCTTCGCTGTGTGGGGAGCTAGTGCTTCCTGACTCTATTTGTGATTTGGCGATAAAATTATGTCACCCACATCTATGTGTTTATCACTATACGATTGGATTCAAACAAACGTGTCCTTCCCTTGCCTGATTCTTGACTGCTTCTCTGCTCACTGGCAGACTCACCAATGGTACCACTCAATCCAGCATGCAGTATTTGGATAAGTAAAATTATTTTTGCTGCTAATTTATCATATTTTATATTTCAGGTAAATACATATCGGTGATGTTCTCTCGTTCTCTCATCTGTACTTAGAGTCATTCTGTATTGCAGAAAATTATGAAATCCAGAAATAACTTGGTCTCAAGCATTCTGGACTGTAGAAGCTGCATGCATTAAATTTTATTTGTGAAGGCTCTGTGAAGTGTCTTGGCACATGTCATGACGTTAAAAATGTTGCACATTTAAAAGTTGCTGCTGTGTGATAAGTCCTACAATTTTCCATTATCGCAGAAGATTATGTGGCAATTTTATAGTATTGTTTTCTCAATGCAACAAGTATATGGAAAATATTTAAATTCTATCTCATTTACGCATGTCAGTATTATGGTAGAAGTTAAACGTGCCCTTTTCTGTTGTTTTTCTGAACCAGTAAATTATGCTTGGACATTAACTACTATATGTGCATTTTGGAGCTAAAAGCACCACATAAACATGGAAAACTCTGTTAGTTGAATTTCACCTATTCTTATACTGATAGGAAAAATAGTTAAAATCAAGCAGAAAATCAATGACCTATATAAGTGCCATGAGAACAACCCGCAATGGAGACTGAATGTCTGAAATAGTGAAATACTATACTGGGGATATTTTTACTTTGCAGATTTGAAATGTTGGATTAAGAGCTTTGTGTTTCATTTTAACCATGCTGATACAAGATACCTAGTTATGTTACAACTGGATTCTGTCTGGCATCTTTTGGAGTTTAAAGGATTTGAGAATTTTTGGAAGAAGGTTGTAAGAGAACTGGCCTGCATTCAGTGAATGGAACACATTTGTTATGTCCTTTAGTCTGAAGACATATATGCATGTTACTGACCTGCATATTCTGGGCTATATTGTGTTGGTAAAATTAGCACTGTTTTCATTCATACACTAAAATTCATGCATGTGCAAAATAATCATTTGTGGTAATGCAGAATTTCTATCCTTTTAAGTAACTAGCATGTGTCTCTGTACTTGGCAACAAGAAACAATGGCACTCCAGCTTTATGGTGCAATGTAAAAAAAAAATCAGGTCTGCATTGAAGAAAGAATCAATGCAAAATGTGAGCATGAAATTTCTAAACGGTGGGTGGAAACGTGTTTTTTTTAAATTGTATCGTAACTAATCTGTTGATGATCATCTAAGCAACGGTTTGCGATATTTAAAAATTATATTGATGTTTCATCTCAGATGTGAGCTGCAATGATGTTGGTTTCACAACTGCAAGATGGAATGTGAGAAATTTTATTATTATTGTTCCAACGCAGGTCTGTAAGTACAAAAATGATAAAAGCATCAACGTATGCATGTACTCATTTGATCAATTTTCCTAATCTTCAACCATGCTATGCAAATGTGCTTCTTCCAGTCATGAATCTGAACTATCATGGATTTCCACTATTTTTCTTCACCTCTGGGTTCCCATTATCTTGAATGTATATGATAGGAGTTTAATTTCATTGTATTTTGCAATCTTGAATGCCACACTTCCCAAAGAATATTGGTATTAAAATAAGAACAAAAACAGAAATTGCTGGAAATGCTCAGCATGTACGGAAGCATTTGTGAAGAGAAAATCAGAGTTAACATTTCGGGTCTGGTGACCCTTCCCTCAGAAGGAAGGGTCAAGGGACCTGGAACATTAACTCTGACGCTTTTCTTTACAGATGCTGCCAAACCTGCTGAGCTTTTCCAGCAACTTCTGTTTTCGTTTCTTATTTACAGCATCCACAGTTCTTTCAGTTTTTATTTGGTATTAAAATACTTTGTTTCTGTGCCTTTGGGAATTTCTCTCTTGTCATAACATAATTGAATAGCTTTTTTTTGGAACTAGACTCCATATTCATCGATGCAGATCCATACTTGTCCTGGTATTTTATCTCGTCCTGCTGTTCTGCCAATGACAATTCCTTTTGGTGCTGTCCTGATTTCTCCAAGATTGATGTCAGCTGTCATTCGTTGATATGCAGCTACATCTTCCGAATCTGTTATCTGATTTTGAAGAGTGGCAACATTTGCAAATAGAATAATTGGGCTCACATTTTAAAAATCCACCAATATTACTTAGAAAGTGCACTGTGGCATTTTGATACCCTTGATAATAAGATTTCTTTCTTAACTTTGATTGGAAAGCAATCCCAAAGACTGATATCCATTTTTGTGTGTTTATGTTTAGAATTAGTCAAAAGCAAATATCTGTTGACAGATCCCACAGTTGGTGGCTCAATGGTTAGCACTGCTGCTTCATAGTGCCAGGAACCTGGGTTCTTTTCCACCAATGGGTGACAGTATGGAGTTTGCACATTCTCCCTGTGTCTGCATAAATTTGTTCCAGTTTCCTCCCACAGTCCAAAGATATGCAGGCTAGGTAGATTGGCCATGCTAAATTGCTCTTAGTGTTCAGGGATGTGTGGATTAGAGTGGGATGCTCTGAGGGTTAGTGTGGACTTGTTAGGCTAAATGACCTGTTTTCACACAGGGGAGTCAATGATTTATACAAGAGCACTTATGCAACTATAAAGGATGGTACATTAAAATTCAACTGCCATTATTATAGAAACATCCATTGATGTGTCAGTCAAATTTAAATTGCTAACTCCTCAATTAATTCAAGACTTTTCCCCCCACTAGCTCATTTAGAATACCATTCAAAGTGTTGATCACTCATTCAAGAAGTACTTTATCCTGACATTGGTCCTAAATTGTTTTACTTGTTTCTGTTTGGTTTAAGTCCTTAGCATTTCTTGATGTAATACTCCCAAATTCATCTTTGTCTTTCAATACATATATTGTACACTTCTCAGGACTTGCCTTTGTTGTTTCCTTGAAAGACTAGTAAGCCCTCGGCTTTTATAATTTCTAAACCATATAATTGTGCTAATCTACACCATACATAGTTTGCTTAATTGCTGTATGTCTAAGCTAGAAAAACTGAGTGCTAACCTGAAATAAATTTCATAGGGAACATCAATTTCCTTCCTTTTTTTTACACTGCTTTCAAACATCATTTAGCAGTGTGACTCATGTGAAAGTGAAAAAAAAAGCTATCTTGAGCCATTCTGCAATCCCGTAATTTGGTACAAAATATTTTAAAAAGTGCTGTGGTTTTCTTTGTACTTTGCCTCGGTGCTATAATTGTGGCAAATAGCGAGGTTTTCAAAACGATACTTTGTTGTTTGCCTTGGCAATTCTTTATCAAAGCTAATGACAGCATTGTGCTACAGGCTTTCATCTTGTAAGCACAGAATTATTAAAGCTACGAAGTCTTTTTGAGAGGCTTCATTGAGATTCTGTTCATAATACATGGATGCCCTTGAGATATAACAATGCATTTTGTTCGATTTTTTGAGCTATTCCATATGGCATTAAATTGCAGTGATGTTGTATGAGTGAAACAAAATGTTCGGAGAAAACATATGATCCAGCTTTACTGTTGCTCCTGCAGGGAATGTTGGGACAAGACAAAATGGTGTAATGCCCACTCAAGCAGAATTGGTTAGCTGTGCTGATTGAGAAAATAGGCATTGACAAGGATTGTGAAAATATAAAGAAGCCATTTCCAAACACAAGTATTTGCAAAAGGATGCACCAATGAAACAATTGAAAACCTTTCAATTGTCACTTAAGTTCAGAGTGGTGCAGTTTGGGGCAGGAGTTAGAAATTGAGAACCCAAAATTACATGTAGAACATAGAACATAGAACAGTACAGCACAGTACAGGCCCTTCGGCCCATGATGGTGTACCAAACTATTATCCTACTAAGGTCAATCTACCCGGCATATCCTACATTTTACTATCCTCCATGTGCCTATCCAACAGTCGCTTAAAAGTCTCTAAAATATGCTGGCAGCGCATTTCACACACCCACCACTCTCTGTGTGAAGAACCTACCTCTGACATCTCCCCTATACCTTCTTCCAATCACCTTAATATTGATCTAGGTTTCTCTGTTAAGTTTCCCATCCGTAGCCAGCCTGGTTGATAGGTAGACGGTCTTGGTGTGTGATTGTGAAGATATTGTTAAATGGTCAGGAAAGCCAGCTACCTTGTTGGATCTAGCAGGAACATACCTGCCCCTGGAACAGAAGCTGTGATGAAAAGGTCCATAATTCCTGGTCCTGTTTTCTTTGATGTTTTGTTCTGTCTTTTTTGCATCCTTTTAGCTGTTGGGTTTCCTGAGACCAGGGAAACATTTCCAGCTATGATAAAACTGTCGTTGGCATGTTGGGTTCCAGTTACAGATTATTAGCTTTCTAGTGTCACAAAATCTAAACCTACCAGTTTATTTTGGAGGATGGTGTGTTTAAAATACTGCACACCATTTGTAGTTACCTCCTATACTTTTTGAACTTCAGTTTTGAAGTCCTCCGAAAGCAACATTCCATAATACAATTAGGTATTTGCTGTGGTTTGTAGATTTGAGGGTTACATGATTTATGTACATGATCGATTCTTTTTTGAATCAATAGTTAACAGTTGTTTCTCCGTTGGACACAAGCATTTCCATAGCATCAGGAAATCTTCCCACTTTCACAACGAGCCTACTTCAAATTTCATTGGACTCTGTTGCTGATTGAAAGGATGTGGTTATATCTAACAATTGAAGGTTTTTCCTCCCATTTTCAGATTAATTCTTGAACAAATGGTTTACTGATGTAATTGCTGCACCCAAAGTGCTACAGAGGTTGAAATGCAGGTAAGGCTTGCATTTAAACTGGAATTTGAAAGCTAATTGCTAACAGCTTGAATGCAGTATGACGCCTTCTTCAGAGCTAAACTGAATTTCAATTCAGAAGCAAGACCTGCCAGTGCTGAAAATCAAAATAAAAATTGAAAATGATGGAGGTATTTGGGAGCTTAATAAATTGTTTCAAACATTGTAAGCTAAATTATGTAAAAGTATGCGGAAGATTTTTATAGATTTATATTTTATTGACATGTGTACTTGAGTACAGGAGTACAAACTTCCTTTCTAACAGATAAAAGGTGTGGATCTGGATGAACACAGCAGGCCAGGCAGCATCAGAGGAGCAGGAAAGCTGATGTTTCGAGTCTGGACCCTTCTTCAGAAATGGGGGAGGGGAAAGGTGCTTTGAAATAAATAGAGAGAGGGGGAGGCGATGATAAAAGATGGATAGTGGAGCAGATAGGTGGGAGAGAAGACGGACAGGTCAAGGAAGTGGGGACGAGATGGGAGGGCTGATCTTGAGATGATGTCAGGGTGGGGAGATTTTGACGCTCATAAAGTCCACATTGAAACCATTGGGTTGGAGGGTTCCAAGGCGGAATATGAGGTGCTGTTCCTCCAGTTTTCGAGTGGCGTCATTGTGACACTGGAGGAGGCCCAGGATGGACATGTCGTCCAGGGAATGGGAGGAAGAGTTGAAGTGGTTCGCGACTGGGAGGTGTTGTCATTTATTGTGAATCGAGCATAGGTGCTCCACAAAGCGGTCTCTGAGCCTCTGCTTGGCCTCCCCGACGTAGAGGAGGCCACATCAGGAGCAGCACACACAATAGTCCACATTAGCGGATGTGCAGGTGAACATCTATTTAATGTGGGAAGTTTTCCTGGGGCCTGGGATGGAGATGAGGGGGGAGGTGTAGGGGCAGGTGTAACACTTCCTGCGGTTGCAGGGAAAGGTGCCCGGGGTGGTGGGGATAGTGGGGATTGTGGAGCGGACGAGGGAATCATGGAGAGAGTGGTGCCTGCAGAAGGCAGATATGGGTGGGGAGGGAAATATATCCTTGGTAGTGAGGTCAGATTTCAGATGGTGGAAGTGACCGGGAATGATGCGTTCAATCTGGAGGTTGATGGGGTGATATGTGAGGACAAGGGGAATTCTCTCTTTGTTTTTATTGGGGGGAGGGGATGTGAGTGCTGAGCTGTGGGAAACACAAAGAGATGCAGTTGAGGGCGTTTTCAACCACTGAGGGGGCGAAATTGCGCCCCTTGAAAAATGAGGACATCCAGGATGTCCAGGAGTGGAACGCCTCATCTTGTGAGCTGATGCAATGGAGGCAGAGGAATTGGGAATAAGGGATTGCATCCTTGCAGGAAGGTGGGTGAGAGGAGGTGTATTCTAGGTAGCTGTTGGAATCGGTAGGCCTGAAATAGATATCACGTTCCAGGTGGTTACCAGAGATGGAGACAGAGAGGTTTAGGAAGGAGAGAGAGGTAACAGAGATAGTCCAGGTGAACTTACGGTTCGAGTGGAAGGTGTTAGTAAAGTGGATGAACTGTTCGAGCTCCACTGCTCTCCCTTTCTAACAGCATTGTGGGTGTCCCTACACCTCCGAGGGCTGAAGCAGCTCAAGAAGACAGCTTACCTTCGTTAAGGTAATTAGGGTAAATCAACAGGTGCTGGCCTAAAAGTTGACATCCGTATTACATGCATGAATTAATGAGACCAACAACGCTAATTCTTTTTTAAAGCATTGTAGTTTCAAGATAGGTTTAGCCAATCACTTTGTCTCTACACTTCAGTGAAGCGTAGTCTTTGAGATGATCTAATTTAGATTTGTAAGATGATTAAAGAAACAGCTTTTGAGACAACAATGTTCTCGTTAGATAGGTTAGGAAGCCCACATTTTAAGTTGTACACAGCCAGATGTAGTAAAGATGCCAAAGCTGTTTTGTTTCCCAAAGAACAGCTAATCTCTGTTATCGGCTACCAACTCATGTATTCATCACAGATTCTCTGAATTCTTTCAAATGAGAATTAGACCTGTTTTTGATTAAAGGGGAGGTCACCACTTAATTCCTTACTGTACCTGCAATTATAGAATCATAGAATTATACAATGCAAAAACAGACCCTTCAGTCCAACTCATCCATGCTGACTAGATATCTTAAACTGATCTAATCCTGTTTGCCAGCATTTGGTCCATATCCCTCTAAACCCTTCCTATCCATGCACCCATCCAGGTGCCTTTTAAATATTGTAATTGTAACCACTGCCACCACTTTCTCTGGCATTTTACCCCTTACATACACCACACTCTGCATGAAATAGTTCCCCTTAGGTCCTTTTTAAATCTGTCCCCTCTCACCTTCAACCTCTGCCCTCTCATTTTGGACTCTCCTACACTATCCGTGCCCCTCATGATTTTATAAACCTCTATAAGGTCACTCCTCAGCCTCTGATGCTCCAGGGCAAAAAAAAAGATGCAGCCTATTCAGCCTCTCCCTATATCTCAAGCCCTCCAAACCTGGCAACATTCTTGTAAATCTTTTCTGAACCCTTTCAAGTTTAACAGCATCTTTCCTATAGCAGGGAGACCAAAATTGAAAGCAGTATTTTAAAAGTGGTATCAGCCATATCCTGTGCAGCTACAACATGATGTCCCAACTCCTATATTCAGTGCACTGACCAACAAAGGCAAGCGTGCCAAAAGCATTCTTCACCACCCTGTCTGCCTGTGACTCCACTTTCAAGGTATTATGCACCTGCATCCCTAGGTCCCCTTGTTCGGCAACTCTTTACAGGGATTTACCATTAAGTGTATAAGTCCTGCCCAGGTTTGCCTTACCAAAATACAATGACTCACATTTATCTAAATTAAACTTCATCTGCCTCTCCTCAGCCCATTGGGGTGATCAGGGTCTCATTGTACTCTGAGGTAACCTCCTTCACTGTCCACTACACCTCCAATTTCATTGTCACCTGCAAACTTACCATCCCTCCTCTATTCGCATCCAAACCATTTCTTTAAATGACAAAAAGCAGTGGTCCCTGCAGCTTCTTATCGGGAACCTTCCACATCAGACAGATGTTCACCTGCATAGCCACTAATGTGGTCTATTGTATCTGCTGCTCCCGATGTGGCCTCCTCTACATCGGTGAGACCAAGTGGAGGCTCGGAGACTGCTTTGTATAGCACCTGCGTGCTGTTCGTGACAAAAGATAACACCTTCCAGTTGCGAACCACTTCAACTCCCCCTCCCCCTCCCACATGTCCATCCTGGGCCTCCTCCAGTGTCATAATGACACCACCCGGAAACTGGAGGAGCAGAACCTTATATTCTGCCTTGGGACCCTACAGCCCGATGCTCTCAATGTGGACTTTACGAGTTTCAAAATCTCCCCACCCCCGACGTCATCCCATGACCAACCCTCTCTCCCATCCCTGCCTCCTTAACCTGACACAAACTGTCCATCTTCTCTCCCACCTATTGCTCCTCCCACCTCACTGACTAATCCCCACCACTGCCTACCTGCACTCACCTATTACCATCCCACCTACCTTCCCCAGCTCCACCGTTCCTCTCTCTATTTATTGCAGAGCTCCCTTCTCCCTCCCCCATTTCTGAAGAAGGGTCCCGACCCGAAGCATCAGCTTTCTTGCTCCTCTGATGCTGCCTGGCCTGCTGTGTTCCTCCAGCTCCACACTCTCTGATCTCCTGAAGTAGTTCCAAATGTGTTGGGAACTGGAAAGAAATTTGCTAGATTTTCTTTCTGAATTTGGCTTGAGTGTAGTATGAATGCCTGTAGGCTGAATGCCTGTTTCTGTCCTGCATATTCTGTGTAAAATTTGCCTAGACTACTTTTTTGCATCACTTAGAAAATCTCATTTTTACTTTGGATGGTGAGAACAGTGTAATACACAATTTTATAAAATATCATAGCATGGGTCGAAGCAAAATAAAAAATGCTGATTAAAAATTTATAATCTTGACTTCTTAAACATGTTGTGCCTTATGATAATTAGAAATTATAAAAGACAGTAAAGTGGACTGAGGATCTTTTCCTGATGACCATTGTTTGTATGTCCTGAAGCACTTTGCAGTCAATGAAAACCACTATTATTTTTGTTAGTAGCCAATTTGCAAAGCTGCACAACAAGAGTATGATAAAGGACCAAATAGTCTATTGATACAGTATAAACTGAGGGATAAATGCTTTGATAATTCCTTTGCGCTTTTTCAAATTGTGCCACTCAAGAGGATATTCGGGGATTAAGCTTAGTGCAACACAATAACTTGTGGAATGCAGCACTCTCACAGTACTGAATTATCAGGCTACCATGTGCTTAAGTCCCTTTAAAGCTTGACCATATGACTTTCTGACAGAGGTCAGGATCCCTAAGCATAAGATGGCACCTATGCTACTGTGATAAATCTTGGTAAATGCAACAATATTTGCAATTGGACTATAAAATGATCATTCGTTCAATTTATGGTGTAGGATACACTTTATAAAATTAAAAAACAATTTTGTTGGATTTTAGGAATAACTGCTTTACACATTGTCATTGCTGAGCTGTGTCTACCTCTAAGTACCTGCTCATTTCAAAGATTTTTATACGAAATGATAAGGGTTGTGATATGCTAACTTTCAGGTCCATCAGTCCGACAGTTCATTTTCACAGCTCACTCTAGCTGATACAGAGACTGAGCGGAATGTGGTGATTTGGTTCGATTTTGGAAATTAATATCATATTTGAATAAAATGTCTAGCAAGAAATGAGAACACGTTGAGCATTCAAAAATTGATAAGGTATAACATGTTTAAGAAGTCAAGATTTAAAATTTTTAATTAACATTTTTATCTTGCTTCGACTCATGTGATACTATTTTACAAAATCAATCACTGCAACATAATATATTATGTGGTCAAATTTTGTTTGCACTTCCTAATGTGATCTCTGGTCCATGGATATTGCATAATTGGATCTTGCTTGGATTGATTCATTGAATGTCTTATACACAAATAAGATAGTGTCCTTCAATGAAACTAAAATTAGTCATGTACAATTAAGCTGCTGCTAGGCTATTTGCCCATACTGCTAAAGAGTCGAGTGAATTAATTCATGATTAACGTTGAACAGATGAAACTGCAGACACAGCATTCCCTTTTATATCTCTTTATTTCACTCCAGTACTGTAATACAGATATATTATTCAACATTGTGTGGACAGACTGATTGGAATTTATATTACTGTTTTCTAGTAAGATTGCTTAATGACCATCATTTGAAGGTAGCAGGACAGGTGAAGAGAGCAGTTAATAATGCATACAGTATCCCATGCTTTATTAATGGGGCATACAGTGCAAGAGCAAAGAGTTTATGGTGAACCTACTCAAGATATTTGTTAGACCTCAGTTGCAGTTTTGCATGCAGTGTTTTTTTTGTTTTTCTGCCACACTTTAGGAAATATGTGAATGCCTTTTAGACATTGCAGAAGAGATTTATTAAACTGTTTCTAGGGATGAGAAACTTCAATTGAGGCTAGATTGGAGAAAATGCGAGTGTTCTCCTTAGAGAGAAGACTGAAAGGAGATCTCATGGTAATATTGAAATTCATGACAGATTTGGATAGATTTGGATAGAGTAGATAGGAAGAAACTGTTCCTGCTCATAGAAATATCAAGAATGAGACGGCACTGATTTAAAATGATTGGCAAATATACAAAATGTGATGTGAGAAAAAAGCTTCTCACACAATAAGTGGTTTGGGTTTGGAATGCACTGCCTGGAAGTATGCTGGAGGCAGTATCAACTCAAAAGGGCATTAAATGATTATTTGAATAGAAACAATGCACAAGGGTATGGGGAAAAGGCAGGAGATCGGTACTGAGTCAGAATGCTTGATGGAGAGCTGATGCAGACACGATTACCTGAATGGTCTCCTTCTTCTATGCTATAACGATTCTGTGATTGTTGCTCCTCATGTGATCAAATGAATACTGCATTTGTAAGTACACAAGAGTGCCTGCAGCAAAGTATTAAATGTGTGAAAGTAGAGTTTGTGGTGAATGTGAAGATATACAGTGATGTGCAACTAGGGATGCAATTGAATTGTGATTATTTCACTGGATTAGTAATCCAGGGAGATGAACTAAAATTTTGGAAACATATGTTCAAATATCATCACGGGATTTTAAATTCTGCAATGGAATACAAGGTTAGTGAGCACAGTATAGTGACCAATGGAACTACCCAACTGTCAGAAAACTCAACATGTTCAGTTATCTCCTTCAGAGAAGAAATTTGCCTCATTTTTGTAGACTAAAATTAATTTTGGAGACCAGAATTAGGCTTGACACAATCCCTCGACTTTAGAGAGAATGTTAAACATAACAGTTTCAACTGAATCATACAGTTTCCCCTTAGGTAGTCAATCTCTGATAATTGTAACTTGCTCAGTCATGACCTTGAGCTAAAACCTTTTCTGCTTGGTCCAGGGGAGGGTTTTCGCTTGGCACATATCTTATGTCATCTCCTTGGACTGTTGTCTATCCATAAAATCTAACTTTCTTTATGCCTGTTCCAGTATGATTTCTCAGGGATTTTTGTACAAAATACAAGTTATTTAATGAGCTAATGCACAAATCTCTTCTGGATGAGGATGGGTTAGTTGGTTAGTATATCATTAGCTGTTGAGAGTGTTCCCAAGTTGTCTTCTATGGGCTTAATCACATAAATACTTCTTCCTATATTTCTATTTGTTAATGGTATCATTAGCTGAGCTAGCATTTATTGCCCATTCTTAATTACCCTGGAACTGAGTGACTGGTTAGGCCATTTCAAAGAGTAGTTTAGAGTTAACTACTTCACTGTGGGCCTGGAGTCATATATATGCTTGACCAGCTAAGGACAACAGTTTTCCCGCCATCATGGAAATCAGTGAACCATATAGGTAATAATGAGAGTCCACGATGGTTGAACTAGTTGCCATTAGACCAGTTTTTAATTCCAAATTTCACCATTTGCCGTGGTAGAATTTGAATCCAGGTCCCAAAGGCATTGTTTGGGATTCTGGATTACTAGTCCAGTGTCATGACCACTAAGCAAACGCCTTTCCTTCCCACCGTGGTGACATGTCTGGAACTGATCATTTTCTATGATTAACCACTCTACTTTAATATAAACTATTCAATTCAGCAGTATCATTGCAATTAGTTTCAAAGTAATTTGCAACCAGTTTCCACATGACAAACACTGCACTGAACTCATTGCTAATATGTTAACCTTTTCCTTACAGTTCCCCCAGGTGCCTCTAACATTGTCTAAGGAGCACCTTAACACTTCATGCACACACTGCCAGCATCAGGGCAAGTGGTTTATTGGTAGTGTCACTGGATTAGTAATCCAATGGTGAAATTTGAATTCAATAAAATCTGAAAGTAAAAGTGAGTCATTGTTGTAAGAACCGATCTAGGAAGGAAATTTGTGGTTTGTACACATGGTCTGGCCTACATGTGATTCCTGTTACAGAACAATGTGGTTAACTCTGAAATGCCCACTGAAGTGGCCTAGCAAGCCACCCAATTGTATCAAACTGCCTCAAAGTCTAAAGAAATGAATGAAGCCAGACAGAAGACCTGGCATTGATCTCCACATTGGAAAGAAGAACAGTAAACCCAGACCTTTCGACACTGCAAAGTCTTCTTCTTTCTTTACTAAGGTCAGAAGGCTTCCAGACAATATCCAAACATCATTATCACACCGATGAGATATATCATCCAGAGATGGTAGAACATGTTGCATAATTGACTCCAGACCGGATAAGAACTCATGCCATCAAGGCAAAAAATGAGCAAGGGAGCATGTTAATTTCCATTCTTGGTTATACCCCCTTCCCTATCCCTTTTGCCGCTGAATCAGTACTTCTCTATGTTGAGCAGCACTTGGAGGAAGCATTCGAGACAGCATGGACACAGAATGTACTTTGAGTGGGATGATATCAATCTCAATCGCTGATTCTATAGCGCCATTAAAATCCAAACTGTCCAAGTCCTAAAGGACGCAGATGCCATATCGAGTCTGCAGCAGGGAAAAGCCTACTTTACTTCTTCACTTTTCCTGTCCCTGTCCATGACCTAAATGGTAGGAGTGACCACTGCACAGTCATTGTGGAGATGAAATCCTGTCTTCACATTAAGGATATCATTCATTGTGTTATGTAGGGATACCACCGTGCTGAATGAGACAGATTGAGTAATTCAAAACTAGAAATTAGTATGGTACTGAAGGCTATCAGTAAAATTGTATTTAAACACATTCCGTAACCTTCTAACTCAACATATTCCTCACTCTACCATTACTGTTACTACCAAAAGTGAGGCCAAACTAAAGGATCAGATCCAAACTTTGCAGCCCCACTACACTTAATCACGATTGCTGAACAATTACCTGACCAGTGGAGGAGGCTTCAGATATATTCTTACCTGAAAAAAACAGGAAGACCAAAACATCAGTGCCAAAGACAAACAGAAGCATTTGCATCCAGCTTTAGCTTGATGTATACAGGGATGGTGATGGTGGTGTTTGGGACATAATTCCGTGAGGGGCTGTTGCTTAACTAGTGCTTGGGACAAACCTCCCAATTTTGGCACAAGCTTCCAGACATTGGTGTGGAGGACTTTGCTTAGTTGACTGGGCAGTGTTTGCCCCATAGCTTCCAGTGTCTAGGTTGATACCGTGTGGTCTGTCTAATTTCATTCCTTTCCTTTGACTTTGTAGTGATTAGATATGAATAAGTATACATACAACATAAAAATTAGGAGCAAAAATATGCCATTTCACCCCTTAAGACTGCTATACCATTCATTAAGATAATGGATAATTTGTTTGTGTTCCACATTCCCATCCACCTCCAATAATCTTTGGTTCCTTAATGAAACAAAAATCTATTAAGCTCTGCGTTGAATTTTTCAATGATCCTGCCTCAACTGCCTTCTGATGCAGAGAGTTCCAAAGTGTACAATCCTCTAAACAAGAAAAATTCTACCCGCCTCTGTCTTAAAAGGGTGCCTCTTAATTTTAAAACAACATCTCTTAGTTCTGGACTCATCCACAAGTGGAAACATTCTTTCCATCTCTGCCTTGTCAAGACCACTCAGGATCTTATGAAATTCAAATCACCTCTCATTTACCAATAAAAACAAATCCAAACTTTCCTTCTAAGCCAACCTGCTCATCCCTGGTAAATGGAAAGTAATTTATGGGCTGCTGTGTTAACAATGTCATGAATAAGTTTGGGTAGCTCGAACTGACAAGGTACCAGGGAAATGGTGCAGTATATCTAGGCTTTTAGGTGGAATTCCCATTACTTGAAAATGTAATTCAAAAGCTGTGACTTTCAACCTTCATTACATATATCTTATGTGCTATGGCAATCAACATAATACATTTCTGCCTGTAAGATGTATCATCTAAAACAAAACATAGTATGAAATAATTAGTTGGCTCTGGGTGGTTTGTTTGGGGTGTGTGGGTGCCTGTATTCTTTAGTTAAGAGTCTACAGCTATAACAGCACAGATGATTTTCGTTGAAGATTCGTCTTGTTGCACTCTTCAGGGTTAAATACACTTATTCAATGACATGATTATGACATTAAAGTAGAGTGATGTCCAGACATTCCAGAGCCAAACTATATTAAACTACTGTATAATGGAATAAATGGGGATTTGATGACCACGCAATGTAATTTTCTGCTTCACTTATTACTGGGCTAAAATAATCATGTAATATTACAAAATTATGGAAAATGTCAAGCTTACTGTGTTTGCTGATAATGAATTAAAACAGTGAGTAGAGTATCATTTCCTTGATTTTAATGACACCTAATTTAAAGGTTACTTATGAAAAGTTCTGCTTTTTCAAATTTGCCTGAGTTCTATTTTTAAAATATCAATTTATATTCTGATAAAAATATTATCAAAGTTTTTTATCACATCAAAAAGTTAGACATAATCTAATGTTGTGAAGGGAGAAACTCTCATTAAAATCTTAATAATGACTCACAAGCTTTGTATGTACTAGTTTTGCAACTGAATGCTAAATTGTATTGATGGTGTAATTTGAACATGCCCCAGTGTCCGGCTATTTTAGTATTTTAATGAGGTTGATAAAACTGTCGCAACTGTTCGCAGTAAAAGAAAAATACTCAGTATATCCACATAATTCTTCTGATGCTTGCTTATCTGCATCAGAATCTCTGCAATGTGAGTTTCTATGAGGATAGATTTACCTTAGTCATCTTCTTTCCCATGGATTTTTTTCCCTTTTAAAATCTCTAGTTTATAGTTACTATTAGTGGTTTACTGTTTATTTTGCATGGCTTATTCGATCATAGTTAAACAAAATAGTTTTAATCAAAAAGAGGAATAACATGAATATTCAAAATCTGAAATTAAAATAGAAAATCATGGGAATATTATGGCAGCATCTTAGGAGAATAATAGAGTTGATGTTACAGGTCCATTAGTTCTGATGAAACATCACAGACTTGAAAAGTTAATCCTCTTTCTCTTCACAGATATTGCAATAACCTGATGAGTTTTTGATAATGTTGTGCTTTTACTAAAATAAAAATGAGCTGGTGGGTGAGTTTGACAGACCAAGAAGCTCTCTTACTTCTTGTACATTCATCTACCTTTGATTTTCTGCTTATAGAGAACCATGGACCACTGTACCAGTGAAATTTCTATCATTTGGACTCTGTACAATTCAATGCTGATGGATTTTTGGGTGATATTTTCATGTCAACAGTGAGCTTTGTGATATTTTTAAATCGAACATTGACCATTTTGTGTCTTTAAGTTTTTTGGGACAGTTATCCAAGGTTGACAACTTAGTGTGAAATTTGAGTGTTTCTGTGTTGTAAAACTACATCCACTGGATGTTATTGTAAGGGCATACCAACTCACAGCATAGTATGAGCTGCTGCTCAGGATGAAGGCTGCTGCTACGACCCTTATTAGGAAACTCCAGAACTTGTTTGATTTAATATCATTCAGGTAAACTGCTCACTAGTCTAACTAGAAGAGTCTCCTGTAGTCAGTAAGATGTAGTTTATTTGCTGTTAGCAACTAGTTACTTGGTAGTGAAAACAGAGATTGCTGAAAAAGCTCAGCCAGTCAGGCAGCAGCTACGGAGAGAGATCAGAGTTAACACTTTGCATCAAGTGACACTTCCTCAGAACTTAGAGATTACTTGGTAGTTTACTTAATATTTCCCATCTCTTTATCTGGGTTCCGTCTACCTATCCGTCTATTTCTTTCCTCCCTACTCCCTGTCATCAGGATAATTACCATTTTTTTCTAGGTACTATCAGATTGGAAGAAGGGTCACTGGACTTGAAACATTGACACCATTTCTCTCTCCACAGATGTTACCAGGTCTGCTGGGTTTCTCCAGCAATTTCTGTTTTGGTTTCAGATTCCAATATCTACAGTTCGTTGTGTTATTACCACATTTTGAGAAAATCTGTTTACCAGGATCTTAATAGATTGTGCAGGACACGGGGTGGAAATCAGTATAGTTTTCCGGTTGCAGATGTTTCAGTGTCTTTGAGAAAATTACAGCAAAAATGGTAGCTGAAAAGTTGTGTTTTTTTCCCACATGACAAGGATTACCTAAAGAAATACAGTCAGTTCTGGATTCAGATTTTATGCTACAGACATTAAAGTAATGAATAACTAGGGAATAAAACAAATCATGACTTCAATTTATTACCCACAGTGTGAAGGAGCATTTGAAAGACAGCATCAAATGTTAAAGACCATGATTAGAGTTGTTGTCAGGAATGATGTGATGACTGGGATAAAATGGCCACTGTTTGAAATTCAGTATGATTCTCATAAATTCAGATGATCCACTTCCTTTTTGAACTGATATATGGACATGAGGTGAGTGGACCCCTTAAATTAATTAAAGAAAAACGTATATGCAGAAGTTCAGAGATTACACTTTAACCTATTTGTCAAATTTCAAGAAAATTTAACCAAAGCCGGAGTTGCCAAAAAATAATTGGAAAACTGCTCAACAAACAAGGAAAATTACGGTACTTTAAAAAGGCCAAAGCTCAGAACATTGTCATTTGTCTCTGAGAAATCATTAAAGTTCACCTGCTCTTATCAGAATCACAAAAGAATCTCAATAATGAGGATTTTGAAGTGAGTACTTCAGACAAGAGGTAAAGTCAGCCAGTGTATCACATCAATATTTCAAACTGATAGTATGACAAGGAGGATATCCAGATGGTAAATACATTTGCAGTGCTGAAAGAAATAGGGAGCAAAGTAAAAATATCAAAATGGTCAAAGAATGAATCAGTAGTTGAAAATTGGAAAGTTGACCCTCCAATAATCCAATTGGATTACATGAAGGTGCTTGAAAAATTTAATGGAATATTATGCTATTTCCCAAAATACAAACCAAGATGCACAATAATAATCAATATAACAAAAACTATTGCAAACTCATAAATTGACATGTGTCAACAACCTAGGGAAAAAAGTCTTTGGCAAGATATGAAGTTAGTGGAAAAGATGTACTTCGCATAAATCAGTATCCTTACAGACTCAATGCAGCAAAGTTAGTTTGAATGAGGGAAGAGATCAATTCATGATGGACATCAACATTGAATTATAATATCATTGACAGTAAAATTTCTGCATCTCTGATCCTTTAAAAATTCAAGTCACTTTCAAAAAAGTATACACTTAAGTTTACATTTAATTCAGAACCAAAGTTCCCAGATGGTGAAAAATATACTATAAACATACATCACACCTCCCTGCAAAAAAATAGAAAAAGGTACCTTTAAGAGGTGTTTACATTTTTCTAGTATAAATTTCTCATATAACCATATCTATTCTATTGATACAAATTTCATTTTGACAGAAATACGATTCACATTAAACACACAAGGACTTTCCATCATATGCATTTCTTAAGCAATGTCATCATAGCCAGAGCATTCATTTTCTTCCATATTTGATCTTGATAAAGTAACTTCTGTAATATTGTATTTTCCAACAATATGATAGACTTTGAAATGATATGGTTATAGGATTTAATTCCAATGAAACAATCACAGATTTGTACTATCAAATCATTCAGGATGATTGAAGGATTATGGTTTATATGAATAACAGTCTCTGCAGAGTTGTTGGATATATAGACTTTAAGATGCTGTAGAGTCAACACCAGGCTCAGTGTCTCTTTCTCTAATGTTGAATATTTCAGTTGGCAACAACTCACTTTTCATGAAAAATAATTGTTCATTTGATCCCCATCACATCGTCCTGTAAAAACACTGCACTAACATCAACGTCACTGGTATCAAATCTGTTAACCTGACTTTAGAAACACCAAATTAAGTTAAATATGTCTGGTAATCAGTGCAACTTGTCAATGGCACTCCAAGATAACAAGGTGTGGAGCTGGATGAACACAGCAGGCCAAACAGTATCATAGGAGCAGGAAAACTTGACGTTTCGGGCCTAGACCCTTCATCAGAAATGGGGGAGGGGAAGAGGGTTCTGAAATAAATAGGGAGAGAGGGGGAGGCGGATAGAAGATGGATAGAGGAGAGGATAGGTGGAGAGGAGACAGACCAGTCAAAGAGGCGGGGATTGTCTGTCTCTTCTTCACCTATCCTCTCCTCTATCCATCTTTTATCCACCTTCTCCTCTCTCCCTTTTTATTTCAGAACCCCCTTCCCCTCCCACATTTCTGATGAAGGGTCTAGGCCTGAAACGTCAAGCTTTCCTGCTCCTATGATGCTGCTTGACCTGCTGTGTTCATCCAGCCCCACACTTGTTATCTCGGATTGTCCAGCATCTGCATTACCTTGTTTTCTCCGAGATAAAATGTTGGAGTGCCATTGTATCAGAGATAATAGGTACTGCAGATGCTGGAGGATCCGAGATAACAAGGTGTGGAGCTGGATGAACACAGCAGGCCAAGCAGTATCATAGGAGCAGGAAAACTTGACGTTTTGGGCCTAGACCCTTCATCAGAAATGTTTTCTCTGTTCAGATTTTCTCTAACAAGCTTGACAAACGAATCACTCCAGTGCTGACGTTCAGAACAAACATCTAATAAAGTGCTGATTTACCTCAAGATTACGTGTTTTGTCTTAGCTATGGGAAAATCTAGGATAGCCCTTATTATTGCTTCTATAGTGCTGCTTAGCCTTGTCCCACAGCATGATCCAAAGTTATTGCTTTAGAAAATTCATTTAAGCATCCACAATTGTTAAAATATATTGATTTTCACTCCTGTTTTCATGCAGGGGTCCTACACTCTGATACATTTTAATTCGACAGAGGTAATGCTTTGCGCTAAAAAGAGCTAAACTTCTGTTGCATCTGATTGAGATGTTTAAAGAGGGGAAGTGGTTCACCACTTTTTCACCTGATTCTACCGTGGGATATAATTTTAAAAATTTTGACCAAACTTTTGACCTAAGCAGCAACCTCATGCTGTAGGTTGAGGTGGCTGATTGCTAACGTTACCCTGTAAAAATGTACACCAGCAAAAAGTAGAACATGCTGCAAATGGTGCTTGGTGCTGGTGGATTAGACAGCAATCTCGGAGAGAGAAGGGCAGAGGAAGTCATATTTCAGCTGCAAAGCATTTGACAAATCCAAATTTCAGATTTCCAGCACCTGCAAATTTTTTTGCTGGCTGTTTTTATATTTTTGGAGTTGTGTGGATATTAGCACAGAAACTGAGGGGAGCTTTCTTGGATGCATTTTGTGGGAAGATAATATGTCCAGAATGTTACATTGTCTGCTCATTACATGGATTGCAGAAATTGATTTACTGCCCTTAAAAGCTCAAGGAAACTTAACAAAGATCGGTTTTCCAACATGGTTAGACAGAATGGATAAAAGATCTATCCTGCTCTTCGAAAATTCATTTATAGATTTCAAATTATAAATGTTTACAGTCTCAGATGTTTTGGAAATAAATTTATGCTGGAAATCTGAAATAAAAGCAGTGAGATCTCTAAATTGATTTGTTTTCAGCGAGGTGTTGCAACTGAGTAACTTTTCCTGCATCAAGTGTTAAATAGTCACCTGTTGACATGCTTTATAATACGTTGTGACTTTCATTTTGCAAAACAGCTTGTTTTCATCCTTTTGATTTTGGAATTAATTGGCTGAATTTTAGGGTATTTTGGCTAAATGCAACATATGTCGGGTTTTTTTGGCGCGTTCTTTGCCAGGGGTGGCACAGTGGCTCAGTGGTTAGCACTGCTGCCTCACAGCACCAGGGACCTGAGTTTGATTCCGCTCTCGGGCGACTGTCTGTGTGGAGTTTGCACATTCTACCTGCGTCTGCATGGGCTTCCTCCAGGCGCTCTGGTTTCCTCCCACAGTCCAAAGATGTGCAGGCTAGGTGGATTAGCCATGCTGAATTGCCCATAGTGTCCAGGGATATATAGCTTAGGTGGGTCATAGGGGGATGGGTCTGGGTGGGATGGTCCAAGGGTCAGTGTGGACTTGTTAGGCCGAAGGGCCAGTTTCCACACTGTGGGGATTCTATGATCTAGTGAGATTTCTTGTCCTATCTTAATTCAGCCCATTAACTATGTATCCCACCCATTTGGCATTTGTTATCTCCTATTCTATCCCCATCTTTACCTTTTGTTATTCACAGAACTTGCCAGTCACTGGATATCTACCAAAACGCTGGCATCCCTGTGCCTGTGCCACTTTATAAATGTCTCAGTGCACCCAGACAAGCATTGGCAATCCAGCACTGCCTCTCACTGGCAGTGAAATTGTATAGCCACAAAGCAATACATCTCACAGCACACAGCTGGCACAGCTCACATTTCCTCATACGTCCAACCTCACTCTCTTACCTAATTCTGTTTAACCACGGTACTATACAGTTTACCTGTCCTTAGCTACAGCTCATCTAAACGTCCTTTCTTGAGACATTGCTAATCTATCCCCAAGACCGAATGGAGACCTGCAGCCTCTCACTGACCTGTAGGAGGACATCACATACAGGCAAGCAATTGGACAATTCCAAGCACGAGCATTTACCAAAAGCCATAAAATTGCACACAAATAAAGTTAATAGAAGTTACAGTTGCCCCACAATGCAAACTAAATGCTGGCATCATGGCCAATGGCTATTTTACATTCCATAATAGTCTGATGCACCCAACTTCCATTACTGGAACTGAGTGTCAATGAGGTTCTGTCCTGCTTACAGTGCCTGATGCTTCATCATTTACATAAACATAGAACAGTACAGTACAGTACAGGCCTTTCGGCCCACGATGTTGTGCTGACCTATTATCCTACTAAGATCAAACTACCCTGCATACCCAACATTAGTCTATCATTCATGTGTCTATGCATGAGTCATTTAAAAGTCTCTAAAGTATCTGACTCCACTACCACTGCCGGCAGCGCATCCCACACGCCCACCACTATCCGTGAAAAGAACCTACCTCTGACATCTCCCCAATACCTTCCTCCAATCACCTTAAGATTATGCCCCCTCGTAATAGTTATTTCCGCCCTGGGAAAAAGTCTCTGGCTATCCACTCTATCTATGCCTCTTATCATCTTGTGCACCTCTATCAAGTCACCTCTCATCCTTCTTCGCTCTAATGAAAAAAGCCCTAGCTCCCTCGACCTTTCCTCATAAGACCTGCCTTCCAGTCCAGGCAGTATCCTGGTAAATCTCCTCTGTACCTTTCTAAAGATTCCACATGCTTCCTATAATGAGGTGACCAGAACTGAACACAATATTCAAAGTGTGGTCTAACCATGGTTTTATAGAGCTGCAACATAACCTCGCTGCTCTTAAACTCAATTCCCCTGCCACTTACAAGAAGAGTTTCCTTTTCTCAATATCCTCTTCCTTCTTCTTGGAAGACTGTTCCAGATCCTCAGCATCCACAACATCAACTCATTGCCTGCTCCAATTGTGCAGAGTACAGTTTGTCAGGATGATCCGGCACTCTGTGTCTGTCCCAATGGATTTGTGGGTGCACAACTGAGACATCCCATTGAGGTCACTTGTTGCTTTTTTGGAAGGAGACAGTCGCACAGAAGTTCAAAATGGCCTTCAGCTTCACAGCCACTGGGAAAGGACGTTCTCCCACTCCTGCAGCCCTCAGGACCTGCTCTAGCATCCAGCATCCAGCATAGGTCCATCCCAGTGTCCTGGGAAACCTGGTGCCTGTGACAACAGTGTTTTGGGAGATAATGAAAATCTTCTCTTCCTGCAAACCTCATACATCCCAAGGGGCCTTGTGGCTGTGACCTCTCCCTGAGCTGGGTGCTCCATACAGTGAGATGTCTCCAATTTCATTCATTCAGCTTCATCCATGGCATGTGCACCAACTTGAAATGCCACACCGGGTAAGTGACCAGCGCATTACATCAAAAGGGAGTGCCTGCTGTGCTCCCTAGCACTTCTTATCCCACACCCTCATCACTCATTCAAATTTTCATTGCATTCAGTAGAGAGACTATCTGTTAAACCTACAAGACACATGATGAAACAATGGCCTCTGACCACTGCTTCACCACTGGACTTTGCGTCAGTAATGGGTCACCTTTAACCAGCATTCATTTGTTTTTAAGTCATTGCTCCTAACTTCAGTATCATTGAGATGGCAACATTAAATTTAAAAGGACCAAATGGTATGGCACAAACATTTCTGACTGGCATTTGGCTCTTAAGCATGTTCAGTCTTTATACAATGCAAATGGATAATAAAGTGATTGCAATGAAATATAGCTGGAGTTTGCATACGCTTGCTTCATGCATTTTCTCCTCCAATGTCCTGTTGTCCAGCTGATGGGGTTGCTGCCCTTTCACCCATCAAAATGACATGCACTCCGCCCACCCTTTGCATTCTCTCAGCCATTTTCAGGTAGCATTTTACATCTAGAAAAGGGCAAGTGTTGGCAGGGAATGAACACCATCAACACTGGGCTGTGCCTATTGCCAGATACACTCTCAGAGACTGCATGTTCCCTTTTACCTCACATTACACTGACACCCCTTTTCACCAATATTTCCAACACCAAACCACATCCCACTCTTCCCAAATGTGGACACCACATTGAACTTTGCCTCCAACTGTCCTCCCTGCCCCCTGAGCCCTGATGTTACACCTTAATGATGCCCACTCTGGGGGGCAATTCTATACTCCCTCTGTGGAGGTCACAATGGTAGGCACTGCCAATAAACCCTCTCCTGTAGCCTACCATGCCCTCCGATACTGGCCTGCCTGCACCCCATATGCCTATAGGTCCCAATCATTGCCCCAGCGAGACATGCATCTGCTTTTCCCATCATCCTTGACCCTTTCATCTCTTTTGGACGGGTGACTAATGACACTCAAAAACCTATGCTTTAAAGAGTGCTTGAAACAAGGGGATAGACTTGCACATGGGAATGCTCAGGTGAGAGATTTGAACTTAAAAGCCTGAAAGACCACCTGTCAATGTGGGACAAGATAATTAGAGAGCAACAGGAGGTTGGAATTGGAATGATGCAATGTTCTGGAGGGCTGCAAGGCTTAAGACATAGGAGGGAATTGAGGTTGTGGAAGTAAATTTAATACATGCATGAGAGTTTTAGACTTGAGATGTTGCTGAACCACGAGCCAATGTAAGTTAGCAAGCATAGCATTCATGGGAAATCCAATCATTTTACAATGAAAAGAAGAAAATAAATGAATGATAGGTTAAATTCAAGGGGTTCTGTTAATCAAAATCTTATTCCAATTAGTGTAAGAATATTACACATAAGGGAAAAAGTTCTGCTGATTTGCAGAATTGTCTGGATTTCTCCAGCCCTCTGGAGTCAGATTGGGAGATGGGCTGTTGGTCAAGTAATGGTAGAGAAATTTCGATGTGTCCTTCCTGCTGTGGCATATTACCAATGGTGGGCATCTTGACAATGCAGCTGCCCACTGGGTCATCAATTGTAGTAATGTTGTGTTCAATTAAGAGCCACCTTTCACCTCTGCTGGTATTTTACCAGTGTTGAGAATAGCTGTTGGCATTTGGGCAGACTCCAGATAAATCCTGTCAACCTCCCAGCAGGTTCCAGGCAGTGGTGGTGTGTAGGCTTCCTTCATGGCTTTTCCATTTTCCAAGAAGGGCCCCACCCCATCAGCAATGGATAACCCCACAACTACAGGACCTAGAAGTTTCCCCTCCCTAATAACCACGTCTGTTTTCCTGAGCCATCTATCTGTTGTCTCCAGCCTCACCTCTAATGATGGCATTGGCAAGGCTGCTAAGCTGCAGGATTTTGTTGATTCTCCATCCTCAATTGAATTGGTGTCTTGGAGATAACCTCTTAGTTACCCACTGTCAGTAAAACGCTGCCTTAGGTTCTTTGTCAAATGACATGGGATCAGTTCCTGTTTCAGTTTAAATGGTGAAATTCATTTTCTATTCCATAAGACCATTCCACTTTATCCTCATTTATTAGAAATTAAACTTGTTTTAGTTTTATGGTCTGTGATTTTCTTCCAAACAATAAACTATGATTTTAAACCTTGTAATATAATAATTTTAATTTGCGCACTCAGCATGTCTTGTGATGTCTGGTTATTGGAATAATAAACTGATATCTTCAATGTTAGCTTAAGAGTTATGTCCATAAATAGGAATGTCAGAAGCATTACCTAATAAATAAGGAGTATCCTGTTCACTCTTTCTGAAACAATTTGATTAATTTAGATATATTGATAACATGGTACAAAACCCTGTTGATATTCAAAATACACATCATGTGGAGAAGCTAATAGAACTTGCTAAATACACAAAGACATATTTGGGGGATGGGGAATTCAGAGGTCATTATAAGTAAACAAATCACGATGGTGCCTTTCATCAACTCAGTTGACTCAAGTTGCTTCTCAGCCAATTAGTAGACACTATTGTAAGGTGCAGAAATGAAGTGGACATTTACATTCAGGTAGGTTTCACGAGCAACAATGAGATAAATGACCAGAACTTGTATGAGTAATTGGGTTGCATGATAAATGCTAGCGAAGGACGGTCGATAAATACTTGTATTTTTACTTGAATGGAGTCATGGAAAGTTTGAGGTGGCATCTCCAGTAGTACAGAACTTTCTCAATGTTATGCTGCAGTGTCCTGTTATACTTCATTCCCAAATCATGGTTGAGGTTTGAACCATATTCTTCTAAATCAAAGCTACCATTTGGCATCTTTAATTTATTCATCATGCCCCTTGATTGAATGTCAAATCTCACATAAGAATTTATGATTGCATACCCATTCCCCTCACACGCACACACACACTCCCTCCCCCTCACACACACACACACACACACACACACATATATATATATCTATGGGGTGATTTTGTATTTGCATATACTTTCTATTTTGTTCAAAAAGCACGCAATTTAGAGACAGTCAGTCAATGTGGCGTTTTATAAATTCCTACTTTAGAAATAAAACCAGTCTGACTCCAAACAGACAAAAACATGAACAGA
This sequence comes from Ginglymostoma cirratum, assembly GCA_024137785.1. Classification (NCBI taxonomy): domain Eukaryota; kingdom Metazoa; phylum Chordata; class Chondrichthyes; order Orectolobiformes; family Ginglymostomatidae; genus Ginglymostoma; species Ginglymostoma cirratum. The sequence goes on from JAHRHZ010000144.1 coordinate 67,031,292, forward strand.
TTCTAAACAAGGCCTTACACCGAACATGCATTGTCTGACCTAAAATGTCACCTCTTCTCTACACTGATAAAACCTTTAGTTCTCTCAGCACAGTGACTTGAAAGGAATTCAGGGATCTACATATACTTATTAATTAAAGATTTAACAGCATCACATTGGTTTCATCTTTGCAATGTAGCAGATTTATGAATGTGTATTGTTTTACCTCTCCTACTGACTGTTGAAGATTTAATTTGCAACAGGTCAGTGCTGGAAGCAGTCGATCTGCTTCCTCTATAGTGTTACTATTCAAGTGTCACTTTCTGTTTATTTTAGATGGTGCACTTGAGATCACAACTGTGCAGTACAACTTATGAATATGTTCACTTCATTGGAGCTCATTGTTTTCAAACACAATGACCAATGTAAAATAATTCTATTAGCTACTCCTCTATTTGTTGCCAAGTTGATATCCTACCATATATTTAATAATCAATTAGTTCAGCAAGTATTTGATCAAAGTAGCAAATCTCTCCAAGATCTTATGAGCCTGCTGCTTAAAACTCATCGGCCTGGATTTGTGATTAACAATGAAGCAACAAGGTTTGTTGCTGACCAATGAGAAATCTGCTGTGAAAAAGCTAGCATCCTCTGTTGTCATATTTCAGTTTGCATGATGTTAGTTTGAATCTGGCCCCCAGGTGGTGGGATCTTCAGTCATCTAGCAACAGTGATGGTACCAAGTAGCGTAAGCAGCAAATAGCATTGAGGTATTCCCACAAACTGCAAACAAGCGTCCACTTTTCACTTCTGATGAGAGATGTTACAGAGAGTAAAATAACTGATTAGAATATTTGTAAGGAATTAATGCAGAAGCTGAATTATCATAAAACTTTTAAAATATATTTTTCATTCTAAGAATTTAATTTTTATCATTCAAGTAGACAGATTTGAATTTCCACAAATATAAATTTAGTTTTTTAAGTGTAATGAGCCAGTTCAGTTATTGTAAATCTGATATATCACTAAAAAACCAGGCATGCATCATTTGTAGTCTTCCCCTCTCCCTAGTAGCTAGTGTTGGCTGGGGGAACGGGGCTTGAACATCATGCCTGGTGTTTAATTACTCATTTATGGTGTGGACAATCTTACTAGCTTTGAGATACGTATAGGTCAGCCTGTCCACCTGGCAATAGGCCAATTGAAGTCATTAAAAGTGGCCACTGGGTTCTTGAGAGCCTCATTCTGCTGCCACTGTTGGAATCTAACCATTGAGGGAGGAATGGTAGGAGCGAGGGGAGTGAAGGTGGGGCCCATGTCAAGCTTCCAGCTCAGTAGTTTTAGCTGCATTGGATGGTGACGGACCTGAGTGCATGCTTCCTCCATGATCTCCTGCACCCCACCATCCCCCATAGGTCTTTGTTCAACAGCCGCACCTCACCCCGGCCTGTCTTTCACAGGCACCCATTCCCTGGACTCATCTAGGGCTCTCACTCTTGTCCGGAGTGAAACAGACACTTACCCCATTTACCTTTGACGCTGACCTCTCATGGTTGGGGATTAAAGCCAGTTGCAGCATTGAAGTCCATGTGGCTATTGATTAGTTATCAGCTCTGAGGCTGTAGTTAGACCATAAGGAATAGGAACAGGAGAAGGCCATTTGGCCCCTGCAGCCTGCTGTAACATTCAATAGGATCACAGCTGATCCGTCATTCCTCACGTCCACTTACCCTGTAACTCTTGATTCCCCTACTGATCAAGAATCTCTCTATCTCAGCCTTAAATATATACAAGGACTTTGTGGCAAAGAGTTCGAAAGATTCACAACCTAAGTTTAATTCTTCCTCATCTCAGTTTTAAATTGATGCCCCTTTATTTTGAGGCCGTGCCCTCTGCTCCCAGACTTTCCAATGGGGAAAGCATCCTTTCAACATTTACCCTGTCAAGACCTTTATTAATCTGTGTGCTTCAATGAAAGCATCTCTCATTCTTCTAACTCTAGTGAGTACAGCACCAACCTGCTCAGCCTTTGCTGATAAGGCAATCCCTCCATTCTGAGATTCATCCTCGTGAACTTTCTCTGAATTGCCTCCAATGAAATTATATCTATCCTTAGATAAGGCCCACAATACTTCGGATATGGTCTCACCAGCACCTTTTACAAGTGCAGTAAGAAATCTGTACTCTTATACTCCAATCCCCTTCAAATAAGGGCCAACTTTCTATTAGAGATAGCAAAAACTGCAGATGCTGGAGTCAGAGATAACACAGTGTGGAGCTGGAAGAACACAGCTGGCCAGTCAGCATCAGAGGAACAGCAAAGTTGACATTTCAGGTCGGGACCCTTCTTCAGAAATGGGGAGGGGGAAGGGAGCTGGGGAATAAACAAAGAGGGGAGGGGTGGGGCTGGGGAAGGTAGGTGGGATGGTGATAGGTGAGTGCAGGTAGGCAGTGGTGGGGATGGGTCAATGGGATGGGTGGGGCAAATAGGTGGGAGAGAAGATGGATAGGTTGTGTCAGGTCAAGAAGGCAGGGATGAGAGGGAGGGTTGGACATGGGATGAGGCCGGGGTTGGGGAGATTTTAAAACTGGTGAATTCCATGTTTAGGCCATTGGGCTGTAGGCTCCCGGGGTGGAATATGAGGTGTTGACGGCGACACCACAGCCTTCAATGCCGCCACTGACACCGACGTCACTAACTCCAGCCCGATACCCAACTCCAACTCTACTACTAGCCCTACACCTTAAGTTAGCTTGCAAAGTTTAAAATAAAGAACTAGTAAGTACATTGCAAAGTTTATTTGGTGATCAGTAAGAATCTTTGAACGAAGACTATCTTAGTGAGGGCAGTGCTGGGGTGGTAGAAAATTGTCTTCTACTTAACACTGAGGACTATGTATTAAACTGAATTCATAATTAAAAGTGTAAAGCTTTATCAATATATCCAATGTGATTTAAGACACAATCAGCTGCGGTTCTATATGTTGGAATGTGTAGAACTCGCATTGTAAAAATTACAGTGTATCAAATCTGTAGCAGTCTTGATTTAGGCTTGGCGTATATTGTGAAACTAGGTCGAGTGCAAACATGAAGAGCGCCCTCTACAATTATATGTTCAAGAAGAGTACTTCTGTGTAAGTAAGCACTGTACTACTTAATTTCAGGAAATACTTCTGCACTGCTTTGTGCTAAACCCACAGACCAAAGTCAGGCCTTGTGCAAAAAGCCCTACTTGAATTTGAGTGGTACGTAGCCTTCGAAGGCTCCAAAATTGCAGAAAATTTAAAATGCATGTTTTGACTTGTAGGTGATCTTGTTTTCTATAGCAGACGTGAGCTGATACAGTTAAATTTAGAACTGTATACAGTTTATTTCCATTGAAGAGTACGTGCAATTTTCTACATTTATTGATATCTTACGTAAATGCTACGGTATTGTGCCTTTGTTCCCTTTATTCATTAATTGTTGAGCACCTCACTGGCTAGGCAACATTTATTGCCCATCCTGAATTGTCCAGAGGTCAGTTAAGGGTCAACCACATTGCTGTGGGTCTGGAGTCACATGTAGGCCAGACCAGGTAAGGATAGCAGTTTCCTTCCCTAAAGGACATTAGTGAACCAGATGGGTTTATTCTGACAATCGATTCATAGTCATTGCTAGATTCTAAATTCCACATATTTTATTGAATTCAAATTCCATCATCTGCCATGGCAGGATTTGAACTTGGGACCCCAGAATGTTATCCAGGTCACTGGGCCATTACCTCAGAGGGCATCTATCAGCTAAATTTATAAAATAATGTGGTATGTTGCTAGTAACGTTTTTGGAGTTAACAATGAAATTTGAGTTACCTTCAAACTCAAAAATAATACATTATGAAAGGAATGTACGTTCAACAAATCTTCAAATACAAAAAAGCAAAAGAGAGTTCTGAAGATGGGGGGCATGGTTGCTAGAGCCAAAACATTTACTCTGCTTTCTCTCCACAGATGCCACAAGAACTGTTGAGTAACTATGGCAATATCTATTTTTGTTTTAAAACTTCAAGGTAGTTTGTTTGATTTTTATACCAGAGAAAAACATACTAACTCTGCCATTAAACACAAAAGTCAGGAAATTTATCTTTTCTATTCAATAGGGTGGGTCTTTTTTAGATTCTGTATCCTTGGAAAAATAAAAAGGTTCTCAATTATATTTCTGAAGTGGGTTTTCCTTTGCAATGGTTCTCTCAGACTACAATTTACAGTGTCTGAAGAAAACAAGTTCTTCATTTTTAATGTGCTAGGCATCATTTGTAATCCAAGCAGGTTATTTTGCTGGTAATCAGATGTTCAGTATGGCAACAACTTCATTTTAATTACATTATGCACAAGTTCATTCGTTAACTGAATACAAATGAGTTTGGTTTGTGTGAGGAATAGTTATTGCTAAGAAATTCTTTTACAATAGCTTTTCTACAAATAGATGAATGTAATTTTTTTAAACTGGCCTCATTCTTAACATTGTAATTATGAAGCACTTCTGTCTTGGATTATTTTGAGTTTGTATTGAATACATTAAAATACAGTACCTCATGTAATTTCTCTACATTGCCTTCTACAATTTGAAGGGCATAAAATTGGTAAATGAAAGATTGGGACGACATAATTAGGACAGCATAATTAAGTGAAGATGTTTTTAAGAATTAACATCCAGTTGTACTTATTGGGCAATTACTTTTTTTAATTAAGTTTCAGCAGTTGCCTCACAGCAAGCTAAGAATAGAAACAAAGGTGGCATGAGTTCCCACAATTCTTTGCATGAGTCCAGAAGTCTCAAAAACATGAGCAATATTAGTCAAGTAATGGTGTCTCCGGTATCACTGAATGCAGTGCCACCTGGCAGATGCTCCAGGGAACAAGGTCTAATTATCTAAAGGTGGAAAATTAAATTCAACAAAAGCTATTACCAAATATTGTTGCATATACCTCAACAACTTGTTTTTAGAGAACATATGCCACAGGACCATTATCGAACAAATTTTGACACTATGTCTTGGTAATGAGAAGGGCAGTTGACCTAAACCTTGGTCACAAGAGTCAGATCATCTTAAAGAACAAAAGATAAGTAAATAGGCAAGTTAGGATATAAGTAGCAGAGCTTCTTTATGGTCAGAGGAGCTTTTCAGTCAGACCAGAAGTTCATTGAATGATATAAGGCTAACATTGCAACAAAATAAATATTTGGATTTTGAGTGAAAGGCTGTTGAAGTTGTCGAGTAAATTGAAAAGCTCTACCTACTGTGAGGGACAAATGCTCATATTTACATAAGAAGGGTCCCACACCTGCAGCTACTTGCTAAGATATTTTTCATCTTGAGTTTTAAACATTACAGTGACGTCAGTATATACCACTGAAAGCTTTTCGGCTGTTTATTCTTTTTAATTCTTTAACTTTTGAAAATTTAGTTACTAGATTATTTAAAATACTGTGAAAGAAAATGCAGTTATGCTTCATGTGCACGGGCTATCTTCTTTGAACCTCTTCATGGATAATGTAAATATTCTCATACTTCTAGAGATGAAAAGCCAGTTAGTGGATCTCAGCAGATAGCTTTGCATTGAAGGTAAAGTAGATGGTGGCCTGGTTGCTTGATGTCAGCCAAGGAAAACTCTTCAAAGAATTAGTGCTTTATCATAGTTATAATAATAACGTAAATAAGATAGTTAGTTTTTTGGGGTGAGTCCTTAATTTAAAGTAAAATGAAGAAGGTCTTGTAACTTGGTAAATTCCAAAATGATGGCAGAGTAGGTTTCCTCACCAGAGCTCTTCTGCTCCAACTGCTTTTCTTTCTTCTTCTTTTCTTGCTTTTCTCTTTCTTTCTTTTCGTTCTTTGGCCTTTGGAGCTTGGTCATGGAGGCGGCGATGGTGGCGGCTAGGGGACTTTGACGGTCGGCCACGAGGCTGCTGGTCGCCGTTGGCAGCATCGCGGCTTCATCGATGTCAGGAGCAGGACTCTGCAACGAGGCATTGATGTGGCAATAAAGCGTGGCTGTGGCTGGACCACAGTGCGGGCCAGGATGGCGGCAGTGGTGGTCAGTGATGAGGTGGCGGCAGTGGTCAGTGGCAAAACATTACAACAGTGTGGTCAGTCACGAAGGTTAGCAGCAACGAGGCCTGGTGTGCCTGATGGAGGTTGGTAGCGGTGGTCAGTGGTGAGGATGGCTTGTGAACAGGTTTTAGACCAGCACTGGAAAGCATGCCCAAAACAGGGCAGAGTGAGCCCTCTTGGGAAAAGCCCAGCTTGGAGAATCTGCAAGCCCATGGCTTAACAAAGGACAGTAATGTTTCACTTTTTAACTTTTTAAAAAAATTTCCATTTTTATACTAAGACTGTAGTGTTGAACTTCTTAACCCATTTCTTTATTTTTCTACTTCTGTAACAGAAGTTTTGTACCTTGGCACTTTGAACCTAAGATGGTGCAGTGTGTGGTGACATTGTGCACTTTTCACTCTATCCTTGTATCCCATAGTTGAGTACACGTGACAATAAAACCTAAATCTGAATAAAAAACCTGTCCTGAATTCTGCCTGATGGATTTCTGGATGGTTTGATTGTTAGAGATTAAAATGTGCCCAGATTGTTTTACTGGGGAAAATGGTAAAGTATTCACAATTTGAGCCTGTGAGCTAATGGTGGATAGTCTGAAGGTCTTCAAAGTCCCTGAACAGTGTTGTGAAAATCAGGTTCTAAACAGCTGTGTTTTTAAGCTACCCATTTTCTTCCGAGTGGAAAGAAAGTTAGGGTCTCAAAGATAGCTAATCACCATTTTTATATGGATTTAAGGTCTATGTGGTTCATGTTGACATGGAGATATGTTTTGAGAGGGGAAGGATCTAACATATATCGCCGAAAATCCACAAGCAGGGTTGTTCAGCCAGGACCCAGGAGTTGGAGAGCAGCAATTGAAGAATGGAGCTGGTGTTTATGGAGCAAGAATGTGGTTGGGAGCTTACACTTGGATTGAGAAGATTGGATTCATGAAGAGTTGAAACAAATCTGGAAGATTTACCAAGCTTGTCCCTGAACAAGAATCTTTTGGGGAAAAAGAAAACTTTCTTTGAGACACTGTGCCAAGATGAAGAGCACACAGGCTGAAAAAGGACTACAACAGACTTACATGCATAGCAGCTAAGAATTATCTTGCTATAGTTCTGGGAGAAGTGAATGTCTATTAAAAGGGCAGTATGAAAGGAGTGTTGTGCTAAAACACAACAAGTGAATGTTCTACTTTGTGGTTTAAAGTATAAATTGCCTACAAAGACAGCATTTAAACAGTCATCCTTTATGTCTTTTATTACAGCGATTTACTTCAAAACATGAAATTTTTCTGTATCATTCTTTTAGCTATTAACTTAAAGTTCAAATTTATTTTTAAAAGTTGTCAGTGTTTAAAGTGATCATAATAAAATGTGAGTGTTCCAATTTTAGCTTGTTCAGAAAATATTTGATAAGGTCTACGTTTTTAAAAATACAGATTCAAAATGAACTAAAAGTGTATCAGAGATAATAGGTACAGCAGATGCTGGAGAATCCGAGACAACAAGGTGTGGAGCCGGATGAACACAGCAGGCCAAGCAGCATCACAGGAGCAGGAAAGCTTGATGTTTCAGGCCTAGACCCTTCATCAGAAAAAAGTGTACTTATTGATATATTCTTAAGACCATAAAGTGTAGGAGTATAAGTAGACCATTCAACCAATCATATTTTCCTCTGCTGTTCAGGGCTGATCAGATAGTCCTCAACTCCATTTTCCTGCCATTACTGATTAAAAATCTGTTTATCTCAGCATAAAAGATTCTTTATAACCCACTTTCTACAACTCTCTCTACAGTAAAGAATTCTACAGATTCTTTAAAATTGAAAGAACTGCAGATGCTGTAAAATCAAAAACAAACACAAATTGCTGGAAAAGCTCAGCATGCCTGGCAGCATGTATGGAGAGAAAACAGAGCTCCTTAGTTCTGAGGAAGGGTCACTCGGTCTGAAACGTTAACTCTGTTTTCTCTCCACAGCTGCTGCCAGAGTTGCTGAGCTTTTCCAGCAATTTCTGTTTATGTTCACTGCAGCAGCCTCTTGGCTGCAAACACACAGGCACATTGCTAATTTGGCCAAACAGCAAGGAATACTGACTACGTTGGCCAAGTGAACACTCTGAAATTACAAAGCCCACACACCAGACACAGTGCAAACACAGCAGCCAGGTGCTAGTGATATTAGCATAATGTAAAAGGCAACAGTTATTCTGGACAGAGATAGTAAGAACTGCCGAAGCTGGAGTCAGAGATAACACAGTGTGGAGCTGGAGAGCACAGTAGGCCAGGCAGCATCTGACATCCCCAACAATTTATCCACTAAACAAAGGACAGACCAGACAGAAAGGCACCGGGTCCTGCTACACAAAGAAACTGAAAGCAGCAAGCCATCTAAATGATTGAGTTTTGTTTCAAACTATTAAGTAAATCTCCCTGATTGGCTAGAACTATAGCAAATTCCAGAAAGCCATCTAAAAGGTATAAGAACATGGGTTTATATGCAGACCTCGCTTCTTGGAACCAATCTCTTGGAACCACTCTCTTGGAAGTTCTTGGACTATCTTGAATCGTCTGAGGCCTTCCAAGGGGAACAGCATAGCAAGAGGCAGAGACCTGCTGACCATCTGGAGGGAGAGAGGAAGAAAGCACCTTCGCAGACCCAGAGACAAGCTAGAGAGAGAGTGCCTGCATAAAGTTACATGTCACTCGGGAAGTATTGTAACCTCAAGAGGCCAAATAGAAATAGGGATAATATGTTTAGTGTTAAAGATTATTGAAATTTTGTTCCTGATAAAATCAGACTGTTTTGCTTTGGTATAGGCTTGTGTTTGTATTGATTTGACTGCTTCAGTAGCGTAGGACACCAGAGCAAATTCATTCATAACATTCTGATTGGAGTCGTCTAAGTTGTTTAAAGAGGAATTAGACAACACCACTGATTCATTACTGTCTGAGAGAAGATATTCCTCCTCAAGTCTGTCTCACATGATTGGTCCCATAGTCTAAAATTGTGCCCTTTGGTCCTAGACTTTCACACAAGGGAAATGACCTCTCTGCATCTAACTTGTCAAGTCCTAAAAAGAATCGTATATGTTTCCATAAGGTTGCCTCATATTCTTCTAAACTCTAATGAGTACAGTCTTAACTTACCCAACTTCTCAAAAAACCAGTACCTCAATATCTGCATGTCTGGGACAATTCCTGGGAATCCCTGTTGCCTACATAAAACAGAGGCCTACATATTAAAAAAGGGTAGTTTCTAGCAAATGGAAATGCATCATCAATCTACTGTTCTCCAACTGGAGAATAATTCCGTCCCTCTGAATTATTTTACAATTGTTTAATAACTAGTGATGATAAGTTAGGAATCAATAGGGTCATTGAGTCTGTCCTTATCATCTTTCTTGATTAATTGTACCACATTAGGGTGGCCTCCAGATCTTTGGCACCCCAGCTGCGGCCACAGAGGATTTGAAATTAAATGTCAGAGTTCCTACAGTCTTCCCCTTTGCCATCCAAAGCAAACTGGAAAACCTTCCACCTGGGCCCAGGGATTAATTCACTTGCAAATCTGCTAAAATAGCTAATAAATGCTGGGACCACAACTTTTCACTTTGTACATCAATGATCTAGATGAAGGAACTGTGGGCATTCTGGCTAAGTTTGCCAACGATACAGAGATAGGTGGAGGGACAGATAGTATTGAGGAGGCGGGAAGGCTGCAGAAGGATTTGGACAGGTTAGGAGAGTGGGCAAAGAAGTGTCAGATGGAGTACAATGTGGGAAAGTGTGAGGTCATGCACTTTGTTAAGAAGAATAAAAACATGGACTGTTTTCTAAATGGGGAGAAAATTCAGAAGTCTGAAGTGCAAAGAGACCTGGGAGTTCTAGTCCAGGATTCTCTCAAGATAAACTTGCAGATTGAGTCAGTAGTCAGGAAGGCAAATGGAATGTTGGCATTTATCTTGAGGGGACTTGAATATAAAAGCAGGGATGTACTACTGAAACTTTATAAGGCTCTGGTCAGGCCACATTTGGAGTATTGCATGCAGTTTTGGGCCCCATATCTCAGGAAGGATGCACTGGCCCTGGAGCGGGTTCAGAGGAGGTTCACGAGAATGGTCCCAGGAATGGAAAGCTTAACGTATGAGGAACGTTTGAGGATTTTGGGACTATACTCATTGGAGTTTAGAAGGATGAGGGGTATCTAATTGAAACTTTCAGAATACTGAATGGCCTGGACAAAGTCGATGTTGGGAAGATGCTTCCATTGGTAGGAGAGCCTAGGACCCGAGGCAACAGCCTTAGAATAAATGGAAGACCTTTTAGAACAAAGATAAAGAGAAACTTCTTCAGCCAGAGAGTGGTGATTCTATGGAATTGACTGCCACAGAAGGCTGTGGAGGCCAGGTCACTGAGTACATTTAAGACTAAGATAGATTGGTTCTTGATTATTGAGGGGATCAAGGGTTATGGGGAGAAAGCAGGAGAATGGGGTTGAGGAACTTATCAGCCATGATTGAATGGCGGAGCAGACCCAATGGGCCGAATGGCATAATTTCTGCTCCTATGTCTTATGGTCTTATGGTATTACTACCTGCTGCCTCTTGATGCTAATTTGTTCAAGTATATAACAGTACCCCTCCCTAATTTCTGTGCCTACATTGCCCTTCTCTATCATGAATACAGATGCAAAGTAATCATTTGAAATCTCACCTGTCATTTAAGTAACTTCCTGCACTTTCTACATTCCTATAGTGCATCCACAGTTTTGAGATCCCAGGATCTGCATAATCTTCTTTTTTTTCCCTTATCCAATTCTGTACTCAAGTCATCTTAAGCAATAGATGATTTGGAGTTGGGGACTAAGTGTAGTGTGTCAAAATTTGCAGATGATACTAAGGTGAGTGGTAGGCCAAAGTGTGCAGAAGACACTGAAAGTCTGCAGAGGGATATAGATAATCTAAGTGAGCGGGCAAAGGTCTGGCAGATGGAGTACAATGTTGATAAGTGTGAGGTCATCCATTTTGGTAGGAATAACAGCAAAATGGACTATGTTTTAAATGGTAAAAAATTGCAGCACGCTGCTCTGCAGAGGGACTTGGGTGTCCTTGTGCACGAATTGCTGAAGGTGGGATTGCAGGTGCTGCAGGTGATTGAAAAGGCAAATGGAATTTTGTCTGCCATTGCTCGAGGGATGGAGTTTAGAAACAGGGAGGCTATGCTGCAGCTATATAGGGTCCTGGTGAGGCCACACCTGGAGTACTGTGTGCAGTTTTGGTCTCCTTACTTGAGAAGCGATATACTAGCACTGGAGGGGTTGCAGAGGAGATTCACTTGGTTGATTCCAGAGCTGAGAGGGTTGGATTATGAGGAGAGACTGAGTAGACTGGGATTATACTCATTGGAATTCAGAAGAATGAGGGGAGATCTTATAGAAACATATGAGATTATGAAGGGAATAGATAAGGTGACAGCAGGGACGTTGTTTCCGTAGAGGGCATCGTCTCAAAATAAAGGGAAGCAGATGTAGGACTGAGATCAGGAGGAACTTCTTCACCCAAAGGGTTGTGAATCTGTGGAATTCCCGGCCCAGTGAAGCAGTTGAAGCTACCTCACTGAATGTTTTTAAGGCAAGGCTAGATAAATTTTTGAACAGTAAAGGAATTAAGGGTTATGGTGGGTGGGCGGGTAAGTGGAGCTGAGTCTCAAAAAGATCAGCCATGATCTTATTAATCGATGGGGCAGGCTCGAGGGGCCAGACTCGAGGGGCCAGATGGCCTACTCCTGCTCCAAGTTCTTATGTTCTTATATTATGTTAATATTCCCATATTATTTTTGCTGGAGTTCTGCAAGTATCTATCCATGTCTCTACTTGTCCTCATCTTTTTCTTGTTCTTTGCCACAATGCATGAAGACATGAATCACGTTCCACTTGTACATTAATCAAATTCAGCTCTAATTCTCCACTGCCTGGCTTGATGTCTCCAATACCAGTATGCTAGCAGAATGCTCATCAAACATCCTGCCCTAGATGAAATATCCTTTCCTCCAGTTGAACACTTAGATCATAACAAATAAGAACAGGAATAGACCAAATGGCCTCTTAAGCCTACTTCACCATTCAATAAGATTATCACTAAGCTTCTACATCAATTTCACTTTCCCAGTGTATTCCCTTTAGTGCCTAAGAATCTATTAATTTCAGTCTTGATTACACTCAATGACTTGAGCATCAACAGAATAAGAATACAATAGAAGAACTAGGAACAGGAGTATGCTTTATGGACTTTCAACTTTACTTTGCCATTCAGTATGGTCCTGGTTATTCACTGACCTCAAACTGATCCCTGTATTCTTTGTTTCCTTGAGTAAACAAAAGTTTGTATGAGCCTTGAATATGCTCAACTACAGAGCATCTGAAGACTCTGAGGCTGAGAATTTCAAGGATTCTCAACTCTCTGAATGAAAACAATTCTATATATCCTTATCCTAAATGATCAATCTCTTATTCTTGTGACTGTGTGTCTAGTTTGAGTTAATTAAGAAGAGTTGGCACAGTTTTGTAAAAGGTTAATAATGCTTGACTAATTTAATTGACATTTCTGATGAGGAGTAGTAAATGTCTATATGAATTTCATACAAGAATAGGGCAGCACGGTGGGTCAGTGGTTAGCACTACTGCCTCACAGCGCCAGGGATCGGGGTTTGGTCCACCCTTGGGTGACTGTGCGGAGTTTGCACATTCTTCCCATGTCTACGTGGGTTTCCTCTGGGTGCTTGGTTTCCTGCCACAGTCCAAAGATACACAAATTAGGTGGATTGGCCATGCTAAATTGCCCATATTGTCCAGGGAAGAGCGGGCCAGGTGGATTAACCATAGGAAATGCAGTGTTACAAAGATAGGGTCTGGATGGGATGCTGTTTGGAGGGTTGGTGTGGACTTGATGGGCCAAATGGCCTGCTTCCACGCTGTAGGGATTCTATGATTTGACAATGGATCACATAAAAGTCTGGTTAACAACACTAGGGTTTATGAAATAGGAGAGTCAGTGTGCAATTGGATTTTTTTTAAAAAAGTGGCTTACGGATAGAGAATGGCAAGTTGTAGTAGATGGTTGTTTTTCAGGCATGAGTATGGTCGACGATGGTATTCTCCAAACGCCTGCGTTAGCATCACTGTTTTTGTTTGCTAAACATAAAAGACTCGGATCTTGAAACTGGAGTAAAATTTCAAAACTTGCCAATGATACCAAACGGATGAATGGCAAACAAGATGATATGAGTTGCTTGCAGCAATACATAAATCGGCTAATAGACAAGTGGCAGATGGAGTTTAATGGACAGAAGTAGAAGGTGATGTATTTTGGCAGAAGGGATCAGCAAGGCAATATAGATTTAATGGCATAATTCTAAAGAGAGTGCAGGAATTGAAATATTCAGAGGTGCATGTGCATCAATCTTCGAAGATGTCAGGACATGTTGAGAGACTGCTTAATAAAGCAAATGCGACCTATTATAAAAGTAGAGAACGTGCGCTTAAGCTACAGAGGGACTGCAGCATTTCAAGAATGCGGCTCACTACCACCTTCTCAAGGACCACTAGGGATGGGCAATAAATGCTGGCCAGCTAGTGACACTCACATCCCACAAAATGAAACAAAACTTATTTGAAGCTCTGATCCAGGCTAGGAATGCTTCAGTGAGTAACTCATCTCTTGACTTCCCAAAGCCTGTCCAATATCTACAAGGCACTACAAATGTGATGAAATACTCCCCACTTGCCTGGATGATTGCAATTTGAACAACACCCAAGAAGCTTGACACCATCCAGGAAAATGCAGCCCGCTTGATTGGCACTACATCCACCAGCATCCACTCGCTCCACCACTGACGCTCAGTGGCAGCAGTGTGTACTATTCACAAGATGCACTGCAGAAATTCACCAAAGATCCTCAGACAGCACCTTCCAAATCCATGACCACTTCCATCTAGAAGGACAAAGGCAGCAGATACATGGGAACACCACCACCTGCAAGTTTCCCTTAAGCCACTCACCAACCTGACATGCAAATATATCACCGTTCCTTCACTGGTGCCAGGTTAAAATCCTGGAATTCTCTCCCTAATGGCATTGTGGGTCAACCCACAACAGATGGGCTGCAGCAGTTCAAGAAGGCAGTTAACCACCACCATGTCAAGGGCAATTAGGGACAGGCAGTAAATGCTGGCCAACCAGCGACGCCCACATCTCACGCATGAATAAAAGAAGTTCTGCTACCGCACTTTAGGAAAGGTATTTTGGTCCTTGACAGGATGCAGAGGCCATTTACCAGTATGGTTCCAGTGATGGAGCATTTTAATTAAATATTGGTGTTGTCCTCTTTGGAGCAAATGAGATTGAGGGGATATTTAATAAAGAGAAAAATCATAGTGTCATTCTTAGATAAGGTAGATGAAGCACAACACTTTCCATTTATTGATTAGTCAAGAAGTCACAGATTTAAGATTTTGGACAGGAGATTCAAGAGGAATGTGAAATGAATTTTTTTTTCCACAGGGAGTGGCAATGGCTTGGAATGAGGAGCTGGCTGACCTGAAACTTCCCATGCATATGATGGATATGGAACCAATCACAGATTTCTAAAGAAAGTTGAATAGGCACTTGGAGGAAATAAATGTGCATGGGTACAGGGTCCAAGAGGGAGAGTGAGGTTGGCTATTTGCTGTGTGAGGATCCAGCAGGATTTTATGGATGGAATAGCTTCCTTTTGTGCAGTAAACGAATCTATAGCCTGAACCTTTGCAATGACAGAGAGCTTCTCCCTTGTTGCAAACATGGTTTCAGAGGCAGACATCCCTATACCAAATCCAGCACTGACCATTTTCACAGGGGTGAGGAAAATGGGATCTGGTTCCAAATTGCACTACTTTGGTACACTGAGGCAGATGTCTCCAGCCCTGTCTGATGTATCCATTTATTCCTACTCTGTTTTATGTCCTTGTTAATTCTCAATCCATATGATTATGTTGTCCCCAGTCCTAGTGTTCTCAATCTTTTGTGTCAGTTTAGAGAATGCCACGTGATAATCCATGCATATATTGTATCCATTGGTTTCTTTTTAATCTGCACTTCTGGCTATACTATCAAGGCATTGTTATGGATTCGTCAAAAATGAGTTTCTTTCCATGAAAGCGTGCTCACTCTGCTTTATCATTTTGCGTTTTTCTAAGTGTTAGCCTATACTTAAATTCCAGCATTTCCCTGCTGCTGGTATGAGACTATGAGGCTTGTAATTCCTTGTTTTCTCTTTCTCTCTGGAACAGCAGGATTATGTTTGCTATCCTCCTACCATAAACCTATTTTAAAATCTAGGGAACTCTGGAAGATAAAAACCAATGCATCCAATATCTCTTCTAGCCATTTCTTTTAGAGTCCTAGGATGTAGGCCATCAAAACCAGGGGATTTGTTGGTTTTTATTCCCATTAATTTCTTCAGTACATTTTCTTGCTTAATATTAATTACTTTAAGTTAGTTAGTCTCATGAGAGCCTTTCTTGCCAACTATTTTCAGTATGTACTTTGTCTCTACTTTGAACATGGATACAAAACAGTTGTTTCCTGTCTTTTTTCCCATTATCAGTTCTCTTGTCTCTGTTGTTAAGGGACCCATGTCTACTTTTGCTAAACGCTTTTTATCACATGTTTCTAGAAATCGTACAATCCATTTTTACACATTTTGCTAGTCTATGTTTTTTGTTCTTTATTAATCTTTTTGTTAGCCTTTGAAGTTTTTTAAAAATCATTCTAATTCTCATGCTAATTATCATTCTTTTTGTAAGCTTCTTTTAACTGAATATCACCATTAAATCCTCCAAATGCCTTCAGATTTGAATTTCCTTCCATAAATCCTTTTGGCTCTCCATCTTCCTTTCCAGCTTTAAAACTGTCCTTAAAATCCACGACTGTTGGCAAACAATTATTTAATAGTTTTTGATGTGCAGTTGATTTCTATGTGCTTACAGCGCACTAAAATATTTTACAAAGTTAAAGATATGATATAAATAAAAATCAGTATTGCTGTTTAAAACAAAGACCTGAAACATGAGCAGATATAGACTATTCAGCACACAATTTTATGATATATCTTACATAGTCTAGATATTCTTTAACAACCGGTTCAGGTGAGCTATGAAATATCTTTAGAGTTGGTGGGACTTGAAAGTAGACCTTCTGGCCCAGAGGTAGGATCACTACTACTGTGCCACAAGAGGCCCATATGCAATTGAAATGTATGCTCTAATGTTAAAAATATTGTCATTTTCCGTGCCCATGTTATTATTGTAGTTCGAATGGACTATGACTATTCAGCTTCTGTCATTTGACTTTAATAGTTGAGACTTTCATGGACTAAATATGGTTTTAAAATGGAGACTTCTGACTAAAGTGGTTGTTTTGATCACCTGACTAGCTCGGGCAGTCAAAACATAGAATATACAAAACTGGTTGCATTGGAATTACTGGATGGAATTTTCAAGGGGCCTGATCAAAATGGACTGTTGCGAGAAATCTGGGAGAATCATATGGGAAGCCAATTGAGGTCTTTTGTGACACTGGGAACAACTAGTTGCATTTTCCAAATACAATAGGTGGCATGGTCGCTCAGTATTTAGCACCGCTGCCAGGAACCCAGGTTTGATTCCACCCTTGGTCGACTGTCTGTGTGGAGTTTGCACATTCTCCCTATGTCTATGTGGGTTTACTCCCAGTGCTCCGGTTTCCTCCCACCGTCCAAAGACGTGCAGGCTAGGTGGATTGGCCATGCTAAATTGCCTGTAGTGTTCAGGGATGTGGAACTTAGGTGGGTTACAGGGGGATGAGTCGGTGTGGACTTGTTGGGCCGAAGGGCCTGTTTCCACACTGTAGGGATTCTATGATGATCATTCTGGGTGTCAAGGCAAGATTCTAACTACGCAGTAGTGAAATGCACCTATTATTGCCCGTTGTCTGCCTCGCTAACTGTAGATCTCACCTCATTATTATGCAGCTCCCTGTCCTACCACCTGCTGCGAGAAAAATGAATTCTGAAAATTCTCAACAAGAAAGTCAGATTAGGTACCTGGTGACTCCAGCTTGCCACTTGCTCCTCTGGTCCTCTATCTTGAACACCTGGCATCAGCATCCCAGGACACACTCCACGGCACTGGCCACACGCACCCCACACCAACAGACCTCGACACTGAACACCTGACAGACTCTCCACATCAAGGCACATCTCTGATTCACTTACAGGATGTTTCTGCACATCAAACCTGCACCTCAGGGCACAATAGCAACTATCTCTGTAATTCAGCTGCAAGGATACTTTTTACTTGCAGTGACAGGTGTTCAGTTTTACAGATTATTTTAATCTCTATTTAAACAAAAGACCTTGAAATTTGGTGAGATGTCAAGAAATTTGCATCTCCTGTTTTACTCACATTCACCTAATAACATGTTGGAAATGAAAGGCTATCTGCAGAGCGTTCAGATTGAAAAAGACAATGGAGCTATACTTGGAATATAGAAATGAATCACATTTATGTAGTTTGCTCTAAACAATAGGCTGAACTGGCTTATTTTTGTTCAGACGTTTCGGCACCATGCTAGGTGGCATCATTAGTGGAGCCTCCGATGAAGCGATGTTCTTCAACTCCGCTTGGAATTTATACCGTCTGGTCTGTTATGGTGAGTAGTGTCATTTCCGGTTTTGATCTGTATGGGTTTGTATATGGGGTCCAATTCTATATGTTTGGTGATCGCATTATGGGTTGAAAACCATGCCTCTAGGAATTCCCGCGCATTTCAAGTTTAGCTTGGGCTACTATGAGCACATTGCCCCAGTTAAACTGATGGCCTTCATTATCTGAATGTACAGATATTGAGGAGAGTTCATCAAGCTGTTTTGCTGCTAGCTGATGTTCGTGTATTCTGATGGCTAATTTCCTTCCTGTCTGTCCGACATAATGTTTGTGGCAGTCGTTGCATGGTATTTTGTAGACTACATTGGTTCTGCATATTGTGGGAATGGGGTCTTTAAGCCTTGTGAGTGTTTGTCGTAGAGTGGTTGTGGGCTTGTGGGCCACCATGATTCCTAGTGGTCTTAGCAGTCTAGTTGTCAGTTTTGATATGTTCTTGATGTATGGCAGTGTGGCCAATGTGTTAGAGCATACTGTGTCCTCCTATTGTTGTCTATTTAGTAGGCATCTGCGGATGGATTTGCGGGGATATCCGTTCATAGCGAGGATTTTGTATAGGTGCTCTTCTTCTTTCCTACATAGTTCTGGAGTGTTGCAGTGTGTCCTGGCCCGTTTAAATAGTGTCCTAATGTAGCTTTGTTTGTGGACCTTGGGGTGGTCGCTGTGGAAGTTGAGGGTTTGGTCAGTGTGGGTTGCTTTTCTGCACACTGATGTTTGGAATTCCCCGTTGGTCATACGCTCAACTTTAACATCCTAAAACGGAAGTTGATTGTTGTTTTCTTCTTCCCTCATGAATTTACTCCCTGCGAATACGCTGTTGATGAGGTGGTGGGTCTTCTCTAGTTTTTTGCATTTAATAATTACAAATGTGTCATAACCACGCATGGGAATTCCTAGAGGCATGTTTCTCAACCCATAAGGCAATCAACAAACATATAGAATTGGGCCCCAGATACAAACACATACTGAACAAAACTGTAAATGACACTACTCACAATAACAGACCAGACAGTTTAAATTCCAAGTGGAGTAGAATAACATCGCTTCATCGGAGGCCTCGCTGATGATGTTACCTGGCATGGTGACGAAACATCTGAATGGAAACAAGCCAGCTCAGTGAGCAAAGTCAAACACCTCAAAATAAATTAAACCTGAATTAACAGGAAAATGATACTTTAAATAAAAAAAACAAATTTCACGTTAAATTGGTCGTAGGATGATATGTCCTACACAACTACAAGCACATGCATCGCCTTCTGCAGTAGTGTGGCTCTATAAAGCAACAACGCTCTTTATTCATGCAGTGTATATCAGGCATCCAATCTAACAGCTGTCTTCACCTCCAAGTTTAATAGGTACCACTATCATCACCAAAACACTCTTCAACGTAACCACTCTCCCAGAGGCTTTGGCAGTTCTGGTTGTGTAGCTTTTTAGAATCCTTTTTCAAGTGAAAAGGCAATAGCACTGTTCACAGTTTGACTACTTTTGGTAAAACAACCCTACTTTTTAGCTTCTCTGAACTATTCATATAGCTTTTTGGATTCTGGATCATTTTAATCAGCTTGTATGTTTCAGCGAAGAGCTCTGTCTCCTTTCTTGTCAAACCAAAAAACTGAATTCCCACTGCAATTTGCTTTGTCTCACAATAATTCAGTGTATCCTTGTCTCTGCCTCTCTGCTTTCTCTTTATAAAAACTGAAAGAACTGCAGATACTGTAAATCAGGAACAAAAACAGAACTCTGAGTTCTGACCAAGGGTCACTTGACCCAAAACGTTAACTCTGATTTCCCTTCACAGATGCTGCCAGACCTGATGAGCTTTTCCAGCAACCTTTACATTTGCCTTCATCTTAGAGCTAATTGCCTTCTCCTTCCAGCTTTCCTGGCTTGTTTACTGCAATAGCTCCTTTGCTTGTTTTCTCTGTATATCGCTGAAGACTTTTGTATTTTTACATCCTTTGCTTATGAATTGCTGGGTTATGTGGTCTAGTGTTATTTAATTAATTAAATTCTTATTAATCCATTTATTATTGATGGAGCTTGTTAAAAATCCTTTTCAAACATTTTAAAATAATTACTGAAATTCCACATTGGGGAGGCGATGTCCTACTGGTATTATCACTGGACTATTAATCCAGAGACCAGGCAATATTCTGGGGACCCAGGTTCAAATCCTTACGTGGCAGATGATGGAGTTTGAATTCAATAAATATCTGGAATTTAGAATCTAATGATGACCATGAATCCATTGTTGATTGTTGGGAAAAGCCCATCTGGTTCACTAATGTCCTTTAGGGAAGGAAACTGCCATTCTTTCCCGGTCTGGCCTACATGTAACTCCAGACCTACAGCAATGTGGTTGACTCTTAACTGCCCTCTGGGCAATTAGGGATGGGCAATAAATGCTGTCTAGCCAGTGATGTCCACATCCTGTGAATGAATAAAAAAAACATTCCAGTGAAACTCCAAATTTTCTTTAAAAACCGAAAGAACTGTGGATGGTGTAAATCAGTTGACAACCATCTGGCTAGGAGAGTGAGTAATTACCCACCCTCAGTCACTAACATTCCCCATTAACAACTACTCACTCTCCTAGCCTGATCGTTATCAACTCCTTTGTCTATCCAACTGCTCTTCTCTCTCTTCGGGCTCTATCTATCGTTTACTCCCAACTCCACTGCCTCCCTATTTTCTGCATATAAACTGACATTTTCCCAGCTACCATCAGGTCGGAGGAAGGGTCACTGGACGCGAAACATTAACTCTGATTTTTTCTTCTCAGATGCTGGCAGACCTGCTGAGCTTTTCCAGCTAGTTCTGTTTTTGTTCCAAATTTTCTTTGTTGTACATCTTCAAGGTCATCATGTTTAGGATGCCACCAATGCTATGTTGCAGCACAATGCAATATGTAGGATTGATCCCCATCATCCAAAGAACTGGACAACACTCTGGACTTTTCAAAACTTTTAAAAGTAAAGTGACAGCTGGGCTGAGCACTGGGAAAATGAGTGGTGTACGACAAGGATCTGTTCTGGGTCCTCTTCTATTTGTGATTTTTGTAAATGATTTGGATGAAGGAGTGGAAGGGTGGATTAGCAACTTCGCGGACGATACGAAGGTGGGTCATGTTCTGGACAATGCAGAGGGCTGTTCTAGGTTACAAAGGGACATTGATAGAATGCAGAGCTGGGCTGAGAAGTGGCAGATGGAGTTTAACCCTGAAAAGCGTGAGGTGATTCATTTTGGCAGGACAAACTTGAAAGCAGAATACAGGGTTAACGGAAAGATTCTTGACAGTGTGGAGGACCAGAGGGCTCTTGGGGTTCATGTCCACAGTTCCCTGAAAGCTGCCACCCAGGTGGATAGAGTTGTTAAGAAGGCGTACGGTGTGTTAGCTTTCATTAATAGAGGAATTGAGTTCAAGAGCCATGAGTTATGCTCCAGCTATACAAAAGCCTGGTTCGGCCATATCTGGGGTATTGTGTCCAGTTCTGGTCACCTCATTACAGAAAGATGTGGAAGCGTTAGAAAAGGTGCAGAGGAGATTTACCAGAATGTTACCTGGAATGGAGGGAAGGTCTGAAAAGGAAAGGTTGAGAGAGCTAGGGCTTTTCTCTTTAGAACGACAAAGGATGAGGGGTGACTTGATAGAGGTGTACAAAATGATCAGAGGTATAGATAGAGTGGACAGCCAGAGACTTTTTCCTAGTGTGGAGGTAGCTTTTACCAGGGGACATAGTTTTAAACTGAAAGGAGGTAGATACTGGGGAGACGTCAGAGGTAGGTTCTTTACTCAGAGAGTGGTAGGGGCGCAGAATGCATTGCCGGAGAGGGTAGTGGAGTCGGCCTCATTAGGGCATTTTAGCGGCTATTAGATAGACATATGGATGATAGTATAATGTAACGTTGGAGGTTAGATAGACCTTAGGTTTAGGGTAAAAGTTTGGCACAACATCATGGGCCGAAGGACCTGTACTGTGCTGTTCTGTTCTATGTTCTTTGTTCTAAAACAACACAAACACTGAGGTAACAAGCGTGGGGCTGGATGAACACAGCAGGCCAAGCAGCATCATAGGAGCAGGAAAACTTGACGTTTCAGGCCTAAAGCCTTCATCAGAAATGGGGGAGGGGAAGAGGGTTCTGAAATAAATAGGGAGAGAGAGGGAGGCGGATAGAGGATGGACAGAGGAGAGGATAGGTGGAGAGGGGGCAGACAAGTCGAAGGGGCGGGGATGGACCCAGTAAAGGTGAGTGTAGGTGGGGGGGGTAGGGAGGAGATAGGTCAGTCCAAGGAGGACGGACAGGTCAAGGGGGCGGGATGATGTTAGTAGATAGGAGATGGGGGGGCGGCTTGAGGTGAGAGGAAACAACAGGTTAGGGAGGTGGAGATGAGCTGGGCTGGTTTTGGGATGCGGTTGGGGGAGGGGAGATTTTGAAGCTTGTGAAATCCACATTGATACCATTGGGCTGCAGGGTTCCCAGGCTGAATATGATTTGCTGTTCCTGCAGCCTTCGGGTGGCATCACTGTGGCATTGCAGGAGGCCAAGGATGGACATGTCATCTGAGGAATGGGAGGGGGAGTTGAAATGGTTCTTGACTGGGAGGTGCAGTTGTTTGTTGCGAACTGAGCGCAGGTGTTCTGCAAAGCGGTCCCCAAGCCTCCGCTTGGTTTCCCCGATGTAGAGGAAGCCACAACGGGTACAGCGGATGCAGTATACCACATTGGCAGATGTGCAGGTGAACCTCTGCCTGATGTGGAAAGTCTTCTTGGGGCCTGGGATTGGGGTGAGGGAGGAGGTGTGGGGGCAGGTGTAGCACTTCCTGCGGTTACAAGGAAAAGTGCCGGGTGTGGTGGGGCTGGAGGGGAGTGTGGCGCGGACAAGGGAGTCGCGGAGGGAGTGGTCCCTCCGGAAGGCAGATAAGGGTGGGGAGGGAAAGATGTCTTTGGTGGTGGGGTCTGACTGTAGATGGCGGAAGTGTCGGAGGATGATGCGTTGGATCCGGAGGTTGGTGGGGTGGTATGTGAGGACGAGGGGGATTCTTTTTTGATTATTGTTGCGGGGACGGGGCGTGAGGGATGTGTTCCGGGAAATGCGGGAGACACGGTCGAGGGCGTTCTCGACCACTGTGGGGGGGAAGTTGCGGTCCTTGAAGAATGAGGACATTTGAGATGTGCGGGATTGGAATGTCTCATCCTGGGAACAGATGCGGCGGAGGCGAAGGAATTGGGAATAGGGGATGGCATTTTTGCAGGAGGGTGGGTGGGAGGAGGTGTATTCCAGGTAGCTGTGGGAGTCAGTGGGCTTGAAATGGACATCTGTCTCTAGGTGGTTGCCCGAGATGGAGACAGAGAGGTCCAGGAAGGAGAGAGAAGTGTTAGAGATGGTCCAGGTGAACTTCAGGTTGGGGTGGAAAGTGTTGGTGAATTGGATGAACTGTTCGAGCTCCTCGTGGGAGCACGAGGCGGCGCCGATGCAGTCATCAATGTAACGGAGGAAGAGGTGGGGTTTAGGGCCAGTGTAGGTACGGAAGAGGGATTGTTCCACATAACCTAC
>JAHRHZ010000144.1:67055043-67093842 GCA_024137785.1 Ginglymostoma cirratum
TGATGTGGAAAGTCTCCTTGGGGCCTGGGATTGGGGTGAGGGAGGAGGTGTGGGGGCAGGTGTAGCACTTCCTGCGGTTCCGAGGAAAAGTGCCGGGTGTGGTGGGGCTGGAGGGGAGTGTGGAGCGGACAAGGGAGTCGCGGAGGGAGTGGTCCCTCCGGAAGGCAGATAAGGGTGGGGAGGGAAAAATGTCTTTGGTGGTGGGGTCTGATTGCAGATGGCAGAAATGTCAGAGGATGATGCGTTGGATCCGGAGGTTGGTGGGGTGGTATGTGAAGATGAGGGGGTTTTTTTTGGTTATTGTTGCGGGGACAATCCCCGTCCCCGCAACAATAACCAAAAAAGAATCCCCCTCGTCCTCACATACCCCGTCCCCGCAACAAGCCTCAAGCCTCTCACCTCAAGCCATACCCCCATCTCCTATCTACTAACGTCATCCTGCCCCCTTGACCTGTCCGTCCTCCCTGGACTGACCTATCTCCTCCCTACCCCCCTACCTACACTCACCTTTACTGGCTCCATCCCCGCCTCTTCGACTTGTCTGCCTCCTCTCCACCTATCCTCTCCTCTATCCATTCTCTATCCACCTCCCCCTCTCTCCCTATTTATTTCAGAACCCTCTTCCCCTCCCCCATTTCTGATGAAGGCTTTAGGCCCGAAACGTCAAGTTTTCCTGCTCCTATGATGCTGCTTGACCTGCTGTGTTCATCCAGCCCCATGCTTGTTATCTCGGATTCTCCAGCATCTGCAGTACCTTTTATCTCTCTCACAAACACAGAGGTGGCTGCCTGGAACCATTGTTCAGTGTGAAATACCAATCCACACCTCCACTCTAAGAGAACAATCAACCAAACCTCACACTCTAACCCAAAAACAACTTTTACACCTCAGGCTACCTAGCTCAGCCATTATGGAGCCTGCACAGATACTGAACATTTAACTTCAATCAAAATTAATTCACAGAGATACTGGGCTTATAACTTCAATCAAAATTCTTTTATACATATTCTTAGCTATCAGGAAGCCAATTGGCTTGAGAAGGAAACACCAGAAACACAACACAGATTGGAAGGGAGATAATGGGACATAATGGGAGATGATGAGATAATGACTGTCAGCCCTGATCTCATTTGGGGGAGAGCTTTTTCAATAACAAGCTTTGGTGCAAACAGTTTCCCTACAGACTTCTAGCCCCAACGATCAGCTTCAGAAGTACGGAGGCCGAGCGCAGAAGCTGATTCGGGAAGCCAAACCAAGGGCATCATCACAACAAGGACATATAAGAGAGAGATGCCAACCAAACAAGGGCTTCCAGACACAGGCCTGTTGCAAACCAAGAGAACCGTCGGCAAGAACCTCAACAGCCCGCTGTACTTTAAACTGTGTTTTCCTCAGTGGTGAGCTGAAACTCCCAGACCCCAAAGTTTTCAACCTACCTAGCAGGGAGGGGAAGGCGGATGGTGACTGTGCATGGGACCCCAAGGGTAGGAAGCCCGATGAAAGTTTCTGAGATTAAAACTGTTGTTTAGGTTCTAATAGTGTTTAATCTGTGTTTAATTTAATAGCGTATTTAATTACTGTCCTCTGTATAATTGATTGTGTCAATTTCCCTGTCAATTGCGTTTAGCTTTAATTCTGTATTATACTTGCCTTTTGTATAGTAAATAAATGGAGGGATTATTTTGCCCTGAAACACCTGTCTACTGCCTTCATGATTTTACATTCCCTAAATAAGTCCAGTGCCTAGAACCAGAGATCTGTGGGTGATTTGAATCACCCAAAAATCAGCAAATTGCTGATTACAAGCCAGAACCCTACAATTATTATCCATCAGCATACTGCTTCTAGATAACAAGAACTTCAAATAAATTAGATTTGAAATTTAAGACATTTGTAAATCCAAAGGTAGTGACCATGATTTGTGAGCCATGACAACTCCGCCTGAATTATTTCCCTGTCTCTAACATATTTCTTCTGTGGATTTTTACCAGTCCCCGATGTGCTTCTATAATTAAAATTTGATTTTTATTTTCCAACTGGACATCATGGGATTTCAAAAATATTTGAAGAAAAGAATAATTGATCATTGCATATAAAAATTGACTTGAAAATGTGAATCTTTTTGCTTTATTTAAATTACCTTCAAATAATAAAAAGGTCAAAAACAAATGACACACCAGATGTGCCTTGAGACCGACTACAATTTCTTTGTTACTTTGAGCTGAACATGTTTTGGGAATTTTGGGCAATTTTGGGAAAAGAATTTCCCCAATAACAGAAAAATTGTAAATATCTATTGTGCTCCTCCTCAGGATGTGGCTAACATTAGCATGACAATATTTACTTTACATCCTTTGTTCGCCTGACAATGAAGTGATGTGATAGACAGCTTTGAAAATCATAAGGCGTTCACTATGTCTTGGAGGAATTATATTGAGTCTAGACTCAGTTCGAGGTTCTCCACTGACATTGGTTAGATTTTCATCGCTGTTCACCTAACCCTAATGTTATCACAGGTTCTGTGCCTATAAATTACCAGATTTACTTAATTTATGTTCAGTACATATGAGGAGAATTGATCCAATATTACTTTAATCATTCGACTATAGTACTTGCATTTATGATCATGCACGATCACAGGATTGTTATGGTTCAGGAAGAGGCCATTTGGTCCACCATGCTTGCACCGACATGATAAATTAACATCATTAACTAGTACCAATCTCCTGCTTTTGCCCATTCCTCTGCCCACTATTTTTATCCAAATAGTCATCCAATGCCTTCCTGAATGCCTCAATTGAACGTGCATTCCATACCCTAATTACTTGCTGTGTGAAAATGCTTTTATCTTGCAACAGCCTTGCTTCATTTGCACATCACTTTAAATCCGGACCTCTCCTTGTTTATCCTTTTTACAGGCCAGGAACAGTATCTTTTTATTTAGTCTATATAGCCCTGTCATGATTTTCAAAATCTCGATCAAGTCTCCTCTCAGCCTTCTGCGGTCCATGGAGAGCAGCCCCACCTTCCTCAATCTATGCTCATTACCAAAGTTTTTCACTCAGGCAACCACCTAGAGACAGATGTCCATTTCAAGCCCACTGACTCCCACAGCTACCTGGAATACACCTCCTCCCACCCACCCTCCTGCAAAAATTCCATCCCCTATTCCCAATTCCTTCGCCTCTGCCGCATCTGCTCCCAGGATGAGACATTCCAATCCCGCACATCTCAAATGTCCTCATTCTTCAAGGACCGCAACTTCCCCCCAACAGTGGTCGAGAATGCCCTCGACCGTGTCTCCCGCATTTCCCGGAACACATCCCTCACGCCCCGTCCCCGCAACAATAACCAAAAAAGAATCCCCCTCGTCCTCACATACCACCCCACCAACCTCCGGATCCAACGCATCATCCTCCGACACTTCCGCCATCTGCAATCAGACCCCACCACCAAAGACATTTTTCCCTCCCCACCCTTATCTGCCTTCCGGAGGGACCACTCCCTCCGCGACTCCCTTGTCCGCTCCACACTCCCCTCCAGCCCCACCACACCCGGCACTTTTCCTTGTAACTGCAGGAAGTGCTACACCTGCCCCCACACCTCCTCCCTCACCCCAATCCCAGGCCCCAAGAAGACTTTCCACATCAGGCAGATGTTCACCTGCACATCTGCCAATGTGGTATACTGCATCCGCTGTACCCGTTGTGGCTTCCTCTACATTGGGGAAACCAAGCGGAGGCTTGGGGACCGCCTTGCAGAACACCTGCGCTCAGTTCTCAACAAACAACTGCACCTCCCAGTCAGGAACCATTTCAACTCCCCCTCCCATTCCTCAGATGACATGTCCATCCTTGGCCTCCTGCAATGCCACAGTGATGCCACCCGAAGGCTGCAGGAACAGCAAATCATATTCAGCCTGGGAACCCTGCAGCCCAATGGTATCAATGTGGATTTCACAAGTTTCAAAATCTCCCCTCCCCCAACCGCATCCCAAAACCTGCCCAGCTCATCTCCACCTCCCTCACCTGTTTTTCCTCTCACCCCAAGCCACACCCCCATCTCCTATCTACTAACATCATCCCGCCCCCTTGACCTGTCCATCCTCCCTGGACTGACCTATCTCCTCCCTACCCCTCTACCTACACTCACCTTTACTGGCTCCATCCCCGCCTCTTCGACTTGTCTGCCTCCTCTCCACCTATCCTCTCCTCTATCCATCCTCTATCCGTCTCCCCCTCTCTCCCTATTTATTTCAGAACCCTCTTCCCCTCCCCCATTTCTGATGAAGGCTTTAGGCCCGAAACGTCAAGTTTTCCTGCTCCTATAATGCTGCTTGACCTGCTGTGTTCATCCAGCCCCATGCTTGTTATCTCTACTATTCTTGTAAGTCGCTTCTGCACTCTCTTTAATGCATTCACCTCTTACCTACATTGTGGTGCCCATAACTGCATGCAATAGTTCATCTGAAGTCGAACAAGTGTTTTGTACAAGTTCAACATTGTCTCCTTACTCTTGCACTCTACCCCCTCATTAATAAAGCCAAGGACACTATATGCTTTATTAGATGGTCTCTTCACTTGTTCTGCCACCTTCAATGATTTGTGCACATATACAACCCAGGTTTTGTTTTTCTCCTGCGCATCCTTTGGAATTCTACCCCTTATTCTTAATTGTCTTTCAAAGTGCTTCCTAGCAAAGTGCACCACCTCATACTTCTCTGTATTGAACCTCTTCTGTCATCTATCCACCACTCCACCAACTTGTCGATGTCCTTTCGGAATTCCACACTATTGTCCTCGCAATTTGTGGTACTTCCAAGTTTTGTGTCATCTGTAAACTTTGAAATTGCCTCCTGCACACCAAGATTCAGATCATTAATGTATGTCAGGAAAAACAAAGGTCCAATACTGATCCTTGGGGAATTCCAATTCAAACATTCCTTCAGCCTGAAAAATATCCATTGACCTCTACTCTCTCTTTCTTATCATTCAGCCAATTTTGTAGTCATGTTGCTGCTAACCCTTTCATACAATGACCTACTATTTTCCGGATGTGGAAGTGCCGGTGTTGGACTGGGGTGGACAAATTCAGAAGTCACATGACACTAGGTTATAGTCCATAAGGCTTATTTGAAATCATAAGCTTTTGGAGTGGTCAAATAAGCCTGTTGGACTGTAACCTGGTGTCGTGTGACTTCTGACTTTTTACAATTTCCCTCACTAAGTCATTGATTGGCACTTGGATCAAAGGATATACATTAACAGGGTTATACTCATTGAGCTTTGCTGTCACCTCTTCAAAAAAAACTCCTGTAAGTTACTTAAACATGATTTCCCCTTCGGGACTCTGTGCTGACTCTTCCTAATCAATCTATCTTTTTCCATGTAAGTACTAATTCTACGCCAAATAATTGTTTGTAGAAGCTTGGGTGGTATAGTGGCTCAGTGGTTAACACTCACAGCACCAGGGACCTGGATTTGATTCCACTCGTGGGCAACCGTCTGTGTGGAGTTTGAACATTCTCCTCGTGTCTGCATGTGTTTCCTCCGTGTGCTCCAGTTTCTTCTCACGTTCAAAAGGTGTGCAGATTAGGTGGATTGGCCATGCTAAATTGCCCCTAGTGTCCAGGGATGTGCAGGCTATGTGGGTTAACCATGGGAAGTGTAGTGATAGGGTGTGTCTGGGTGAGATGCTCTTTGGAGGATTGGTGTGGGCTGAATGGCCTGCTTCCAAATTTTGGGGATTCTATGATTGATTCCCCACCAAGGAAGTTAATCTGACAAGTTCGTAATGCTTGGCTTATCTTTGCAAAGTTTCTTTAGCAAGACAATTTGTTAGCAATTCTCCCCACATCTCCTTTGAACTTGACCCCTCTCACCTTAAATGCATGCCCTTATTATTAGACAGTTCAAATCTGGGAAAAAGATTCTGACTGTCAGCCCTATCTATACAGCTCATATTTTTATAGACTTCTATCAAGTCTCCCCTCAGCCTCTGCCACTCCAGAGAAAATACCCCGAGTTTTTCTAACCTCTCCTTATAGCTCATGCTCTCTAATCCAGACAGCACCCTTTATAAACTTCTTCTGCACCTTTTCCAAATCCTCCACATCCTTCTTGTCATGCAGCAACCAGAATTAAGCAGAATACTTTAAGTGTGGCCTAACCAAAGTGTTGTAAAGCTGCGACATGACATTCTGACTCTTGTACTCAATTCCCCGACCAATAAAGTCAAGCATGCCATATGTCTTCTTTACCACCTTACCTACTTGTGTGGCTACTTTTAGGCAGCTATGGACTTGAGCCCAAAATCCCTCTGCACATCAATGCTGTTCAGGGTCCTGCCATTAACTGTATACTTTCCCTTAACTTTTGATCCCCCAAAGTGCAGCACCTCACGCTTACTTGGATGAAACTTTATCTGCCATTTCTCCACCCATATCTGCAACTGATCTAAATCTGGCCGTACTCCTTTATTATTTATATGCATTGAGAAAACTTTGGGATTTCCCCTTATGTTAACTGCTAGTATTAATTCATGATTTCTTCTTTGCTTATCTTATTTACTTTCTCACCTCCCTGCTAAACCTTCTGTATTCCTCTTGGTTTAAGTTGTATATTCTGCCCTATGCCTATCATAATCATTTTCTTTCTAATGTTACTTGCTACTTTCTTTGTCATCCAGGGAACTTTGGATATGTTTGTCCTACCTTTCTCATCTAAGGGAATATACTTAATTGTTTCTGAAACATCTACTCTTTAAAGGTAGCCAGTCAGACAGTTATTCCCCTGGTATATATGTTTAACATGCAAAATAGAATACACCGTTTTTGGGTTTAGAAAAAAAATGTTCATTGAGAAATAAAATGCTTATGGTTGCTTTAACCTTTGAATCAAATCCTGTGTGAGCCATTGGTGACTAGAACTGGGTACAGATCAGAGAATTAATTATGGTTTGATTATTCCTGCTCTGTTTTGTTGTTGTAGCTCCATAGCTTAAAGTTGATTGCTAGTCAGCTTTGACTGTATGCATTTATCATTGAGAGTCCCAAACCTTTTTCAACATCGTTCGTAAATACTTCACCACACTGATTAGAATTTGTTTTATGATTCATTCAGGATGTGTCACCTTCATTGGCTGGGCCAGCATTTATTGTTCATCCCTAGTTCCCTTAAGGTGGTGCAACCACTGCAGTCCATTTTGAGTAAACAGACCCAGAATGTCCTCAGAGAGAGCATTCCAGGACTTGGTCCAACTGACACTGAAGGAATTGCAATATATTTCCCAATCAGACTTGACATGGAACTTGCAGGTTCTGGCATTCCCATCTAACTGCTGTCCTTGACCTTTGAGTTTGTAGTGGTTGTGGATTTGGAAGGATCTGTTTACTGAGCATCAGTGATGGAGAGAGAGTGAATGTTTATGGGTGTGGTGCCACTCAAGTTGGTTGATTTGTCCTGGATGTTCTCCATCTTCTTGAATGCTGTTGGAGCCATATTTATCCAGGCAAGTGGGGAGTAATTCATTCCATTCTTGACTTATGCACTGTAGATTGGGTGGGGAGGGGTTGGGGTGGGTGGGGGGGAGCGTTGGGGAAGCAGAGGCAGTCTGTGAGAAATCAGAAGGTGAATTCTGGCTGCAGGATTCCTAGCTTCTGGCCACAGTGCTTATGGTTCAGTTCAATTTCTGGTTAATGGTAATCCCCTGGATGTTGATTGTAGGGATTCAGCCAAGGGAATGACTTTGTAGGTCAAGACAATGGTTAGGTTGGGTATAGTCATTTTCCAGCACTTGTGTGGCAGGAGTGCTACTTGCCATTTTTCAGGAGAATGTGATGGCCTCATGGTATTACCACCAGAGACCCTGGTAATGATCTGAGGACTCGGGTTTGAATCCTACCATGGTAGATAGTGGAAGTCGCATTCAATAAATATCTGGAATTGGGAGCCTAATGATGACCATGTAACCATTGTCAATTGTCAGAAAAACACATCTGGTTCACTAACGCCCTTTAGGGAAAAAATCGGACATCCTTACATGGTCTGGCCGTGACCCCAGATCCACAGCAATGTGGCTGGGCAATTGGGGATGGGTAATAAATGCTGTCCCGGCCAGTGACACCCTCATCCTGTAAATGAACAAAAAGAAAGGCACAGTGTCTTGTTATAATTGAGCATTGCTTCATTGTCTCAGTAGTTATTAGAAATAAGATTAATATCTATTTCTCATCGGTATGTAGAATTTGACATTTAATTGGATTAAATTTCATTAGCCATGAATCTACAAAACACTTTCTAATATTAATTCTGCACTGTCTAAACTGCTTTGTCGAATTCCACAGTCTTGTCCAATATGGCATCATATGCAAATTATTCATTTTGTATTGAATTTCTGAACCTGAGCCATTTATATAAGTCACAAGCAGTCGTCATCCAAGCGTTGAGTCTTGAGAAGCATTGAAAAATCCTTCAACATCAACCTGACATATGCTTAAAAAAAATTCTAAATCATTGTTTTACACCCTTTGGCCAATTTCTTACCCTTTTTTCCCAGTTTATTCTGAACCTGTACTCATTTGAGTTTCATAAATGTTCTTCCATGAGAAACATTTTCAAAACCTTTTTGATAGTTAACGTTTACTTTTCTTTTTCCCATGATCAATTTAATGTCTTCCCCACTGTTTTGAACGGACCTCTTTAGTGCTAATTCTGGTCTCTCCTTCTGAACCTTATCTACAGCTGTGATACTGTATTCTGCACCCTGATGCACTTTGTAGGTTAGATCTGCCTGTATAGCATGCAAAACAACACCTCCCATGGTATCTTGATGCGTGTAGTAATCAATCAATCGAGGTGAAAATTCTGGTATCATATAGGGAATATTGTGTACAAAAGAAAGTCTAGCTAATGTTGAAAATCTCAAAGTAAAACAGAAAAGGCTAGAAACACTCCGCAAGCCCAACGTTACCTTTCTGCTCCATTTTTGCTTGCTTAAAATCTGTCATGTTGCTAACCTAGTCCACTTTTACTGACAGACCATTAACTGCACTGTCCTCAAAAGGCCTTCTTGACCAGCTGGATTTTCCAATAATTTCTGTTTGGTTTCTCATTATGGAATATTTTGGTTATACTGTGAGAGTTGTCTGGAATTCAAATTGTGTAAATGGTCTTTCCATCTGTGTCTCTCTAGCAATGGAAAGGATATGGAAATCCAACATCATTATCTTCATGCTGTCATCTCCTTTACATCTGAGGACTAGGTGTTCCTGGGATCAGTGAGAGGAAAAATAAGAATGGTTTATAAGCGTGTTTTTTGATTTTTCAGTGTACAAAGCAATGTAACACATCTTTTGTAAGCGTTTGTTTTCCTAGCAATTTTAAGGGCTATAATCTATGTTGTTATTTTCATGTTTTGCACACCTAAATGCAGATTATTCAAGGAAATTATGTCTGTTGTGAGTTACCACAGTTTTCAAAAATGTCCATGTCCCCGCATTTGATTGAACCCAAAACTTATGAGCTCTTTCATTTCAGATGATGAATCACTCAATTTCTTTTCTGCTTTTAGGCCAGTGGGGTCGATGTATTGGTGAAGACTGTGGTCCAAATGGAGTACAAAGTAGAACAGTGTGGTGTGTTCACATTGAAGGCTGGACAACGCACCATTCCCACTGTAAGTATGAAGAGAGACCAGAAATTCAGAGAGACTGTTTCAAGGTGTGCGACTGGCACCAGGAACTTTTTGAGTGGGAATTCTCAAAATGGGGAGATTGTACACTTCGTATTGCTTCAAATAAAGTTGAACCAAGGACTTCCAACTGTGTCACTGCACAGCAGGGACTGCAGCATAGGAAAGTACACTGTGTACGAAAATCCAACCGGTCGCTGGTGTTAGACGAGATTTGTGAATTCTTTATACCTAAGCCAGCCTTGGACCAAGCCTGCCTCATTCCCTGCCCACAAGATTGTGTTGTGTCGGAGTTCTCCACCTGGTCAACCTGCAGCAAAGGTTGTGGGAAAGGATTACAACATCGTGTTCGTTCGGTACTATCACCACCGTTGTATGGAGGTAATACCTGCCCATCTCTAACAGAAACTAGAAGCTGTGATATACAGGTCTCCTGTTTGGTTGGGGAGGATGAGTTTCAGTACAGTTTGAAAGTAGGTCCCTGGAGTGACTGCACACTGCCACATCAAAGACAAATCTGGCAAAATGGTAACACAGTACTGAACTTTAGCTTGCAATCGTCAGGAAAGAATCACGTGAATCATCCAATCCTCCAGCATTCCAAGGCATGGAATATAGAGATAGGATATCAAACAAGACATGTGCATTGTATGAGGAGTGATGGAAAAAACACCATGCTAAGGTAACATGATTGTTCCAGGTTTTTACTTGTAGACAAACATTAGCCAGTGTTTGGTGGAATAAACACATGCAGCAAATTATGAAGTAATGTACAAAATATTTGGAATCTTGCACCT
Source organism: Ginglymostoma cirratum (assembly GCA_024137785.1). NCBI lineage: Eukaryota > Metazoa > Chordata > Chondrichthyes > Orectolobiformes > Ginglymostomatidae > Ginglymostoma > Ginglymostoma cirratum. The sequence goes on from JAHRHZ010000144.1 coordinate 67,065,531, forward strand.
TTATAATTGGATAAAGGTTGATTTACTAACTGCAGTTTAATGCACTTCTGAACAATGGGGAGGGGAATTGTCATGATTTGAAAAATGAAAAAGAAGTATGGAAGGGATACAAACATTTGTACTTTAAAGATTTTCATTTGAATACCCTTTTCAACCTTTTGCAGAAATAGGTTGGAAGGTGGGAGGCCTGACAAAATGAATGTTTTGGGAGGGGAGTCTGATGCTTCACCTTTACATGCTGTAATATTTGTCAACAGTGGGGATGTTGGCAACTCAGATGCCAGCCTAGATACCAATTGACCCACTTAAGTGAACAATGAAGGACAAATTCTCCTTCCATGGGCATTTTGGCTGCCTCATTTGGGGGTGGGATGAATGGGAGGCATACTACAGAGACACTCATGTGAAACTTGGTGGGGTTGTGGAAGGTGTAGAGTGTGAGGGTGTGACCTTATTTTATGGGCACTCCATGACTCATGCTGAGATATCCCCAGAAGCTGTGGCTACCCTCACATGAAAGTGCTTCTGGTATTCAATTAACATGCCATCAGACAGTATCCCCCAGACCTGCCTTTGATGTTGCCCTTTTATTGAGGTTTCTTTTCCCTGGAGCTGTAGCCTCAACACTGTTGACTGCTAGAGGTGACCCTGTCATTTGAAAAAAAATGTGCTGCGGATGCTGGAAGTCAGAAACAAAAACAGAAATTGCTGGGAAAACTCAGCAGGTCTGGCAGCATCTGTGGAGAGAAAGCAGAGTCAACATTTCAGGTCCAGACCCTTCTTCAGACCTTCTAACTGGGTTGACTGCTTTCCTTAACTGACCAATGGTCCCAGCAGCTTCCTGTTAATTGGCCACTGCCAACAATTTGCCACCTTGGGTTCCACCAGCTACATGGGAATTGCTTTCAGCATTGGCAATGGGACCATTACCAGCAAAATTCAACGCACGTTAGTACTTTTGTAGTCTTTAGCCAACACGGTGAAACTTCTTTAAATAACTCTTATAGATACTTGTCCAATAACACAAGTTAACTAACTTTGTTAAAAAATGTGACCCAATTTAAATTTTTTTGTAGTTAATTATTTCAGTCACATTTTTTGTGATTAAATTAACAAATTCACTCTAGTGTCCTAAAAACTTTATACGAGAATAAATATACTGGATCCCCCTGTCATTGTTCATACTGTGTCAGAGAATGCATTGCTTCTTAAGCCCAGGAGCATAAAAAAATGCTAAGTCTCCTTAGTATGCAGTCTAATTGTTAGCAAAGAATTCAATTAGAGGTAATAACTTTTCAGGACTTCTTCAAATCAATTACAGTTTAAATGGCTCTCCGTCAATTGACAACGTATCCAAAATTATATAAAGTTAAATTTGGGTAGACATCATAAATAGGAATAACACAGTATTGAATCATAAACCAAGGAAAACTGATGCCTTTAGAATGACAGTTCTTAACTTCAGTGAAAATTGCAATATTTTTTAAACATTTGTCCATTGTGAAAGCCCAAATAGATTATGATATTCAGTGTGCCATTAAATACACAACAATTTTAATGTAATCCCTTTTTGTGTTGTGGAAAATTACTTATGTATATTTTATACTCACAGTAGAAGCTAAATCTAACTTATGCTACAGTGACTCCCAAAGCATTTCCTTGGAATACCATCGCCATGTTTTTGTCACCTGCCCTCTCCAAACCTGTTGCAGTTATACTCTCTAAGAACATTATTGTCTTTTCAGAATATATTGCTACCCTCTCTGAAGTTACGTAACCTTTCTGAATGCTGCCACAATTGTTCTCCAGGTTGCCATTGATTCCCTTTACAAGGTCACCATTACCTATTCATTCTCCCATACAAATATAATTGGCTTCAAAAAATTCACGTATCACTGACAATATAATTGAAATGCCTGCACATTAAGCACAGATATGCCATATGACACTTTTATGATCCTACTGAAATGTGTTAAATTGAGCATTTATCACAAGAAACATTACACCCCTCCGCCTAAGCTGTGATTCTTGCTGCTTGGCTATATTCCAGTTGTTGTTGCACTAAGCAGTAGAGGATAATTAGTCTAAATTCTATGATTTTTTTCCATGGCTGTAAAATAAAATCCAAATTACCTGCTTTGATTCAATCGGTTAGAATGGATGCACATTAGGTGAAACAATATGGCATCATAAGGTACAGGGAGACAACAACAAGGATACTCCACAGTAGCAAAACGCATGATGCAGTTTCTAATGAAATCTCATTTGCAGAAAACCTATTTAAATGGAATCATTTTAATCAGTCTCATTCAGCTGGAAGCCAAAATGAGTATTTATGCATCATTTATTGTATTTGCCTCCTGCGTCGTTGTTAACTTTCCTGCAAACATTTTCCATGCTCCGAACATTGCAATCTTTGAACATTAATCCTGTAGGTTCTGACTTATCCCAAAGGATTAACATTAGAATTGTGATAACCTGTGAAGCCTTGAAACTGGTTAGAAAGATAAATGTATGCTTCCATAATTACAGGACAGTGAGATAATAAAGACCTTTTCCTAATGTATAAGACATTCCGATGAAATTGTAAAACATTTCAGGAGCTAATTAACTGCATTTCAATGGATAGTTTGCAGTTGTCTATTTTTCCTGAGTTCTTTTTGCAGCATCAAGAAAAACTTGTTCCTGCCTCGGTGTTGGTGATATGCTTAACCAAAAGCTACAAAGCAACTTCAGAAACTTTCCGTAGGGCTTTTTTTTAATGTCAAACCTACCACTGCACTCCACAGAATTAAGGCCAATCTATATGGTGTTAAATTGCTGAGTTTGTAAACCACCAGTCACAGGCTGAGTTTGAAAACATTCCAACCGTTGCAGACATTTTGGCACAGGGATATAGAGTGGATGGTCACTTAACCTGTTCTTTTTTTCTTTATTCATTCATGGCATGTGGGCGTCACTGGCTAGGCAGCATTTATTTCCCATCCCTAATTTCCCAGAGGGCAGTTAAGAGTCAACCACATTGCTGTGGGTCTGGAGTCACATGTAGGCCAGACCAGGTAAGGATGGCAGTTTCCTTCCCTAAAGGACATTAGTGAACCAGGTGGGTTTTTCTGACAATCGACTATGGATTCACGGACATCATTAGATTCTTAATTCCAGATATTTATTGAATTCAAATTCCACCATCTGCCGTAGTGCGATTCGAACCCAGGTCCCCAGAACGTTGTCTGGGTCTCTGAATTAACAGTCCAGCAATAATACCACTAGGCCGTCACCTCCCCCCTAAACTTATTGATAACTGAAAGGACAATTTTCTGTTGAGCTATTAGGAGTAGGTCATTCAGCCCCTTGAACTTGCTCTGCTATGCTAGACAATGGCTGATAATCTACCTAAATTACATTTTCCTCTGCTTTTTCAACATCCCTTGATGTTATTAGCATTTAGAAATGTATTGATCTCTTATCACAAACATATTCAATATCCTCAGAGGATGGTGTCACCAGCTCAAGAATGAATTGGTGAAAGAAAAACCATATTTAACCAACCTATTGGAGTTTTTGAGGAGATAACAGTTTTTGGAATTAAGGGGAACCAGACAATTTAGTGTACTTAGATTTCTTTAAGGCATTTGATAAAATGCCATATCAAAGGTTATTATGGAAAATAAAAGCTCATGGTACCAAAGGTAACATATTGGCATGGATAGAAGATTGGTTGGCTAACAGAAGACAAACAGTATGCACAAATGGGTCTTTATCAGGGTAGCAATATGTAATGAGATAAGGAGAGGAATTGGTGCTGAGACTTCAACAATATCCAAATCAGATAAATGACTTAGATGAAGGGATGGAAAGTTCTGAAGACGACATAATGATGCTAAAGTATAATATAGAGAGGTTAAATGAGTTGGCAAAGGTCTGACAAATGGTGTATAACATGTGATTTGCAGGGAGAGGTCAGTTCAATGTTTGGAGCTCAGAGAGTGTTAAAAGCAGACTCTGGTCCATTTGAGTAGGAGAAGTCACTGAAAGTTCAGTGTGGCTGAGAGCAGGGGTATAGGAAGCCTTCAGGCAATATATTCTTGGTGTAGTAGGGAATTATTGGAGCTCAGAGAAATTTAAGGTGTAATGTCAGTTTAGTGAGGCTATCTGACTGCAAAGAAGCTGGACATGTGCTGATTAGAGTGCTGTCTTGGGAATTCAGAGGAAAACAGTCTCCTGGGAAATATTTACACCACCTAAGTGTGAGCTGTCATTGAGGCAGTCCGTAACAGAGCAGCTTTTGAGGGAATTCTAAGGCTAGATCTTTAAAACTGAAGAATTGGAATTCCTTCCATAGGAGATGAATTAACTTTATTTGCCTTTTAAAATGCAGCCTGTGAAGTGTTTGATCACTTGTTTGCTTACTTCTTGTCAATCCTGAATGTTAGACTATATTGTGTGTATACGTTTTGGATTTACTTTTCTAATTTTATAAGATTAAATCTGGTTCTTTTTTAAATCCATGGAATCCTTGGCTTTAAGTACCTGAGGTATTGAACTTGCTCCACTATACAAAAAAAAACAAAAAGTTATTGGTCCCTAGCCAGACTGCGGTATAAATTTGATGGTTTTTCCAGGGATCATATCACGGAGCGCACCCAGATCTCTTTACATAGCAACATTTTTCATTCTATCTCCATTTAAATAATATCCTGCTTTTCTATTCTTCCCGACAAAGTATACAATAATTGACATTTTTGCTAACCTTTAATCTGATGATTTAACCAATGTGGCTTTCTTGATTCCTGCACTGTTTTCTCTGCTTTCTTTTCTTCCCATCACATTCTCATTGCCATTACCTATATTGCTCCCCTATATTACTGTCTTGTCATTTCTCCTAACTTTCTTAATTGCACATCACATGAACCACACCCTATTGCTGTCTATTTACTTCACAGTTCTTACTTTACCAAGTACTGCTGCCTGTCCTTATGAATCAAAACCCATTAAAATAAAAACATCAATCATTTAACCAAGTATTCAATACTCTGGTCTTGCACATCATCTTCAGATTTGCGCACGGCTGAGGTAATAATGCAGACATTGTTATCTGTTTAATTCTGCTTTTCAATTTAGCACTTAGTTATTCACATTCCTTTAGCAGAACTTCTTTCATTTCTGTTCCAATGACATAAGTCAATCTATGTGAACTATAATAATGGCATCCTCCTTGTGCTCCAAGTTTCTCTCCAGACCTGAGGAGATGTCCTTAACTTGAGCACTGAGGAGACAATATAGCCTTCACCACTCATGCTCTTGACTGCAGAGAGCAGTGACCATTCGCCATGCATATTGTCTTCTTCTATTACTACATTTCTTTTGACTCCCCTGACTTGAATACGCCCTGTACTCTGATGCTGTGGTAAGTGTGTCCCTCGTCCCTGCAATCCCTCTACCCTTCCACAAACACCTCAAGGAATTTTGACCAGCTGGACAAGCTAGAGCTGATGCTACTTTATGAATTCCCATACCTACCCTACTCATTGTCACGTCTTCTCTCCATAACCCTGGACTAAATCTGACCTGAGGGGTGTGACTGTGCTAAGCATGACATCAGGGCAGTAGTGAGAGGTAATATAGGTTCCATGAAGAATAAGGGTGAATCCATTTGGGTAGAAATTAGAAATTCTAAGAAGAAAAAGTCACTGATAGGCATGGTCTGTAGGCTACCAAATAATAATACCATCACATTGGGATGGGCAATACACCAAGGAATAACTAATGACTATAAAAATGGTACATCAATTATCGTGGCGGAATTTAATCTACGTGTCGATTGGTCAAACCAGGTCGGTCAAGGCAGCCTTGAGGAGGAGTTCATTGGATGCATCTGTGATAGCTTTCTATAACAGTATGTAATGGAACTGATGAGGAAGGAAGCTATCCTAGATCAGGTCGTATATAATAAGACAGGGATGATTTATGATCTCATTGTTAGGGATCCTCTTGGAAGGAGCAATCATAGTATGGTAGAATTTAGAATACAGATGAAAAGTGAGAAGATAAAATCCAATACCAGGGTCCTGTACTTAAACAAAGGAGACTAGAACATAGAACATAGAACAGTACAGCACAGTATAGGCCCTTCGGCCCACGATGTTGTGCCGAACTTTCACCCTAAACCTAAGGTCAATCCAACATGCACTGCTACCTTATACTATCATCCATATGCCTATCTAATAGCCGCTTAAATGCCCCAATGAGGCCAACTCCACTACCCTCTCCGGCAATGCATTCCAAGCCCCTACCACTCTCTGAGTAAAGAACCTACCTCTGATGTCTCCCTTATATCTACTTCCACTCACTTTAAAACTATGCCCCCTCATAATAGTTACCTCCACCCTAGGAAAAAAGTCTCTGGCTGTCTACTCTATCTATACCTCTGATCATTTTGTACACCTCTATCAAGTTACCCCTCATCCTTCGTCGTTCTAAAGAGAAATGCCCTAGCTCTTCCAACCTTTCCTCATAAGACCTTCCCTCCATTCCAGGCAACATTCTGGTAAATCTCCTCTGCACCTTTTCCAATGCTTCCACATCTTTCCTGTAATGAGGTGACCAGAACTGGACACAATACTCCAGATGTGGCCGAACCAGACTTTTGTATAGCTGGAGCATAACTTCACGGCTCTCGAACTCAATCCCTCTGTTAATGAAAGCTAACTCACCATACGCCTTCTTAACAACTCTGTCCACCTGGGTGGCAGCTCTCAGGGAACTATGGACATGAACCCTGAGATCCCTCTGCTTCTCCACACTGCCAAGAATCTTTCCTTTAACCCTGTATTCTGCTTTCAAATTTGTCCTTCCAAAATGAATTACCTGACACTTTTCAGGGTTAAACCAGAACAGATCCTTGTAGTACTCCACTCATAACTGAGCACCATGTTGAATATTTTCCATCCACTACCACCTTTTGTCTTCTAAGAGTCAACCAATTCTGAATCCAATCTGCCACATTTCCCCCTATTCCATGCCTCCTTACTTTCCGCATGATCCTACCATGGGAAACCTTGTCAAACGCCTTACTTAAATCCATGTATACCACATCCACTGCTCTACTTTCATCCATGTGTTTGGTCACCTCTTCAAAGTATTCAATAAGGTTTGTGAGGCATGATCTACCCTTCACAAATCCATGCTGACTATCATGAATCAAACTGTACCTATCCAAATGACCATAAATCCTATTATTCAGAGCCCTTTCCAATAACTTGCCCAACACTGAAGTGAGACTAACTGGCCTGTAATTTCCGGGGTTATCCCTGTTCCTTTTTTTGAACAAGGGAATGACATTTTCCACTCTCCAATCTTCCGGCACTATACTCGTGGACAGTGAGGATGAAAAGATTATTGCCAAAGGCCCGGCGATCTCTTTCCTCGCTTTCAGTAGAATCCTTGGATAAATCCCACCAGGCCCGGGGGACTTATCTATCTTCAAGTTCCTCAAAATTCCTAGTACATCTTCCTTATGAGCATCCACCTCCTCCAGCCTACCAGCCTGTTTCACACTGCCCTCCCCTACAACTAGGTCCCTCTCAGTTGTGAATACTGAAGAAAAGTATTCATTCAGGACACCTCCTATCTCTTTAGGCTCCGTACACAAATTCCATTTACAATCCTTGACCGGCCCTACCCTTTCTCTGGTCGTTCTCTTATTCCTCACATATCCGTAAACAGCCTTAGGGTTTTCCTCGATCCTATTTGCCAAGGCTTTCTCATGCCCCCTTATAGCTCTCCTAAGCCCTTTCTTCAGCTCCTTCCTGGCTAACTTGTATCCCTCTAGAGCCTTTTCCATTCCTTGTTTCCTAAACCTTGTATAAGCATCCTTCTTCCTTGTAACTAGTCGTTCGACCACTCTTGAGATCCAAGGCTCCCTCACTTGACCGTATCTTCCCTGCCTGCTGGGGATAAACATATCAAGCACATACAGTATGCATTCCTTAAACAATCCCCACATTCCTATAGTGCTCTTCCCTGACAGCATCTCTTCCCTGAAAGCAAAATGATCGAAGGAGGAGTTGGCTTAAGTAGACTGGAAGTAAAGACTGTATGGTGGGACAACAGAAGTATATACTGGTGGAAAGGAAGGACTGTAGGAAAAGGAGTAATCAATCATCGATGTCTGAGGAAATAAGGAAAGCTATCAAACTGAAAGATAAGGCATACAAAATGGCAAAGACCAATGGGAAACTAGAAGATTGGGAAAACTTTAAAGATCAACAGAAAGCCACAGAAAAGACTATAAAGAAAAGTAAGATGGATTATGAGACTAAACTAGCTCAGAATATAAATACAGATAGCAAAAGGTTCTATAAATATATAAAACGAAAAAGAGTGGCTAAGGTAGACATTGGTCCTTTAGAAGATGAGAAGGTGGGTTTAGTAATGAGAAATGACGAACTATCTGAGGCATTAACAAGTATCTTGTTTCAGTCTTCACAGTAGAGGACACAAATAACTTGCCAGTAATTGATGACAAAAGAGACTAAGGTAGGTGAGGACCTAGACGCGATCATTATCATGAAAGAGGTTGTGTTGGGCAGTCTAATGGAGCTAAATGGGGTGGCACGGTGGCTCAGTGGTTAGCACTGCTGCCTCACAGTGCCAGGGACCTGGGTTCGATTCCACCCTCGGGTGATGGTCTGTGTGGAGTTTGCACATTCTACCCATGTCTGTGTGGATTTCCTCCAGGTGCTCTGGTTTCCTCCCATAGCCTAAAGATATGCAGGTTAGGTGGATTGACCATGCTAAATTGCCTGTAGTGTTCAGGGATCTGTAAATTAGGTGGGTTATTGTGGGATGGGTCTGGGTGGGATTCTCTGAAGATTGGTGTGGGCTTGTTGGGCTGAATGGCCTGTTTCCACATTGTAGGGATTCTATGAAACATAGACAAGTCTCCTGGCCCGGATGGAACGCAGCCCAGGAGTCTTAAAGAGATGGCAGGAGTAACAACAAATGTACTCCTGGTACTTTTCTAAATTCACTGGACTTTTGGGCAGTTCCAGCAGATTGGAAAACAGCCAATGTGATGCCATTGTTCAGAAAAGGAGGTAGACAAAAGATGGAGAATTATAGGCCAGTTAGTTTAACTTCTGTAGTGGGGAAAATCTTGAATCTATCATCAAGGAAGAAATAGCAAGACATCTAGATAGAAATTGTCCCATTGGGTGGATGCAGCATGGGTTCAAGAAAGACAGGTCATGCTTGACTAATTTGCTGGAATGCTGTGAAAACATTACGAGTGCGTTGGACAACGGGGATCCAGTAGATATGGTTTATCTGGATTTCAAAAAGGTATCGCACAAAATGCTGCTGCAAAAGATAGAGGTGCATGGCAAAGTATTGGTAAGGGTCAAGGATTGGTTAACTAACAGGAAGCAAAGGGTGGGGATAAATGAGTGTTTTTATGGTTGACGAACAGTGACTCGTGGTCTGCCTCAGGAGTCAGTGCTGGGACTGCAATTGTTTACAATTTGCATAGATGATTAGGAATTGGGGACCATGTGTAGTGTGTCAAAGTTTGTGGATGACACTAGGAAGAGTGGTAGAGCAAAGTGTGCAGAGCACTGTGAAAGTTTGCAGAGGGATATAGATAATTTAAATAAGTGGGCAAAGGTCGAGCAGATAGAGTACGATGTTGATAAGTGTGAAGTCCTCCATTTTGGTAGGAGTAACAGTAAAAAGAACTTTTATTTGAACAGTAAAAAAATTGCAGTAAGCCGCTGTGCAGAGGGACCTGTATGTGCTTTTGCATGAATCGCAGAAGGTTGGTTTGCAGGTGCAACATATTATTAAGAAGGCAAGTGGAATTTTGTCCTTCATTGCTCGGCAAATTGAATTTAAAAGCTGGGAAATTATGTTGCAGCTGCATAGGATGCTGGTGAGGCAACACCTGGAGTACTGTGTGCAGTTTTGCTCTCCTTACTTGGGAAAGGATATACTGGCACTGGACAGAGTGCGAAAGTGATTCACTAGGTTGATTCCAGAGATAAGAGGGTTGGCTTATGAAGAGACACTGAATAGACTAGAATTATATTCATTGGAATTTAGAAGAATGCGGAGGGATCTTATAGAAACATATAAAGTTATAAAGGGAATAGATAAGATAGAAGCAAGGGCAATGTTTCCACTGGCTGGTGAAAATGGAGCAAGAAGGCATAGCCTCAAAATCAGAGGGACCGGATTTAGGACTGAATTGAGGAGGAATTTCTTCACCCAAAGGGTTGTGAATCTGTGGAATTCCTTGCCCAATAAAGTAGTTGAGGCTTCCTCATTGAATGGTTTTAAAGCTAAGATAGACAATGTTTTGAATAGCAAGGGAATTAAGGGCTATGATGAGAGGGTAGATAAGTGGAACTGATGCCGTGAAAAGATCAGCCTTGATCCTCTTGAATGGTGGAGCAGGCTCAGATGGCCAGATGGCCTACTCCTGCTCCTGGTTGTTACATTCTTATGTCTCCTGGAACAAAATGTCCAGGTAACTTTCTGTCTCTGATCATTGAATCACAGAAATGTTATAGTCTGGAAGAAGGCCATTCAGCCCATCATGTCTGCACCGGCTCTCTGAATGAGCATTATTACATAGTGCCAATTCTGTGCCTTTACCCCACACCCCTGCACATTGTTTCAATTCAAATAATCATCTACCATGCTCTTGAATGTCAGGGAGGGTATTCTGGACTTGAACTATTTTTGCAGATCACTTTAAATGGACTAATTTTTCAGGTCACTTTAAACTTGTGCTCTCTCATTCTCAAGCTTTATTAGTAATGCATCATAATAAAAGGAAGCTCAGACTCCAGCTCATTAAAACTGAGCCGGAGTTCCTTATTGTCCATGTCTATGGATCATAGTGGCGCCCAATGCTACGGCTGCAACATATCATCTGCACTGCTATCTTTCCTGCATTTTGTTTAGCTAATTAGTGTTTCACATTTAGAAACACCAATAATGAGTATTTATTCAAGTTGTTTGACTATTGAAGCTATAAATAGCATGCCATTGTGGCAATGGATATGTAGTATCATTTTCACTTTCTCGTCTTTTTCCCAACAGTGGTGCTCTAATATCCCGAAGGTAGTTATCCACTGCTTGTTTTTGGTACAATTATATAATCAATTACCACATATGTGAGTACATCATGCAGCAATGTTAGGTTACTACTTTTAAAAATGTTACTGTATTTCTGCTATTTCTAAATGCATGTTAATTAAATGATAAGATCCCATAAACAATTATGTGGAGAGAAATAATGTCACAAGTAAACTTTCCTGGTAAAATCCAAACAAAGGTTGGTGTAGATCCTAGGATTACCCTATATTAGTTTAAAAATAAGAGTCCAGAGATTCATTTTCATTTACTTCTCATTATGCTTAACCTGTGTCTATTTCCATCTCAGGGAAGCTCTAATTATGAAAATCAACTGAAGAATCCAACCAAATAGTGGGATGACTAAAGTGGAAATTTTGTGTCCATTTGACCAGTTCACCGAGTGTTACAATATATTCACAATTATAAATAACTTCTTTCTGAAAAAGGATTTATGTCTGGTGAATATACTCAAAGTCTATTAGGTTTTTGAATACTAACATACTGTCTCTTATTTTGTCTTTGTCTTCAGCCTTTGTATTCGTGGTGACACTCCTGCAATCTTTCAATCATGTGTCATGCCTAGTGATTGTGAATTTTCCGAATGGTCTGAATGGAGTTCATGCACCAAGACATGTCAATCATCTGACTATTCTCCAGGGTATAGAAGCAGAATTCGATTCATAAAGCATGTAGCTATAGGTGGTGGCAAAGATTGTCCCAATCTCGAGGAAAAAGAAACTTGTAATATTGGAGGAGAAAGATTGCCACCATGTCAGAGGTATGTCTGACGTACGAATTCATTGATTTCAAAGCAATAGTGAAGTTTAAAAAATAATTCACTCAGTTTATGCTCAAATAATTCTGTTGCTAATTATTCTTAGTAGTTATACATTTCCTCAATTGGGTTTCACAGTGCTGTAATACACCAAATTGAACTTAGACAATGGTCTTAATATTGCAAAATGTCTTGGCACACCGAGACAGGATGGAAATGTATTCATTTGACAGATACTAAAAGACTTAGGTAATTAGAAAAGTGTGCTGGAAGAGAGCAATAATGATAGATTTGAAAGTGTTGAGAAATATTGTAGGTTGACGCAGTTAAGGAAGAGAATTGCAACTTGTGGAGCAATGAAGACTTAGAATTCGAAGCAATAGTAGAGTGAAAGAAGGTGAAATCAGACAGTCAGTCATTGTTTGAATAATCGGACATAAGTTGTTATTTTGAGCTGAAAGAAATTCAAGAGCCAAAGTGAGATGACGGAATTTGTTAATGATGGTGAATATTTTGAAATGAAAGTGTTGGAAGGTATGGGATAGACTTGGATAATGGAGTTTTTGACAGCCTAGAGATTACATACAATTTAATTTGGCAGGCGCGACTGGGACATTTGCTGAAGACACAAATTGGCTGGGAAAGGGATAGCTATAGACTGCAGGATAATATGAATGTTACAGTTGAGTGGGCAGAAAAATGACAGAAGGAATTCAATCTGGAGGAATGCGAGGCTATGAATTTTGGAAAGGCAAATAAACCTGGGAGTACACAATGAATGGAGAGCGTGTCCATAAGTCCCAGAAAGTGGCAAGGAAGGTAGACAAGGTAGTAAAGGAGGCAAATGGGATGCTTTCTTTCAAATGACAAAGTATAGAATATGAAAGTAAGGATGAAAAGCTTAAATTTTATAGGCACTGGTTAGGCCACAGATCGAGTTTTGTGCACAGTTCTGGCCACCACATTATAGGAAGGACATTATTGCTCTTTGAGAGAGCTCAGAGGAGATTTGCAAGAATGTTTTCAAGGCTTAAAAATTGTAGCTATGAGGAAAAATTGAGTAGGGTAGTGTTGCTTTCCTTAGAAAAGAGGAGGTTGAGGGGGCACTTTAATTGAGGTGTTAAAAAGAATATTAGCTTGGATAGAGTGGACAGGGAAGACCTGGTCCACTATTGAAGACAGCAATTACCTGCAGCTACAGATTTAAGCTGTTTTGTTGGAAGAAATAGAGGGGACATAAGGAAAAGCTTTTTCAACGAGGAAGTGGCGAGTAAATAGAATTCACTGCTGAGTTTGGTGGTTGTGACAAAACCCCTCAACTCATTTATCCTGGATTCACACCTGAAGCACTGTAACTTGCAGGGCTGTAGTTATGTTGACTGAATGTCTTGTTTCTGTTTGGTAACTTTTCTATGATTTCCATAATTTCTACCTTGAGAACCAGTAAGTAGTGTATTAAGGAAACTGAGGATGACATATCATTGATGGAATCTACTGGAGGGTGGAATTGGAACCATGGATCATCATTGAATCCTCACAGTGTGGAAACAGGCCCTTTGGCCCAACAAGTCCACAATGATCCTCAGAGCATCCCACCCAGACCCGTCCCACTATAACCCACCTAAGCTACACATCCCTGAACACAACGGGCAATTTAGCATGGCCAATCCACCCAGCCTGCACATCTTTGGACTGCGGGAGGAAACCGGAGCGCCTGGAGGAAACCCACACAGACACAGGGAGAATGTGCAAACTCCACAGAGACAGTCACCCGAGGGTGAAATTGAGCCCAGGTCCCTGGCACTGTGAGGCAGCAGTGCTAACCACTGAGCCACCGTGCTGCCCACAATCAATTAAGGAAGTGAACATAGAATACTTTGGGGATGGCTAGGATATAGAATTTGAAGCTCCTCAGGGCCAAAGAGGGTCCTCACATTGTGCACTGTTGTGTTGAGGCTAAATAAGTATAATTGTTTAGGGTGAACTGTAATAGAACATTTTGATATAAAAACCGAACTACAGTAAACTTACAACTGACCAATGTTATCATGGTTATAATTAGTTTGACCACTGCAGTGCAAACTGTGGCCTTTTTCTGCTTCAACTATTTAATTCTGGTTTGTTAATTGAGCTGAGGTTAATACTGCAATTATGAAACCAGAAACCCAACAAACAGTATGGAAATAGGAACAAAAATATCATAAAGTAATCATTATGATAGCTAGGGCTTTGTAAGGGAAAACGTATCCACCTTGTGATTGAAAATAGAACTCAAAATTCTACTTAAAAGAATTATACGTGGAATTTTCTCAGTGCTTGAAGGATGTCGGCCATGATGAGACAGAAGAATACAGCGAGAATGAGAAAAGCCAGATTCTGCAAACAATTTTTAAGAACACAATGCAATTCTAGCTAGTGAATAGCTGATTTACATGGATTAATGTTTCATTATTACTTATTCTAGTGTCATTTATGTGTAGTTTACTATTTTTCCAGGCAGTGGCGTGAAATTCAGTGGTAAAAATTCCTGACATGAAAGCCTGAATGAGTACCTAGCGGCAGCAATGTGCTGGTCTCTCTGCCTGCAATCCACCTCAGCCAGTATTTCCCAACATTGCAGAGCATGTTCGACTGGCAGTGATTAGCTGCATCCCTTATCCACAGAGGCTGGCATTGGACAGCAACCACCTTCACCACACTATAATGTCACATCTTAACTCACTTATTACAGTTCAGCATTTCAACACTGCACTGACACCAGATCCAGAAACATTTACTCCCTCTACCACTGGCAATCAGTAGCAATATGTGCCATTTGTAACTTGTACTGCAGGAATCTACCAAAACTCCTTTGATGTCATCTTCCAAACACATGAACACCACCATCTAGAAGGACAAGGACAACAGATACATGGGAATATCGCCACCTACAGTTTCTCCTTTAAGCCACACAAAATGCTGACTTGTAAATATATCTCCATTTCTTCAGTGCTGTTGGTTCAAAATCCTGGAATTTCCTCCTGAACACTATCATGATCTACCTACACCAAATGGACTGCAACGGTTCAAGAAGACAGATCACCACTACCTTGTCATGGGCTACTAAGGATTGGCAATAAATTTTGGAAAATCCACTTTCCATGAATAAATAGAAGAAAAAAAAAGTCAAGTTTATGAGAGGAGAATTATAACAAACCACAAATATGTTAAATTTCACTGTCAGCTACACGTTTCCATTTTCCAAGGAGTAATGCAAAGAATAGCTAACTGTTTTACTTCCTTTGGCATTAAAATAAAGAACCAAGAAAGCACTTAACTTTAAACTGGTAAGGGTGAGCTGCTTCAGAATTGTCTGCTCATCACAAGCTTGTCTTCAAAATGTTCATAATTTTACTTTCATAGATGGTCAACTTCTGCACATTCTCAAGTTTGAATAAGGTAACAAGGAAATGAGTAATATGGATTTATACAGAAATTCTGTAGTGTAGATCAGAGGAAAAACAAATGATACAAAGTATTATAGATGGTTAGCAATGCCTTGCATCATTGTGCTCGAGGCAGTAATTTAAAAGACAGTGAAGCTTGAGCAGTTTAATGTCAGTATCTGTTTGATTGAATGAATCCCTTGTACTGCATTGCCAGGTGTTTATATTTCTTATGTAGTGTGCCAAATAAATAGTAGTGGTAATGGTTTTGCTTTCTTACTGTAGTTCTAAAATCCAATCATCGATTGAACTTAAGTTAATGGATGACTTTGAATCTGTGTCACTGTCCAACATGCACTGCTGTCATCATTGTCAACCCAGGTTATTGGGGAAGTATGAAACCAAGGCAGGTAAATAGAGTTGAAATCCAGAATAGTCATAATCTAATTGAAAGGGGAAATATGCTTAAGGGCTGGATTGCTTACACTTTCTTCTTAGATTTTTTGCTTGTGATTAATGTGAATGGTCAGGATACTGAGAATCACATACTTAAATGTGCCCTTGGCAGCCCAGACTTTAAAACAACCTATTTAGTATTGGATGGATGAAGTACTTAATTCAAATCTAGGTTCTCTGAATAGATGCTTAAAGCTCCACCAAAAGAAAACTTGGGGAATTTGTACCATAAGTTGAATTACAAGTACCTCAAAAATAATCAAGTAAAAATGTCAAAATAAGTGGAAAGCCCATCAACTTATCAAAATTAACCATATGAGGAGTAAAATGTTTTGGAGAATCTTCCCACTTTATATTATCGGCAGATGGTCCAACGCAAAACTTAACTGCACATGGATATAATCAAACAATAACTAGATTGATACATAGTGAACATTCAGTGAAATGACTTCTCCTTGAATAGAGATGCAGCAGGAAAAGAGGACTATGATCATCCAGGAACAAGGCTCTGAATACCTCTGTGGATTTTCCCCGTGACAGGAACAAGAATACAAAGATCGTGTGTGACAAGAATGAGCATTAAAATGCTTTAATTTCTTTCAATTACTTCAGTTATGAGGATAGGTTGAAGAAGTTTGGACTGTTCCTTTGGAGAGAAGAAGGTAGAGGAATTTGATAGGGCTTTCAAAATCAAGGGCTGGCTGGACGGGGTAGTTAGGGAGGGGAACAAGAATGAGAGGACATGGATTTAAAGTGATCTGAAAAAGAAGCAAGGGTCATGTGGGAAAAACTTTTTTCACTTTGCGAATGTTAGGGTATGGAATGTACTGAATAGAAGTGTGCTGGAGGTAGGTGGAATTGAGGTATTCAAGAGGGCATTAGATGATCATTTGGATAAAAATAGTGTGCAAGGCTTTGGGAAAATAGCCATATGTTGACACTGGGTAATGATGCTTGATTGAAAAGTTGGTGCAGACTTGCCTCCTTCTGTGCCATAACGATTCTGTGATTCCAGCCGGAAAAGGTTTTCTATTCTATTTTCCAGTAATTTTCACATTAAAATAGAACATTCAACAAGGTAACTAAACTGATCCGTTACACATGAAACATGATTCTTAGAAGGCGCGAGTGGCAAGTAATGTTTTGTTGTGTTGAGGCAGTACATAATCATCTTCAATTAATACAATAATATGAGCCAGAAGGTTACTTCAATGTTGTGAGAATGTATCAGTGAAAGAGTGATTGCTGTATCTAATGATTGGTCCCAGAAAAGTAAATAGAAGTGAAGGCAATAATTAATGTGTGGTAGTGATTACCAGATGTGCTATTCATGGAACAATTCAGATGATGCATAAGCCACCAGAAGGAAGCTCAAACAATTTGTGGCCATCATCTGAATCCTGAGATGAAATTACTGCTAGAAAATCGCACTCTTATCCAATATATTTTATAGTGTGCAGCTGGCAAGGGAAGGTTATGTTCATTTTTTCCTCTTTGTCTGCTCATGCATGGTACCATGATGGGCATAAGCCACAAGAAGCTTTCCTTTAGTTGATTTGCAATCACCCCCGTACTGAGTGATCAATGATTGTAATAAAATCAATGTAATTTTGTTTTGATAATTTGCAGTCTGTCCTTTGCCTATCTAAAAATTTACCAATGATTAAATCTCAAAATCGGCAATTTAAATAAGCATACTGAAAATACAAAATGTTGTTTTGGAGTATAGAAGTTTTTTTTGTCTAGAAAGTTTTGAACAGCACTCAATATAGCACGGCATGTTCAGAAAGCTAGAATATTATTAGTATAACTCACACGTTTTCCAACAGCCTGAGGTGTAGCAATCAACGTCAAGTCTGCTGAACCAAGGGTGAGTTAATTACAGCCTCAACTTCAACAATACACAATCTAAAATTTTTACACTTTTTAACTTGCCACGCAATCTTGACTGCAGCAGTTTTAACTTTATATGTTTTTAATGCCATAATTTGTTAATACGAGCTCAATTGTAAAAGCATTCAAACATGATAAAGATTCATCAAAGTTCATGTCGTTGTTAATTCCAGTTATCCATCTCCTCAATCACCGGGGGCATCATTAATAAAGGACTAACTTAGTGTTGTAATTCTGAATGATTTGCATAATATGTTAATGCTTTCAAATACAGATCATAATATACATTAGGATAATTAGAATCAGAATTAGATTTTATTGTCATGTGTACACAAGTACAAAGGTGCAGGAGTGCAGTGAAAAGTGTGCTATGTCACCATACACGAGACCACCTTAGGTACAAAGTACCTAAATATAAATCTTAGGTACTAAAATAGACTATGTACAAAAATAGAGAAGCAAATAAATAAGCTAAAAGTTCTGTGTTACAGTTCTTCATAGAATAAATTAGGAAATTAAAGAAATAAAGTTAAAAGATAAGCATCACAGTCTTTCTATAGCCTGCAGTCCCTCCACGCTGGGAACTTTCCACACGTGGTCTCGCTCTCCCCTATGCTGGCTGACTCCAACTGGGCTCACAAGCCACTAACTGCCAACTGTGACAGGCTGACCACTCCAGGCCCATAGCCCGACGTCCGCCCTGCTCCAGCCAGGGCCCACTGACCGCCGACCGCCCCGCTCTGCACCAGGCCCGCCGACCGCCCCGCTCTGCACCAGGCCTGCCGACCGCTGACCATCCAGCTCTGCACCAGGCCCACTAACCATCCCGCTCTGCACCAATAACACTGATCGCTGACCGTCCCACTTCCAGATAAGCTAGAATTCAGATATTTCTGTTGTATTGTTAATGTATAATGAGGTGAAATTTCTATAAAATATGAAGTAAGAATGCTACTCTTGTAGGTTGTATCAAATTAATGTAGAATTAATCACCTTTTCTTGCTTTATTCTGTATTTTATGGAAATCCAAGTATTTCACACTCAGGAATAGTTTTTACATAACTGCAAGATATTAAATGCTAAGTTGTTTAAATTCACTTTCTTTTTACAAGAGCAGCCCGCATTGTAGGGGTGTCCATGCCTTTTGTCTGCTCTTCATGAAACCTCTTGTTTGTTTGACTATACCCGTTGGTTTGAACATATCTAAGATCACTAATTACTGAAGAAGGGTCACTGGATCTGAAAAATTAACTTTGATTTCTCTCCAGGGATGCTGCCAGGCATGCTGAGTTTTCCCAGCAATTTCTCTCTTTGTCTAAATTTAGTAACATTACAATGATATTTTAACTTTGGATCCACCACAATTATTTTGTTTGCCAACAAGTAGATGGAGAGTACGAAAATGAAGTTTGAAACTACATGGCAATATTTTGAACAAGAGAGAAGAGCTCAGCCCATTGTTTTAGTCAATATAAATCCCACAATCAAAACCACTTGAATAAGTGATCTGGTTTTTAACATGTTGCTGTTTGTAGGCTTTTCTCTGCACAAGTTTGCTGCTACATTTACTACCTTACAACAGTGACTATACTTCCAAAATATAGGGGTGGCATGGTGGCTCAGTGGTTAGCACTGCTATTTCACAACACCAGGAACCCAGGTTTGATTTTGTCCTCAGGTGACTGTCTGTGTGGAGTTTACAGGTTCTCCCAGTGTCTATGTGGGTTTCTTCTGGGTGCTCCGGTTTCCTCCCACAGTCCAAAGGCTATGTGGATTGGCCATGCTAAATTGCCCATAGTGTTCAGGGATGTGTAGATTAGGTGGGTTATAGGGGGATGGGTCTGGATGGGATGCTCTGAGGTTTGGTCTGCACTTGTTGGGCTGAAGGGCCTGTTTCCACCCTGTAGGGATTCTACGATTTAAAATTCTTCAATGGCGGGCTACAAAATAGCTTGAGGTTTCCTGAGATCATAGAATAGATGATATGAGTTCAAATCTTTCTGTTTAAAAAGGATTACACAACTTGCATTCACAATATGTCTTTGAAATCTTGAAATTACAGTTCAAAAGCATTTAATTGGTCATAAACTGCTTTGGACCATCTTGATGTTGATGCTGGTATTAATGCAAGTTTCATTTTCTTTTCCATTGCTAGAAATTTATGGTCACACTAGGGTCTTAAAAACCTGAGGGTTCTGAGGAAGGGTCAATGGACCCGAAATGTTAATCTGATCTTCTCTTAATAGATGCTGCCAGACCTGCTGAGCTTTTCCAGCAACTTCTGTTTGTGTTTCTGATTTACAGCATCCGCAGTTCTTTCGGTTTTTCTTAAAAACCAGTAGTTGAAATTGGTTTTAACTGTTATCAGGCAATGTTAGAATCAATTTGGAAATTTTCCAATTTGTAGGCTCTAGCCGCTGCCTATTTACCATGGACGTGCAATCCCTTTTACATGTTCATCTCCCACCAGGATGATCTTAGGGGTCTCTGCTTCTTCCTAGAGCAAAGGCCTGAACCATCCCCAACCACCACCCTCCTTCGCTTGGCTGAGCTTGTCCTTACCCTGAACAACTTCTCTTTTAACTCCTTTCATTTTCCTCAGGTCAGAGGGGTGGCCATGGGTACCTGATGAACCCCAGTTATTTCAGTCTCTTCATGGGGTACGTGGAACATTCCTTGTTCCAGTCCTATTCTGGCCCCCACCCACAACTCTTTCTCCAATATGTCGATGCTATCATCAGTGCTGGTTCTTTCTCTTGACCGGAATTAAAAAAGTTAATTGAAATCACTTCCAATTTCCACCATGCCCTCACTTTCCCCTGATCTATCTCTGACTCCTCCCTTCCCTTCCTCGACATCTCTGTTACCATTTCTGGGGATAGATTAGTCACTAATATCCACTATGAACTGACTGACTCCCACAGCTACCTGAACTATACATCCTTGCACCCTGCTTCCCGTAAAGACTCCATTTCATTCTCTCAGTTCCTCTGTCTTTATTGCATATGTTCAGATGAGGCCAACTTTGACAAAGGAGCCTCCAAAATGTCCACCTTCTTCCTTGACTGAAGATTTTCCAGCACCATGGTTGACAGCACCTTTATCTGGGTTTGACCCATCTCCTGCACTTCCGCCCTTGCCCCCTCCCTTCCTTCCTGCAATAGCGATAGGGGTCCCGTTGTCCTTACCGACCATCCCACCAGCATCCACATCCAGAAGATCATCAGACACCAGCCCCAGCGAGATGCCTCCACCAGACACATATCCCTCTCCCCTCTCTTGTCTGGCTTCCGCAGGAATCTTCTCTTCGGCACACCATGGTCTACCCTTTCTTCACTGCCAACACCTTCCCTGCAACCACCAAAGGTGTAATACCTGCCCATTTACCTCCTCCCTCCCCAGTATCCAAGGGCCCAAACATACCTTCCAGGTGAAGCAGCACTTCACCTGTACTTCCCACAATCTAGTCTATCATATTCTACTGTAGTCTCCTCTACACTGGGGAAACGAAGCGTAGACTGGTTGACTGCTTCACAGAACATCTACGTTCTGCTCACAAAAAAGACCATGGGCTATCTGTTGTCTGCCACTTTAACACACCACTGTGTTCCCTGGCCAACATCTCTGTCTCAGGCTTTCTGCAGCATTCCAGCATTCCAGCAAAGCTCAGCTCAAGCTGGAAGAGTAATACCTCGTTTCTGCTTGGGGACCCTGCAGCCCCCTGGACTCAATATCGAGTTCAATAATTTTAGGGCCTGAAATCTCCCATGCCCTCGCCCCCTACCCCACACACCAGGCCTTGTTAGCATATAGTCTGTCATTACACACTACCTGTTGTTAGTCACTAACAGTTCCTATTGACAGCTATTCACCCGCCTATCGAGATCATTATCAACTCCTTTGTCTACCCAACTGCTCTTCTCTCTCTTTTGGCTCTATCCCCACCTACCATTTACTCCTAAATAAAAACCAAAAGAACTGCGGATGCTGTAAATCAGGAACAAAAACAAAGTTGCTGGAAAAGCTCAGCAGGTCTGGCAGCATCTATGGAGGGGAAAACAGAGTTAATGTTTCGGGTCCGGTGAGGAAGTTCTGAGGAATGGTCACCGGACCCGAAATGTTAACTCTGTTTTCTCCTCCACAGATGCTGCCAGATCTGCTGAGCTTTTTCAGCAACTTTGTTTTTGTTCACCATTTACTCCTTACTCCCTCCCCATCCCTATCTTCGACATATTAACCAACATTTCCCTCGCTCCATCAGCTCTGAGGAAGGGTCACTGGACCCGAAATGTTGACTCTGACTTTTCTACAAAAGTGCTGCCAGACCTGCTGAGCTTTTCCAGCAATTTCTGTTTTTGTTCCCAATACTATAACCCAATTCAAGTTCTAAAGATTAAAGGAATGGTGAGTTGGAAATTCTCAATCCAGAAACTATGGTGTTTTTGTAATATGCTCTTCACAATGTTGAAAGCTGTGGGCTGAAATAGTCTCTAACCTGACAAAACAGTCATCCCTTGCATATCATAGCATAGAACATAGAACACAGAACAGTACAGCACAGTACAGGCCCTTCGGCCCATGATGTTGTGATGACCTATTATCCTACTAAGATCAGACTACCCTGCGCGCCCCATATTTTACTATCCTCCATGTGCCTATCCAAGAGTCGCTTAAAAGTCTGTAAAGTATCTGACTCCACTATCTCTGTCGGCAGCGCATTCCACATGCCCACCACTCTCTGTGTGTAAGCAGAAACAATCAAAATACATCACCAAGGTTGATCTAGAATGATGAATCTGAATGTCAACTGAGACTGTAGGATTTGAACTTTTGGATGTAATTATTTATTGTGAAATATTTTTAAGGTCAATAGATCCTGGAATAACTTTAAGACTCACCATAAAAGAAAACAAGCTTTTATGAGTGAGTTGTTTGTCAAACAAATGTCTCTCATTGCTGGCATTACAGGTTCATCGTGTTTTGAAAGTGGAGTCGCAGGTAAATAGGAGAGTGAAGAAAGCGTTTGGTATGCTTGACTTTATTGGTCAGTGCATCGAGTACAGGAGTTAGGAGGACATAGAACATCACAGCGCAGCACAGGCCCTTCAGCCCTTGATGTTGCGCCAACCTGTGAAACCAATGTGAAGCCCATCTAACCTACACTATTCCCTTATCTTCCATATGTTTATCCAATACCATTTGAATGCCCTTAAAGTTGGTGAATCTACTACTGTTGCAGGCAGGACATTCCACGCCTTTACTACTCTCTGAGTAAAGAACCTACCTCTGACATCTGTCCTATATCTATCACCCCTCAATTTAAAGCTATGTCCCCTCGTGCTAGCCATCACCATCCGAGGAAAAAGGCTCTCACTGTCCACCCTATCTAAACCTCTGATCATCTTGTATGTCTCTATTAAGTCACCCTTAACCTTCTTCTCTCTTATGAAAACAGCCTCAAATCCCTCAGCCTTTCCTCATAAGACCTTCCCTCCATACCAGGCAACATCTGGTAAATCTCCTCTGCACCCTTTCCAATGCTTCCACATCCTTCCTATAATGCGGCGACCAGAACTGTATGCAATACTCCAAGTGCGGCCGCACCAGAGTTTTGTACAGCTGCAACATGACCTCACGGCTCCGAAACTCAATCCCTCTACCAATAAAACCTAACACACCGTATGCCTTCTTAACAGCCCTGTCAACCTGGGTGGCAACTTTCAGGGATCTGTGCACATGGACACCAAGATCTCTCTGCTCATCCACACTACCAAGAATTTTATCATTAGCCCAGTACTCTCTATTCCTGTTACTCCTTCCAAAGCGAATCACCTCACAATTTTCAGCATTAAACTCTATTTGCCACCTCTCAGCCCAGCTCTGCAGCTTATCTATGTCCCTCTGCAACCTACAACATCCTTCCGCACTATCCACAACTCCACCGACTTTCGTGTCATCCGCAAATTTACTAACCCATCCTTCTATGCCCTCATCCAGGTCATTTATAAAAATGACAAACAGCAGTGGCCCCAAAACAGATCCTTGCGGTACACCACTAGTAACTGAACTCCAGGATGAACATTTCCCATCAACCACCACCCTCTGTTTTCTTACAGCTAGCCAATTTCTGATCCAAACTGCTAAATCACCCTCAATCCCATGCCTACTGTGGGGAACCTTATCAAATGCTTTACTGAAATCCATATACACCACATCAACTGCTTTACCCTCATCCACCTGTTTGGTCACTTTCTCAAAGAACTCAATAAGGCTTATGAGGCACGACCTATCCTTCACAAAACCGTGTTGACTATCCCTAATCAAATTATTCCTTTCTAGATGATTGTAAATCCTATCTCTCATAATCCTTTCCAACACTTTACCCACAACCGAAGTAAGGCTCACTGGTCTATAATTACCAGGGTTGTCTCTACTCCCCTTCTTGAACAAGGGGACAACATTTTCTATCCTCCAGTCTTCTGGCACTATTCCTGTAGATAATGACAACACAAAGATCAAAGCCAAAGGGTCTGCAATCTCCTCCCTAGCTCCCCAGAGAATCCTAGGATAAATCCCATCTGGCCCAGGGGACTGATCTATTTTCACACTTTCCAGAATTGCTAACACTTCCTCCTTATGAACCTCAACCCTGTCTAGTCTAATAGCCTGTATCTCAGCAGTCTCCTCGACAACATTGTCTTTTTCATGTGTGAATACTGACGAAAAATATTCATTTAGTGCCACTCCTATCTCTTCGGACTCCACGCACAACTTCCCACTACTGTCCTTGACTGGCCCTAATCTTACTCTAATCATTCTTTTATTCCTGACATACCTATAGAAAGCTTTAGGGTTTTCCTTGATTCTACCTGCCAAGGAGGGGACATGAGTCATGTCCCCTCCTGGCATTCTTATCTGTCTCTTTAGGTCCTTCCTGGCTAACTTGTAACTCTCAAGCGCCCTAACTGAGCCTTCATGCCTCATCTTTACATAAGCCTACTTCCTCCTCTTGACAAGAGATTCAACTTCTTTAGTAAACCACTGTTCCCTCGCTCGACCACTTCCTCCCTGCCTGACAGGTACATATTTATCAAAGACACGCAGTAGCTGTGCCTTGAACAAGCTCCACATTTCAATTGTGCCAAGCCCTTGCAGTTTCCTTCCCCATCCTATGCATCCTAAATCTTGCCTAATCGCCTCATAATTGCCTTTCCCCCAGCTATAACTCTTGCCCTGCGATATATACCTATCCCTTTCCATCGCTAAAGTAAACGTAACCGAATTGTGGTCACTATCACCAAAGTGCTCACCTACCTCCAATTCTAGCACCTGGCCTGGTTCATTACCCAGTACCAAATCCAATGTTGCCTCACCTCTTGTTGGCCCATCTACATATTGTGTCAGGAAACCCTCCTGCACACATTGGACAAAAACTGACCCATATAAAATACTCAAACTATAGTATTTCCAGTCAATATTTGGAAAGTTAAAGCCCTCATAACAACTACCCTGTTACTTTCGCTCCTATCCAGAATCATCTATGCAATCCTTTCCTCTACATCTCTGGAACTTTTTGGAGGCCTGTAGAAAACTCCCAACAGGGTGACCTCTCCTTTCCTGTTTCTAACCTCAGCTCATACTACCTCAGATGAGTCCTCATCAAACGTCCTTTCTGCCACTACAATGCTGTCCTTGACTAACAATGCCACACCTGCCCCTCTTTCACCACCTTCCCTGATCTTACTGAAACATCTCAACCCCGGAACCTGCATTGCAGCTGTACAGAATATTGGTTAGGCCACTTTTGGAATACTGTGTTCAGTTCTAGTCTCCCTGCTATAGGAAGGACCTTGTGAAACTTGAAAGGGTTCAGAAAAGATTCACAAGAATGTTGCCAGGGTTGGAGGGTTTAAGCTATAAGGAGAGGCTGAATAGGCTGGGGTTATTTTCCCCGGAATGTTGGAGGCTAAGGGGTGACCTTATAGAGGTTTATAAAATCATAAGGGGCATGAATAGGGTGAATAGCCAAGGGCTTTCCCTGGTGTGGGGAAGTCCAAAACTAGACGGTATAGGTTTAAGGTGAGAGGGGAAAGAGGTAAAAGGGACCTAAGGAGCAACTTTTTCATGCAGAAGATGGTGCATGGAATGAGCTGCTTGGGTCGGTGGCGGAGGGTGGGACAATTACAACACAAAAAAAATCTGGAAGTGTGTATGAATAGAAAGAATTTAGAGGAATAGGGGCCAAATTCTGGCAAATGGGACTAGATTTATTTAGGCTATCTGGTCGGCATGGATGAGTTGGATCGAAGGGTCTGCTATATATCTCTGTGACTCAACATATGTGCCTATAAGATGTTCTAGATATTAGTTTCAGTTGATTGGTTTAGAATCAACAGAGCTGACTTTTTTTCATTTTCATTTAATCTGCTGTAAGGGACAATGGGACAAATTTTAACTTTCTGAAATAATGTAAAACGGATTATAATGAGTTAAAAGCCTGTTTTGTTTAACTGCTTGCCTTTTTTCTACTTCTTTTGAAGTCATCCAATACAGAGGTAAAACAAAGGGACTGCTATTGCTTGTTTTAAACTTTCATAAAGTCAAGACCTCCTGTAACTTTTTATATATACAACATACGTTTCACTTCAACATAAATACAATATTGTCTGTGATACATGGCTGAAAGATGTTTCCAAATAAAATGAAGGAAACCAATAACATTTCTTCTTACATGTCAAATGCCACATATGCTTCTGTGAGCATCTGCAATGATTTATTTAACCAGTGAGTCTGATATCAATTTAGGTCACCATTTATATTCTTCTCACAAGCAATAATTTCTTAAGAATCATTACATTACATTGCAATTATTGGGGGGGATTGTCTACTGCTTCTGTATTTTCTCTGGGCAAAGTTCCCTAAGTCACTATTGTTCAGGATGGCATACCCCCAAATGATTATGCTTCCAAGTTAGGAGGGATGAACTGTCCCCTCTTCTTTATTCAGCCTCTCCCGTGGTTGCTTGTGCCAAGGTTAATTTCAAAAAGGAACTCCTTCACACATGGAGATAGTAAGAACTGCCAATGCTGGAGTCAGAGCTAACAGTGTGGAGCTGGAGGAACACAGAAGGCCAGGCAGCATGAGAGAGGTGGAAAGCTGACGTTTTGGGTCAGCACCCTTCTTCAGACCCGAAACATCAATTTTCCTGCTCCTCTGATGCTGCCTGGCCTGCTGTGTTCCTCCAGCTCCACACTGTGTTATCTCCTTCCCTCATGAAGATCTTTAACCAGCCCAGATATATTATGTCTTGAAAGGAATCAATTTAGCCAGGATTTCTTGAGTTAAAGAAAAAATGAGTTTATCAATGACTAAAATATTATAAATATGTAAATTATAAGGAACGTATGATTCAGTCTTTGGTTTGTCCATGACAAACAGTTTGTGAAACATTGTTTCAGAGATAGTAGGAACTGCAGATGCTGGAGAATCTGAGATAACAAAGTGTAGAGCTGGATGAACACAGCCAGGCCAAGCAGCATCAGAGGAGCAGGAAAGCTGACATTTCGGGTCTAGACCCTTCCTCAGAAAATTTTCTGAGGAAGGGTCTAGAAGTGCATTGGCTATCTAGAGGAGGAATGGAAGTTAATTTCCTCAATATTCCAAAAACTTGCAAATCTAATGTATTACTTTTAAAATCTAGCTATCATTGAGTATGAGGCAAACACACAACCAATGTGTCCAAGGTCCCAAAAGTAGAATTGGAGATAAATGAACTAGTTAATCTATGACAGTGGCATTGGATTCTCCGTGAGAAAGCTGGGAAATTCTCTTGTCTTCAAATGGTAAAGGGTTGCTCAGCAGAAATCATTATCTAGCTACTGGTGACACCTTTTATCTGCAAATTTAGCCAGACTAATATAGTAGTAGAAAATTCCCAACATACATTTGCCTGAAATGGCAAATCTTTTCCAAGTTTAATTTCCTTTTGACATCAGAAAATTTGCTGAGGAAGGGTCTAGACCTGAAATGTCAGCTTTCTTGCTCCTCTGATGCTGCTTGGCCTGGTTGTGTTCATCCAGCTCTACACCTTGTTATCTGTGAAACATTGCTGTTATTGTAAATGATTCTGGTGGTGCTGACTTTGGCGTTTCAGCAGCTTTTTGGATATTCTTGGTTGTACAATTATTTGAAAGGAGTTGATCTAGTTTTTTTTAACAGTGGCTTTACTGATGAGTTGTTTTCAGCAAACAGAGACCTTGTTTTTTTTTTAACCCGTGCGTTCAATGTTATCTAATGGAATTTCTCAGCTGTGCCCCTTCACAGCATACCTTAGCACAGTGGAACTTGAACCACAAGCTAGCACACTAGCAGACCTGTTTTCTAACACACTGGCACACATTGTGACCATGGTTTGAAGTTGGTTTTTAAACCCAAATCATCAAAGCTGCTATAAAATGTAAATTATCATTTCACTTTGTTTTATTTCTCTTTCATTTGGAAGATGTACTCAGTTATCTCAGATAACAAGCATGGGGCTGGATGAACACAGCAGGTCAAGCAGCATCATAGGAGCAGAAAGTTTTCACATTCTCCTCATGTCTGTGTGGGTTTCCTCCACATGCCT
>JAHRHZ010000144.1:67093942-67108156 GCA_024137785.1 Ginglymostoma cirratum
CTGCTCCTATGATGCTGCTTGACCTGCTGTGTTCATCCAGCCCCATGCTTGTTATCTCGGATTCTCCAGCATCTGCAGTACCTTTTACCTCTACTCAGTTATCTCCTTGTGTTTGTCAACTATGCACCATAGTTTGTCATTTAGTCGTAAAACTTATCATCCAAAGTCTGAGGCAAAATCCAATACTGAGCATGTACCTTGTAGTTGAACATTGCAAAAGTAATAGTTTAGCTGCCAGCAATCACTGTTCAAGCACTGAAACTGATCCAGCAAAATAAACCCCCACCACCTCTCCATGTCATTGGAGTCTCAGTTGTTATCTTGTTAAGTGTCATATTACAGCACAGATGTGGTGGGACTTGACTTTGCCTATGACTTTTATATGATGTATCATATTTGTTTGAGATAAATTAACAAAACAAATTGGGATAAAGTATATGTAGACTGTGTGACAGTTTTATCGTAAAATCTCTTTATTATCATTTAGAATCCATGAAATACACTTTTATTGTAAAACACTCTTCCATTTGATGCAACTCTAAATCATTTGTGACATCGAAACCTAATCCTGTTGTTGATAAGTAATGCATCCCAGAATAAATGAGTACTTTCATTGCACACTTCAAATTTTTCTGAGCAGAGATTCTAGAATGTTATGAAGTGCATTGGCTATCTAGAGGAGGAATGGAAGTTAATTCCCTCAATATTCCAAAAACTTGCAAATCTAATGTATTACTTTTAAAATCTAGCTATCATTGAGTATGAGGCAAACACACAACCAATGTGTCCAAGGTCCCAAAAGTAGAATTGGAGATAAATGAACTAGTTAATCTATGACAGTGGCATTGGATTCTCCGTGAGAAAGCTGGGAAATTCTCTTGTCTTCAAATGGTAAAGGGTTGCTCAGCAGAAATCATTATCTAGCTACTGGTGACACCTTTTATCTGCAAATTTAGTAGAAAATTCCCAACATACATTTGCCTACAAGCTTCAAAATCTCCCCTCCCCCAACCGCATCCCAAAACCAGCCCAGCTCATCTCCACCTCCCTAACCTGTTTTTCCTCTCACCTCAAGCCACACCCCCATCTCCCATCTACTAACATCATCCCGCCCCCTTGACCTGTCCGTCCTCCCTGGACTGACCTATCACCTCCCTACCCCCCTACCTACACTCACCTTTACTGGCTCCATCCCCGCCTCTTCGACTTGTCTGCCTCCTCTCCACCTATCCTCTCCTCTATCCATCCTCTATCCGCCTCCCCCTCTCTCCCTATTTATTTCAGAACTCTCTTCCCCTCCCCCATTTCTGATGAAGGGTTTAGGCCCGAAACGTCGAGTTTTCCTGCTCCTATGATGCTGCTTGGCCTGCTGTGTTCATCCAGCCCCATGCTTGTTAGCCTGAAATGGCAAATCTTTTCCAAGTTTAATTTTCTTTTGACATCAGCCATAAAGGATCTCTGACATCCTGCAACAGTGATGTGCGCAAACAGATGAAGCAGTCAGTTGCTTTAAAAAAAAATGTTGTAGCAAAACCAGGAAATGAAATGCACCTATTATTCTCCATGTTTAAGCATTGTAAAGGGAGCAAAATAAAGACTGGAACATTCAGATGGGGCCTAAGGTAAACCTTTAACAAAATATTTTTAATTACTTTAAAAATACCGTAATTTTTAACATCATAATGAAAACAACCGACTATCCCCAAATATAAAAACTGAGCTTAACAGCAGAAAAGAGGTTGTTCAGTAGTCATGACAGCACACTGTTAAGAACCCAGTGTCAGCTCATTCAACAAGGCATAATTTTTTAACAGGTTTTTATGCCAAGATTAATTATATAAGAAGAGGAAGTTAAGATAAACTCAATCTATTTCTAAGATTTTAATCAAACAGGACATCAACAAAAGCATCTTGTAAAGGAGCAGGGAATCACTGACATCAATTTCTGCATTTGTTTGCAGGTGCCAGAAGCTGATGTCAGTTTCATAGTGGTAATAATGGTTAACGCTGACAGTTTAAAATTGCAAAATTTGGACTCACAACAGCTCAACTAACAAGGTTGGCAGATGTGTAGGAGGTTGAACACTGTAGATGTGATAGATTGTGCATGGAACTTAGAACAAATGTTTTTTAATTGGGTATAGAGAAAGTGAATAGTAAGCAGGAATGTGGATGTATTAAAGATGCAAGACTACAATTGGTAATAAGGAAGTTAAAGATTTGTTAAATGAGCACTTTGCATTTCATTTCAGTTCGTGTGAGGCCAAAACAAAATACTACGATTAAACCTAAGAGATAGCAGGGTAACATAATGGTTTTAGAAGGTTGTGCCTGTGCTGAAGGACTTGAATCCAATGAATGGCTTGCTTCAGCTTGTTACAAAATCGCTTGACTCCGACGCAAGTAACAAGAAATATACATGCAATTTTGTACATGGCACTAATTGAGGAAGTACAATGCATTATTTGGATGGAGATGAAAGTTACAAAAGAACTGAGTGACAAGAAAGATGAATTTCAGTTTGGAGACATGAGATCATCCACTTTGGATCTGAGAAGGACAAATTAGAATATTTATTTTGTAGATGAAAAGGTAGCAGCTATAGAGAAGCTAAATTAATTAGGTGTTATTGTTCACAAAATCTGAAATTTGATGATGCTCACTTTGACCCCACCTGATGCATCATGTTCAGTTTTGAACACTCTGCCTTAAGAAGGACATGTTGACCTAAGAAGTACATTTTTACACACAGTTACAAAAATCTGTGTCAAAAGGATGTGGATTTAACAATACCAAAGTATATGGAACAATGGTCGTCAAATGTAGTTAAGGTACAGATCAAGGAGTTAATTTAGTGGTGGACAGGCTGAACAGGCCTCAAAAGCCCATTCCAGTTCCTAAGATATTTTAGCGAATGTTAGTTGTGCAGTGATTATTGCAAACGTTTGCACTCAAAAATCAATGGAACCCTTTATTCCATTTGCCTCCTTACATTCATTAGGTGTGTTTTTTGATAGGTCAGGAGGTAAAAAGTTATTCCTTCTTCATTTCATTTAATACTTCTCTGTAATGTCATATAGCTTGGGGCTGCAATCTTCTTCATAGGAAAACAAGTCAGTTTTAGCTTCAAGCTGTTCACCTTTCTCGAAATGAAACATCTTATTGTTTCCTATGATGAAGTTAAACGTTGAAGGAGTACGAATATTTACTTCCTCAAACTGTTTAAATGAATAATCTAAATATTCAGACTGCTGTGTTCACTTAAAACAACCAGCAGCTTATCCCTGACCACATTTTCCATTGCCTCAATTGAGCCCACTAGAATGTTAAATGTTTCACTGGCCATTTTAAATATTTTCAGCAAATTATTCTGAGAGCTGTTTCTAGTAATTTATAATTTAATATTTAAAATGTGTGTACATTTCTGAATTCACTGTATTTGTAAAGTAAGATCTTCACATTAATATTCAGCGAAATATTTGTTGCTATTCAGGAGTTATTCAAAGATCTTAAACTTCTTTTGCATATCAGTTAAACTTTAAACATGATTATTTTACAATGTTTGCTTTTAGGGATGGACAGAGTAAGTTAATCTATACAGAATGGGCTTGATATTGACAAATTTAGAGTCAAGCTCTTTCACTCATCGATGAGTACAAATATAAGTGGTGCCAATTTTTGATTTTTGTTTCCCAGTCAATTTTCTGACGTATGGAGATGTGCAATTCGAAGGAAAGAAACAATATGCTGCTTTCATTCTCCATTAGGTATGTTTGGAAAGCCACTGACTGGAATGAGTGCCAGGTGAAGCCTCTACTCAGTCAGCAAGACCGACGCAGAAGCAATGAATCAACTTTGTGCGGAGGTGGCATCCAGTCTCGAGAGGTTTACTGTGCACAGAAGACAGGGGAAGTTAGCAAACAACATTTAAAAGAAGGTATTGTAATCATGCATACATTTCTGAATTTTCCCTGTTTGTAGAAGTACAAACCTTTTTCTGCAAAGGTACCTTGGGGGATTATGTGTCAGGACTGGCTTGAGAAGGTTGACAGGTTTAATCATGATGTTTCAGCCATTAGGGTGTCAGGCAGGATAAATAGATGAGCTGGACATTTCCTGTTCAGTAGTTTCACACAGACGTATAGCTTGAGATGTCTATTGTAGTGAGCTTCCTAGTTAATGTTATGTATCTAGGGCATCTTATCAAAAATACTAAACTGCATACTATCAACAGATAAAATCTTACATGTTCCAGTAATTGACTTTTGCCAGAATTTATTGATTCAGTTTGTGCCACTAGTACAAAGGAGAGCGCCATGAGTACAATTCAACACTGTAGCAGGTCTAGTATGAAGCAATACAGTTGAATAATGAACGGCAATGCTAAAAATTACAAGGAATGCGTGCTATAGCAACTTCTATTCCTCTGAGTACTGTAAACTGTTTATAGGTTTCACAATACAGTCATATTTCTTTTCTTTCTGGAAAATAATGTAGACTTTTTTTGGAAGTAGAAATAGAGAAATTGGTGCCAAATTCAAAATGTTCTGGGATTGAAGGAAAATATTAGATTTTTGTTTGTCACATTGCTTCAGGGAAGTCACTGTATTCCTTATAGAGCTAAAGTATGAACAAATACTTATGAACTCCTGTAATGCTGGTTCCACTCTATGAAACACTGTACTATTGCTTCTCTCACCCTGTACATCACACTAATGTCGCCTATAAAATATGCCAGATCAGCAATAATTCTCATTTTCACACCTGGAAGTAAATACACTATATCCACCTTCTTCGCCAATCTTTATCCATTGATTAACCTATCAACCCAATGTCCGTTCCTGTCTTTCCATTCTGTGTATAATTTTCGGCTTCTTTGCTTGGCTGCTCATCTTTATTGTTCACTCCTTGCAGATTGAAACTAACAAACAGTTACGAGAAAAAAGCCTTTAGTGTGGTCTCTTAACTTAGCACCACAAACATTTTTATAGAAATATTTCAGAAGCATTCCAACTTGTGATTTCACTGAAGCTGTTACATATATTTTAAATGGGTGTGATTTAAGGCAGATGTCAAATTCTTAAAAGGTACCCTCCAATTCTGAGAACTTAACCACAAGTCAAAGATGTAAGATACTGATGCAACTTAGAATATTTTCGTTCTATTTCTTTGAAGTTGTGGGTAGATTGTGGTGTATTTTATCAATATGATTTATGAACCAACTAAGGTTGAATGACACATTAATGGTAAATCAGGGAAATAATCACACCAATAATACAGTGAATGGTTGGTTCACATAGTTCACCATTGGGAAAGACTTACCACAAACTTTATCTGAGAACATTTCTATGAAATATGTTTGATCTACCTGTCTTGATGAAGTTCAACTGGCTTTTTAAAAGTACTGTAGCTTGGTCAGGGACAGAAATCCTTGTATATTAACTTCCTCAGACCATGTTAGCTGAAATTCACGGTAATAAATATTTTTCATGTTTATGGTTGAGATATTATTAGTAATAAAAAGAAAACTGTTGTCCTTTATGTCTTTGAGAAATGTAGAGATGACACATGAGTTTCTATGTCTGAACAGGAACATTTACAATGCTTCTAAAATGTCTGCTTTCATGTTTACAACTTCTTGTTTCAATTTAATTTTCCTTTCTCTGTAATTACACACAAACAGAAGTGTCAACAGACACTGAATAATTGAACACTAGATATTTTTCCCCTTCTAAAACTAAAATAAATTAACACTTTAAATTAAATAGCCTAATGGTATACACATGTACTTTGAGTCATTTCTTCAGCATGACCACTTTCTCCAAGTATAGTACAGAAATAGTTGTGATTTAAAAATTGTTGATAACAGTACAGAGATCTATGAATTTGAGATCCACAGCTTAAGGCTGGAGGCTCCACATGATCAGGTCTCTGAGACAAATCAATGTTACAGTTTTTCATCAGAAAGTGAAATGCATCCTCCTAATCACTACCCTTGAAATACCGTCGTCTGCTTGCTTTCAGCATCTCATATTCCAATTCCGTTGTCATCCAACAGATACACATTGGTACTACACAGCCATTTGGTCTGCTATGGTGCTGAGAGAGAAGATTTGCGTTTGTGATTTTTCGGGCAGTTCAAAAAAGACCTGACTGTGTTCAGAAGCCAGTGTAGTCTTTCACCTATTAAGGAGTTCATTCAGAGAAGTTAAAGGAATAAGTTACCAAACAAGTTGAGATTGCAACTTCAAGATCAGAATTGTTTGATTAGAAATTTTGATGCTATTAGAAGCTGAAGAAGCCGAAGCTCTCAGTTTTGTGAGAGCTCACATGGGAAGATTGCATAGATCACCGTTCGGAAGCTAGGGAGAATCAATTAAGTCAACCTTATGATTTTGATGTTGAGGTGTAATTGCTCTGATTTGAATCACTATATAGTAATGGCATTGGGAAATAATTTGAAGCTTGTTTTGCTTTGTAATTTAAGACTTTTTGAAAAGTCTTTATCTATATCAATTGACTTGTCTTGCCTTTTTTTATTCTCTTTATCCTCTGTGTAACAAACTATTCTGTAGTTAAAGAAGCTCTTAGCCTTGTGTGATTATGCTTTAGTGACTGACCACTATGTTTACCACAGTAAATAAAATATCTTTCAAGCTAGGCTTCATTTTGGGATATCACTTGTCCATCAGCATAGTTAGCTGGAATACTTCCTTCTGGGTATAACACCACTACATACACTGCAGCTGTTCAATAAGGACACTCACCCCTATCTTCATGCAATTAGTGGAGCCAAAGGTTGGCAGGAGAAGCAGTAGCTGAATAATAGGCTACATTCAAAGAAGTCTTTTTTCTGGCGCAGTCTGGTACATTCCCTGGAGATCCTAGCACTGATCCCAATAGTTACTGTGCCATTTGGAAAAGTAGTTGTTTATTCCTGCTCTTTATTTCCTGCCCACCAATCAGTTCTCTACCCAACTCAATACACCATCCTTTATCCCATGAGCTTTGATTTCACACTCTAATCTCTTATTTGGGACTTTGGTGAAAGCCCTCTGAAATTGAAAATAAATCACATTCATAGGCATCCCTCATCGACTCTACTAGTTACAGCTCCGAACAATTCTACTGGAATTCTAATATATTAGAATTTCCCTTTCATAAATCCCTGCTAACTCTGTCTGACCCGGCCACTAATTTCTAAGCGCCAAACTATTAATTCTTTTATAAAAGGGCATTTTTCCCATTACCAACATCAGACTGACTATTCTATAATTTCTGTCTTTCTTTTGCTGCCTCCCTTCTTAAATCAAGGGGTTACATTAGTTACCATCCAAATTGCAGGAGCTGTTCAGAGTCTTAGAATTGTGGAAGATTACCACTAATGTTTCCACTATCTCCAGAGTCACTTCCTGAAGTACCCTGGGATATAGATTATCAGACCCTCTGGATACAACTGCCTTCAATCCAATCAATTTTCTCCACGTAATGCCCATGTCGATGCTGATTTTCTTAGGTATCTTCTTCTCTAAACCTTGTGGTCTCCAACAGTTTTGCTACGTTATTCATGTTCTTCGTTGTGAACACAGAACCAGAGTATGTACTTAGTTGGTCAGCCATTTCTTTGTTCACCATTATACATTCCCCTGTTTCTGATTTGTAAGGGACATCCATTTGTCTTCACTCTTTTTCTTCTTCAAACACCTTTCTTGCCTTATCTTACCACACTCGCTAAATCAATTACATGTCTAGTCTGTATGGTGTCTCCCATATCCAATTTCTACCCCATCTTACATATGCCGTTCTTGGTACAACTTGCTACTCAGTGGATGTCTATTGAAAGAGAGGCATTCCTTGCATCTGTGCCATCTACAGAAAGCTGTTGTTTATACAGATGGGCACTGGCATTCTGATGCTGCCATGCTTGTTGATGGACAGAATCTGAATGTGATGGGAAAGGCAAAATGGCTCCATGGATCTCAGACAGGGACCTGGAGGTCTTGTTGAACATGGTGTTACAAAGGAGAGATGTCCTCTTCCTGGAGGACTGGCAGAGGAAGCCACAACACTAGACCCTGATAGCCTAGATTGAGGTCATCATCCAAGTCATTGCCATCTCCTGGGTGCAGAGGAATGGCCAGAAATGTAGAAAGAAGGTAAATAACCTTCTCCGCTTCCCCAGGTAAGTATCACAGTTTTCTCTCTGCTTTCTCACATACAATCCATCTCTGCTACTATACCCACCTCCAACTAAGGCTTGTGTTCTGTGACGGTCATTATTGCGTGCAATACCTTCCATTACCTTCTCTTTTCTCCACCCCCACATTATGCCACACCAGTCACCCCGCATGTGTTCATATGTTCCTGACCTGGATGAATCCCCCGCTGCCATTGCATCCTTCCCATCCAAACTCTACTATATCTCTTTTTGCAAATCCTGCTGCCCCAGCCACCTACACTATTGTACAGCGCCCCTGCCCAGAGCCTACGTCCCCCATTCCAGAATAGTACACTGCTGAGGCTCAGTCCTGTGGCAACAACTGCACTTGGTTTCCCCCTCTCCTTTTGCTCTTAGTGGATGGACTATTGAACGGATCCAATCACTGACACAACCAGGCACCCCTGAGCAAGCTTACAGGGGGAGGTGATAGCATTGTGGAATTATCACTGGACAGTTAATCCAGAGACCCAGGTAATGTTCTGGGGACCTGGCTTTGAATCCCTCCAGGCAGATGGTGGAATTTGAATTCAATAAAAATCTGGAATGATGACCACAAATCTATTGTCAGGAAAAACCCATCTGGTTCACTAATGTCCTTTAGAGAAGGAAACTGCCATCCTTACCTGGTCTGGCCTACATGCGACTCCAGACCCCTGCAATGTGGTTAACTCTTAACTGTGCCCTGGGCTATTAGGGATGGGCCTAGCCAGTGACGTCCACATCCCATGACTGAAAATGTGTCCACACACTGTTGCCTATAGCTCTGCTCAACTATACGGCTTTATGTACCGGATGTGCTGCAATGGAGCCAAAGGAATGACTGTACCCACTCCCTGGACTTTGGAGGCATGGGCCCCCTGACCTCCAGCGGATGCCCGACTGTGACTTATTTCCTGGATTTGCATGGGAGGCTGCTCTTGACTTGGACCACCTGACTGATAAGCACATCCATGGACTTCTATGGGGACTAGTCTCCGAAAGATTGGCTGCTTGCATGCTGCATGTGTAGTGAGTTTACCATGTTAGCTGCTGACATACAGAGCCGGTGTAAGATTGACACAGCACAGTGCCAGTTGTGTGCTCTCCAGACTGAGGACTGCGTAGCTCCTCCCTAACTTTTGACAAGGTTCTGTGCTTTAACTATCTTGCACTCATCTCCCCTAATTACCCTTAATTTATCTTATACTAATGGATACAGACTAATTAATCCTTGCAAGGATAACATTTATGGTGGAAAAAAAATCCAGCTGTTGTAAGAACTAAGAATTTTTCAACAAATTATTCACCTGCAGCTCTGCTTTGAATCTTTTCATGGGCTTCTATGCCTCTCTCCAGGTTCGTTATATTACATTTTTCAACATTAATTGTAATCTTTTCCTGACAGGGCCCATTCCCATTCCAATTAGATCTGATTGTGTAGGCTGAGTTTTCTCATTCATAGCTTTATCCCCAAACATCTTTGTGTCATTTATGAATCTGCCCACAGTTTCCTCAGCACTTTCATCAAAATTATTAGCTTTTGGATAGAAAGGGGACCATCACAAATCTCTGCAGGAGATTTACTCTCCACAAGTAAATTATCTCTGTGTGGAACTGCTATCATCAATCACAACGTTCTGCTTACAGAAAAGCAAGACATTCCTTATTCACCCAAGGATCTGCCCTCTTTTCTCAGATGACTCTGTATAGATTAGTCTACTTTCAACACAGCGAAAGGCCATTTTAAAAATCTGAATACCCGACATGCCTTGGGCAATGTTCATTTGTCAACTCAGAAACCTCTTCTAAAAATTCAACCAGATTGTTGAAAAATGACCTTCTTTCCCACAAACACTCAGAGGTCTCTTTAAATCCTTCCAGGGTACAGGCAAATATCCTTTAGTAACCTACCTGTATCTCAAACTAAATTATTCACTCATTGTTACAGAAGCTGAAGTTGCTGGAAAAGCTCAGCAGGTCTGACAGCGTCTGTGAAGAGAAATCATCGTTAACCTTTCGGGTCCGGTGACCCTTCCACAGAACCGAGGACCTGAAAGGTTAACGCTGATTTCTCTTCACAGACGCTGCCAGACCTGCTACGCTTTTCCAGAGCCTTTGTCTTTGATTCTGACTTACAGCATTCTCAGTTCTTTTGGTCTTTATTGCCTCATTGTTTCTTGGTCTTTGCAATTTTCAACATAGTGTTATATTAGAAGCCATATTGAAAATGATTTATTCTACTGTTGACCCAGCGATAGTGAAGGAACAGCAATATATTTCCAAGTCAGGGTGGTGAGTTCCTTAGAGGGGAATGTGCAGTTAGTGATGCTCCAATGCATTTGCTGCCCTTAACTTTCTAGATGGACGTGATCATGGATTTGGAAGATGACATCTAAGGACCCTTGGTGAATTTCTGTGGTATATCTTGTATTTAGAGCACACTGCAGTTACTAAAATTCAGTGGAGGGAGATAAGGTCCCTCACCACCATCTACAGATGCGCCATTGAAAGCATACTGTCTGGGTGCATAATGGCCTGGTATGGCAACTGCTCTGCCCAGGACCATAAGAAACCGTAAGAAGGTGGTGTGCACAATCCAGGCAATCACGGAAGCCAACCTTCCAGCCATAGACTCCATTTACCTGACTTGATGCAGAGGAAAGGCAGCCAACATCATCAAAGACCCATTGCACCCTGGTAATGGCCTCCTATGAGCTCTTCCATCAGGCAGAAGATACAAAAGCCTGAACACATGCATGAGCTGGTTCAGGAACAGCTTCTTTCTGGCCGTTATCAGACTGTTGAATGGACTTTAGCCTCAAATAATGTAACCAAAAATGTAACCCGTATGCCTCTAAGACTTTTTGATCTATAAGTCCTTTGCTTGCTGTGATCTACCTGTACCGCTCATAAACAAAGCTTTTCACTGTAAAAACCAAAAGAACTGCGGATGCTGTAAACCAGGAACAAAAACAAAGTTGCTGGAAAAGCTCAGCAGGTCTGGCAGCATCTGTGGAGGAGAAAATAGAGTTAATGTTTCGGGTCCGGTGACCGCTTTTCACTGTATTTCAGTGCATGTGACAAGCAAACAATCAATCAATGATGTTTGTGGATGTGATAGCAATCGAGCAGGCTGCATTGACTTGGGTGATGTCAAGCTTCTTTAGTGTTGTTGGCATTGCACCCATCCAAGCAAGTGGGGAGTATTCCATCAAACTCCTGACTTACGGCTTGTAGATGGTGGACAAACTTTGGGAATTCAGGATGTGTGTTGCTCGCTGTGAGATTCCTTGCCACTGACCTCCTTTTGCAGCCACAATATTTACAGGGTTGGTCCAGTTTAGTTGCCGGTCAATGGTAAGCATCCAGGATGATAATGAGGAATTTAGTGATGGAATTGTCACTGGATGTCAGGGAGCAATGGTTATATACTCAATTGTTGGAAATGATCATTGCCTGATACTTGTGAGACATGAGCGTTACTTGCTAGTTTTCAGCCCAAACCTGGATATTGTTCAGGTCTTGCTGCATTTGGACACAGACTACTTTTAGTCTCTGAGCAATTGCGAATGTTCCTGAATATCGAAGTTTGCTGAATATCATCAGCAAACTTCCCCACATCTGACCTTATGGTAGAAGGAAGTTCATTGGAGCAGCTGAAGATGGTTGGGCCTAGAACACTACCCTGAGGAACTCTTACATTAATATCCTGGAGCTGAGCTGACTGAATTCCACCAATCATATTTCTTTATGCCAGGTATAACTTGAAATAGTTTTCCCCTGAATTCCCACTGATTTCAATTTTTTGCCAGAGCTTCTCGATGCTACATTTGGTCAAATGCAACCTGGATGTCAAGAACAGTTACTTCCATCTCACTGTTGGGAATTCAGCTGTCTTGTTCAGATACAGAACAAGACTCTAATGAGGTCAGGAGGTGAGTGTCCCTGGCAGAACCCAAACTGGGCATTAGTGAGAAGACTGTATTTGAGTAAGTGCTACATAATAACACTGCTGACACCTTCCATCGCTTTATTGATGATAGAAAGTAGACTGCGGGAGTGGTAATTGGTTAGGTTGAATTTGCTGTGCTTTATTATGTGCAATTTTCCACAATGTTGGGTGGACACCAGTGGTATCGTTGTACTGGACCAGCTTGGCTAGGGGCATGGCAAATTCTGGAGTACAAGTCTTCAGTATTCTTGCTGGAATAATGTCAGGAGCCATAGCCTTTGCAATATCCAGTGCCTCCAACCATTTCTTGATCTGTTGTGGAATGATTTGAGCATAAAGGCCATAAGATGTAGGATTCAGGATGTGTTGCTGCAGTTGTAAAGAGCTTTGGTGAGATCACACCTGGAGTTTTGATCACCTTACCTGACAAAGGATGTTCTGGCTATGAAGGGAGTGCAACAAAGATTTACCAGATTGATTCCTGGGGACGGATAACTGACATATGAAAAAAGATTAGATTGGTTAGGACTACAGTCACTGGAGCTTAGAAGAATGAAGGGAAATCTCAAAGAAATCTATAAAACTCTAACAGGAGTAGTCAGGGGTTATCCCTGATGTCTGGGGAGTTTGGAGCCAAGGGTTACAGTCTAAGGATGCATTTAGGACTGAGATGAGGAAAACTTTCTTCATCCAGAGAATTGTGAGCCAATGGAATTGTCTGCCATGGAAAGTTGTTGAAACCAAAATGTTGAATGTTTTCAAGGCATTAGATTATCGTTGTTGCGGCTAAAAGAATCAGAGGGTTTGGGGTGAAAGTAGCAACAAGACATTGAGTTGGATGAGCAGACATGATCATATTAAATGGTGGACCAGGCTTGAAGAGCTGAAAGGTTTACTCTTCCTATATTCTATGTTTCTAAGAGCAGAAGTAGGCCATCCAGCCCATCGATTCTACTTTGCCATTCAATGAGATCATGGCTGATCTGATAATCTTCAACTCTACTTTCCTGCCTTTTCCCTATGGTCCACGATACCTTTGCAAATTAAAAATCCATCACAGCCTTGAATATAGTTAAAGACCGAGCTTCAACAGCAACCAACTTAAAAGAATTCCACAGATTCAGTACTCTCTGAGAAGAAATTCCTCCTCATCTCGCTTTTAAATTTGTGACCCCTTATTCTGAGATAATGCTCCCAGTCCCACAAGGGGAAATGACCTCTCCATATCCAACTTGTCAAGTATATAAGAATCTTGTATGTTTCAATAAGGTGATCTCTCATTCTTCAGTATTTCAAAGAGTACACATTCAATCTGCAGGTGTCTTATTGGTCTTTATGCCTTTGTGTAGGACAAATTAAGCAGTAATACATGTTGAATAATAGGACCCTGGGGAGCACTGAGGATCAGAGGGTCCTTGCTGTGTACATATACTGGTCCATTAAGGTATATCAGGAACCGTGGTTTGAATGGTTGAGAAGGCCTTTGGTATACTTGCCTTTATTATTCAAGGCATAGAGCTTCAGAGCAGGGAGGTTATGCTGGAACTGTAAGAACAGTTAGTTAGGCCACAGCAAGAGTATTGTGTACAGTTCTAGAAGCCACATTAAGCTGGGGAATGTGGTAGCACTGGAGTGGGTGTGGAGGAGATTTATCAGGATGTGGCCTGAGTTGGAGAGTTTGTTATGAAGAGAACAGAGGAGTTTTCTGTTTACAATTTCTATTTTTGTTTCTGATTTCCAGCATCCCGAGTTCTTTTGGTTTTTTACTCAGAGGATGGTGGGAACCTGGAGGTCATTGCCTCTAAGGGTGGCAGAGAGAGAAACCCTCATAATATTTAAGAAGTGTTTAAATGTACAGTTGCATTGACAAGGCATGCGAAGCTATGGGCCAAGTGCTGGAAAATGGGTTCAGAATAGTTAGGGATAATAGGTACTGCAGATGCTGGACAATCCGAGAAAACAAGGTGTGGAGCTGGATGAACACAGCAGGCCAAGCAGCATCATAGGAGCAGGAAAGCTTGACGTTTCGGGCCTAGACCCTTCATCAGAAATTCTGATGAAG
>JAHRHZ010000144.1:67108556-67122506 GCA_024137785.1 Ginglymostoma cirratum
TTAGGTGTTTGTTATTGACTGGACAGCCTTTTTTCCGTACAGTAGTCCCATTAGTTTCTCTAACACTTATTCACTAGCGATTAGTTATTGAATTTATTTTCCCTAATCCTTTTGCTTCTTGAATATTTTCTAATTTTGAAGTGCTTTTCATGTCTTCTGTCATAAAAACTGATACAAAATATTTATTCAACTTCTCTGCTATTTCCTGGTTCTGCAATATTATTACCCCAGCATCATTTTCTAAGCAGCCTATGTTGGTTTTGGCCTCTGTCTTCCTTTTTAAATACTTAATGGTGCTCTTGCTGTCTGCCTTGATATTGCGAGTTTAACCTTAAAGATCATTTTCTCCCTCTCTATTACTTTTTATTGTTGGTTTTTAAAACTTTCCAAATTCTCTGCCTTGCAATTAAGCTTTATCACATTGTAAGTTGTTTCTTTCAATCTTATGCTATCCTTAGCTTCCCTGGTTAACCATGGTTGACTTAACCTTCCTAGAACCCTTCTTCCTCACTGGAATATATCTTTACTGTGAGCCATCAACTATTTTCTTAAACATCTGCAGACAGGGTTCAGAAAAGATTTACCAGGATGTTGCTGGGACTGGAGGGTTTGTGTTACAAGGAGAAGCTGGATAGTCTGGGACTTCTTTCATTGGAGTGTGGGAGGTTGAGGGGTGACCTTAAAGAGGTTTATAAAATCATGAGGGGCAAAGGTCTTTCCCCAGGGTTGATGAGTTCAAAACTAGGGGACAAATTTTTAAGGTGAGACAAGAAAGGTCTAAAAGGGACCTGAGGGGCAATGTTTTCACACAGAGTGTGATTCATGTGTAGAATGAACTGCCAGAGGACGTGATAGATGCAGATATAGTTATAACATTTAAAAGAAATTTGGATAGGTACATGAATAGAAAATGTTTAGATGGATATTGGCAAAACAGAGGCAAGTGGAACTAGTTTAAATTGGGAAAATTCGTTGGCATGGAAGAGTGGGACCGAAGGGTCTGTTTCCGTGCTGTATGACTCCGCGACTCTATCTGCTATTGTTCCTTAACCATCTTTGCTGCTAACCTCCTTCGCCGGTCCACTCCAACAAGATGTTCCCTTGTTCCTTTGTAATTAAGCTTAGCACAGTTGATTGAAAACTGGCATCTATGCAGCTGGGGACGTTTGGAGGAGACTGAGAGGGATTATCCACTCAGCACTTCTAGCTGGAGATTCTTGAAGATACATCAGCCTTATATTTTGCACTGATATGCTGGGTTCCTCTATTATTGAGGATGAGGATGTTTGCGAAACCTCTTCCAGTGAGTTTAGTTGTCAATCACCATTCATGACTTGATTTGGCAAGAGTAGAGAGATTAGATCTGATCTGTTTGTTGTGGAATCACTTAGCTCTATCTATCACTTGTTACTTTTGCCGTTTGGCATGCAAGTAGCGCTGTTTTGTAGCTTCATCAGTCTGACACCTCATTTTTCGGTTCATCTGGTGCTGCTCCTGATATGGTCTCCTGCACTGTTTGTTGAACAAGTTTTGATTCCTTGGCTTGATGGTAATGGTAGAATGAGGGATATTATGGGCATGAGGTTGCAGGTTGTATGGGGCATAATTCCGTTGCTGTTTGTGGCCCATAGCTCTTCATAGATGTCCAATCTCGAGTTGCGAGAACTGTTTGAAGTCTATTCCATTTAACATGGTGATAGTACCACACAACACAATGGAGGGTATTCTCATCGTGAAGATGGGACTTCATCTCCATAGGGACTGTGTGGTGGTTACTCTTACTGATATTGTCAAGGACAGATGCATCTACAGTAGGTAGGTTGAT
Source organism: Ginglymostoma cirratum (assembly GCA_024137785.1). Lineage (NCBI taxonomy): Eukaryota > Metazoa > Chordata > Chondrichthyes > Orectolobiformes > Ginglymostomatidae > Ginglymostoma > Ginglymostoma cirratum. Next base: position 67,110,382 of record JAHRHZ010000144.1, read on the forward strand.
GAAGGTGAGTTCAAGTAAGTTTTTCCTTCCTACTGGTTCCCTCACCACCTGCCAAGAAACCAGACTAGCAACTATTTCCTTTAGGACCCGATTGGCTTGATCTGTGGAGCTGCAGCCAAAACACTCATGGAAGTGGACATTGATGTCCCTGGCTCAAATGCATTCTGTGTCATTGCCACCCACAGTGTTTCCTCCAAGTGATTTTCAACATGGAGGTGAGGAGCATTGGTTCATCAGCTGAGGGGGTAGGGTTGAGAGGGCATGGTGGGAAGGTGGTACATGGTAAACAGCAGGACGTTTCCTGCCCATGTTTGACCTGCAGCCAAGAGATTTCATGGGTCTGGCGTCAAAGTTGAGAATTCCTAGGGCAAACGTCTCTAAACAGTACACCACTGTGCTGCTATGTCTGCTGAGTTTGTCTTGTATGTGTGGGACAGAATAGAATATATCCAGGTGATGGTGTCTGGGACATGATCTGTAAGGTGTTATTTGACTATGTCAGACCATTACTTGACTAGTCTCTGAGACCACACTCCCAATTTTTGGCAATAGCCTACAGATATTACTAGAGAGGACTTTTCAGAATTGATAGGGTCGGTTTGCGATTATTATTTCTGGTGCTTTAGTTAATGCTACATGGTCCATTTGGTATTTTTTTTTCCTTTCTAGCAGTTGGTTGAACTGAATGGCTTGCTAGGCCGTTTCAGAGGGCAGTTAAGAGTCAATCACTAAGCTGTGGCTCTGGATGCACTCTAAGATCAGATCAGGTAAGGGCAGCAGTTTCCTTCCCCGAAGGTCATTAGTGAGCCAAGACAGGTTTTAACATTGCCCCAACTGAAACGAGTCCTTCAGCTGCATTATTCCACAATCTAGCTGTGTCTGCTACATGAATTGATGCATATTTTGTTGCAGCATGTGATTTTTGTTTTAAATCCTGTATGAAACCACTGTTTAAAAATCAGCATGTATCTCCTAATTTTTTTTTCTCTAGGAGAAGAGAAGTAAAAGATTCTCCATGTCGGCAAAGCCTCATGAAACATTGAACAGGGGCATCCCATGCATAGTGATGCATTCAAAGCTGTAGTCATGAATGAGAGGACTCACAAACAATTTAACCTCAATTTTTGCTTTGAAATGCAGCATTGTAAAATGGAAAGATTATTGCGTCACTTACTTTCTTCTACAACCTGACAGTGATGAATATGCTATCTTTTTAGCAACAAAAGTGACTTCACAAGTAGCTTCCACATTGCAGGATAAGAATTTGAAACAGCATATTGTGAATTTTGGAAATCTGGGGTGGTTGAGGTGGGGGCGCGGGGTGGATAGTGGTTGCGGAAATAAAGTGCTGGAAAGAAAGCAAAAGTTAGGCAGTATCAGTTGTCAGAGATAAGCAGAGTTAATGACTGGAATCTCTCCAATCACTGAACAATGTGGGCAGTGACAAGAAAGTTCTCGATGTTGAGAGCAAAAGGTCCAATTCTCCAAATTATTGTTTTCAATGCTGAAATAAGAATCCTGCCGGTAAGTGATGACAGGCCTATTTATATCCATTAATATTTTAATATCAATTAGTCTTGCCTTATTTATATACAGAAAGCTGCATGGATGTCAAGAAAGGGTCTGATCCCTCATTGTTTGGGGCTGTTTGGATAGGTCACTCAAGGGAGTGGACCACGGTTAGACTTGGGGCTCTAATCTACAGATTTAATAAAGAAAGGAGTTCTCTTTGGTGTTTGAGTATTGTCAACTGATGGTATTCAAATACAAGGGCTTGCAGTTTTACTGTGTGTTTTGAAATCTTTCAAATTGCACTAATGTACAAGTAGCCCTGTTTATTTTATTTTATCTTACTTTTATGTAATAAATTTCTATTTTGTTGTTAAAGCCAGATCGACAGCGTATTCAATGAATGGCAATCTTCTGAAATAAAAAAACATAGATACGATCTATCAAGCCAGTCTCCATCTGGAATCTGACTTGTTCAGTAACACTATCAATTGGATTAATATCCACACTGCCCTGTCTCCTCGTGAGGTGAACGTTCCTCATCCCTCTGTCATATTGTCTTTAATACTCTAAGATTTTGGAGTAGATTTGTAGCTCGGGTTGTGGGTGTTGAGGTTGGCGAGCTTGGTGAGCCAACCACCGTCAATGCTTTTAATACTGAGTGCTGATGGCTAGGAAGGTGGCCTATGTGTGCATGTATCTAGTAGACAATCTGTGTGCTATCCAGTGTTGGTATAATTCTCCAATCTTTGAGTCATCAGTCCCTTTGATAAACCTGTCTGTGATCTTCCAGCTTTCTGTTTGTCTACATCTGACGAACCTGCCTGCTGCTGCTGTGTCTGCTCATGTACTTCTATGAAGTTTTTTATACGCTGACGCAATACAGTCATCTCATGCCTTGGGCTGAGCAAGAGTCTGGTCTCTGGTAGCTCAGAGTGCCAGCAACTTGGGTTGCTTCTTCCTTGGTCACCTGCAGAGTCATGGCACTGCTATACTCAGCAGCATGTGCTACCAGCTCCAATCTAGCTAATATAGTCACCGAGGTGTCAGTACCTGAGCTAGGTGGAAAAATATCTGCAAAAGGGAGAAAGCCATTTCAAACTTTTCAACAAAAGGCTACCCACCAAACTGAGATCTGAAAACAAAACATGACTCCAGCATCTGCAGTTCTTACTATCTCTGAGAGAGCTAATGGATGCCTTGCAAATTAATAGAACCACAGCAAAAAGCAGCAGGATCAGGCCGCTTAGCCCTCAAACCTGCTCCACCATTCAATATGACCATCAAACTCAGTACCCAGTTCCTGCTTTTGCTTCATGCCCTTTGACCATTTTAGCCCTAAGAAGCATATCTAACTCCTCCTTGAAAACATTCAATGCTTTGGTATCAACTGCTTTTTGGGCCGAAGAATTTCATAGGATTTCCACTTTCTGAGTGAAGAAATTTCCCCTCAGCTCAGTCCTAAATAGAATCATATAATCATACAGCACGAAAACAGACCTTTCGGTCCAACTAGTCCATGCCAACCGAGTTTCTCAAAATTAGACTAGTCCCACTTGTGTGCATTTGGTCCATATGCCTCCAAACCTTTCCTATTCATGTACCTATACAAATATCTTTTAAATGTTGTAACTGTACCTGCATCGACCACTTTCTCTGGCAGTTCATGCCGCATGTGAACTACTGTTTGTGTGAAAAACGTTGCACCTCTGGTCCCTTTTAACTCTTTCTCCTCTTCCCTTAAACCCATGCCCCCTAGTTTTGAAGTCCCCAACCCTAGGTAAAAGACTTATGCTCTTCACCTTATGTATGTCCCGCATGATTTTATAAATCACTATAAGGTCACTCCTCAACCTCCTACGTTCCAGCGAAAAATGCCCCAGCCTAACCAGCCTATCCTTATAACTCAAAGCCCCCATTCCTTGCAACATCTTGGTAAATTTTTTCTGAACCCTCCCCAATTTAATAATATCCTTCCTATAGCAAGGCAACCAGAACTGTACAAGTACTCCAAAAGTAGCCTCATTCATGTCCGGTAAAGCTCAGCATGATGTTCCAACTCTTATATTCAATGGCCTGAACAATGAAGGCTGGGTGTGCTAAATGCCATCTTAACCACTCTCCTACCTGTAACACAAATTTCAAGGAACTATGTGTCTGAACCCCTTAGTCTCTCTATTCAACAACGCTGCCCAGGGCCGTACCATTAATTGATAAGTCCTGCCTTTGTTCATTTTACCAAAATGCATTATCCAAATTAAACTCTATCTGCCACTCCTCAGTCCGTTGGCCCAATTGATCAAGATCCCTTTGTAATCTTAGATGATTCTTCACTGTTGATGAGATCACCAACTTTATTGTCATCTGCAAACATACCAACCATGCCTCCTTAATGCTCCTCCAAATCATTTATATAAATGGCAAACAAAAGTGGGCTCAGCAGCCATCCCTGCTCAACATCACTGGTCCCAAGTATCCCATCCAAAAATGGCCTACCCCGTATCCTTAGACTGTGACCTTGGTTCTCCAGTCATCGGGAACAATATCGCTGCATTTATCCTGCCTATCCCTGTTAGAAAACTTGTTAAATTTATATGAGATACCTCTGCATTCTTCTAAACTCCAATGATGTAGTTCGAATCAATCTAGTCTCCTTTCATATGTCAGTCTTGCCATCCCAGGAATCAGTCTGGGAAATCTTCATTGCAGACCTTCGTAGCCAGAACATTATTCCTCAGATGAGGAAAGTAAAACTGCACACAATACTCCAGATGTGATTCTCAAGGCACTATGCAATTTCAGCAAGACATCCCTGCTCCTCTCCATGAATCCACTTGCAATTAATACCAACATACCTTTCGCCACCTTTTGCACCAGTATGCTTACTTTCAGCCAGCAGCATAAAAGGACACCGAGATTATGTTGCATTTCCGCTGTTCCCAATCTATTCTGGATAAGAGCAATTGTGCTGAGCTCTAGTTTAGACCTGCTCTTAGCAGATCAAATGGGTACACTCTCGGTTCAGTGCGACAGGGTAGGTTTGTGAGACTAGCCCTTGTTGGGCAGGCAGGATGGCACCAATGAGATGGAGGTAGAGGATGGGCGTGTCATTTAAGCAGGACCATGCGAACCCAAGAACAGAAGAAATAAATGCAGGAGAAGGACCTTTGTCCTCTCAAACCTGCTTAACCGTTCTATGAGATAATGCTCTAGGCCCCAATTCCTATTTTCCTGCCAGCTCCTTGATCTCAATTTCTTGATCTTTTAAAAATCTATGTACTTCCTTTCTAAATACTTTCAGGATGTAGCCTCCACAACTCTCTGGTGTAGAGAATTCCCGACATTCATGACCCTCCAGGAGAAGAGGTTTCTCCACATTTCGATTTTGATTAAATGCCCCATTACTCTGTAACTATGTCCCCTAGTTTGAAATTCTCCAGAGTGGAAACATCTTCTTAACATCTACCGTGTCAAGGCCCCTCAGTGTCTAATATGTTTCAATAAGATCACCTCTCATTCTTCTAAACTCTAATGAATAAAGGCCATCCCTTGCTTGGGTAAAGGATGGCAAACAGGAGTACCTCCCATAAACTCACTGAGTCATTGGGAAGCTGCTAGCTTTTACAAGGGGTTCTGCTATAGTGCAATAATTGCATTGCAATATCTTGTTATAGAAAATTGCGCTATATAAATAATTGGGCCTATGGGAATAGTGGGATTAGGGACACACCACCAAAAAAGCGTAACACTAAGGATAGCACTACTGTCAACAGCTGTTCAGACAGGTAGGTTCGACTGTGACAGCAGATTTGCAGCAGTTTGAAATCAATGATGGTGAGGCTGAGCTCAAACTTCCACCACCCCCTCCAACTCGGTGTGTAATGAACTGGCACATCAGGTATGGCTTTCCTTACCGTGGACCATTTGCTCCTTCAGGATATCCCTCACTGGGGTATCGCATCAAGCAACCAGTTACTTTGGACTATTAAATAAGAATTAATGCCAAGGCAGATTAGGATAGCTGATGGTCAAAGTCGGTTTCCGAATGTTTTTGAGAAGGCAAGAGAGGCTTACGAAGGAAATTACAAAACCTAGGAGCTGGGCAGCTGTGAATAATGTAAGTATGGTAGAGCAATGAAAATGAGGTGTGCACAAGGCTGGAATTGAAAGAACACCGATCTATAAGAGCGAGTTGTGGGATTGTTTGAGATTACAGAAATCGAAATGAGTAAGACGACAGAGCATTTGTTAACAAGAATGAGAATTTTACAATTAAGGGTTATGGAGCAAAGATAGGTAAATGGAATGGATGCCACCGAAGGCTGCAGAAACAGCAAATCATATTCAGCCTGGGAACCTTGCAGCCCAATGGCATCAATGTGGATTTCACAAGCTTCAAAATCTCCCCTCCCCCAACCGCATCCCAAAACCAGCCCAGCTCATCTCCACCTCCCTAACCTGTTTTCCCTCTCACCTCAAGCCACACCCCCATCTCCTATCTACTAACATCATCCCGCCCCCTTGACCTGTCCGTCCTCCCTGGACTGACCTATCTCCTCCCTACCCCCCTACCTACACACACCTTTACTGGCTCCATCCCCGTCTCTTCGACTTGTCTGCCTCCTCTCCACCTATCCTCTCCTCTATCCATCCTCTATCCGCCTGCCCCTCTCTCCCTATTTATTTTAGAACGCTCTTCCCCTCCCCCATTTCTGATGAAGGGTTTAGGCCCGAAACGTCAAGTTTTCCTGCTCCTATGATGCTGTTTGACCTGCTGTGTTCATCCAGCCCCATGCTTGTTATCTCGGATTCTCCAGCATCTGCAGTACCCTTTATCTCTAAATGGAATGGAGGTATGTTTCAACCAAAAACCACCTGGAGCTTGCTTGAAGGGCTAGTCAAAAAGGGTGAAGGGCAGCACCAACAGTCGAGTCACGATGAGTGTCATGATGTCAGCCTTAGCACGGGTAGACGACAGTAACCTGTAGGCACTGTCACCCTGGGATCACTATCATTTCCGCTTCTATGCCCTCCTTCTGGCTAGCTTCTGATCACAGGTACACTGTACATATCATTAGCAAAGGGTTCCTGACAGCAAGCTGCCTACTCAATGGAATCGTGTTGTAGCCTACACAAGTTCGCGTTTTAGAAAAAGCGTTCTCCTTGTCGTCAACTGCATTATAGCCAATTTGCGTTGTCAGAACACACGGTATAGCAGAACCTTCTGTACTAGACAGTATTCCATTTGGCTTAAGGTCTCTCCCAGCACTAGTATTTTACCAGTTATGGTGGGATAACATCTTTACATGCACTTGAGCAGGCCATTTATGAATCTTAATTAACTTGTAGGCAGCTCAACAATTCTCAACAATCTCTGTTCCTAATTTAGAAGGATTTGGAAAGGCTTGAACATTTCACCCCATCTTCTTTCTAACTGATTCTAGGCTCTACCCCACCTCCTAACCCACTCCCAAATGTAGACTTAATTTCAGCCCATTGTGAGCAGCTTTGAGCATCTCATTTTGGAATAATTTTAAAAAATGCATTTTAGACTAATGTGGCATTAATAGGAATGAAAAGTTATACCACTTGAGTTGAGCAGATGACAAATGTATCTTGATGAAGCTGTACAAGATTGTGAATGGAGTACGGCCAGGTAAAAAGTGGCAGAGTGTTCTCATTGTCCACCCACACAAACAATCATTTTGGGTAATAGCAAATGAATCTAAGGTGAAGTTAGAAATACATTATTTATGTCAAAGTTGTTTCCGTGTGCAATTTTAGTCCACTACTCATTGGTTTTTAAAGAAGATTTTACCGCAAGACTGAAGGGTAGAGTGAGTCTTCATCAATTTTTTTTCTTCATGTGATACAAACTTCAAAACCTTGTTCTCTTATTGTCTTCAATCCTTTCAATCTTTGCCCTTTTCAAGTAATTACCTAGGCCCCTTTCCCAAGAACTTATGTGCTCTGTATATCATGACAATGAGAGTAAGATGAGGATGCACTGCAGATCTGCACTTAAAATTCACTGCTATCCATAGTATTAGATTTTCAATTGGAATAATATACATTCTTCAAAGAGCAATTACAGAGATAAGGAGTTGTTTTCCGAGTCTGCAGTGCTGACAGGTAGCATCATTTGGCAGTACAGCGTATTGCAAAATTTGCCTGCCATCACTAATAATTTTCTATCTTTTTCATTTTAATGGTTGGAAACTCTTTGGCTGCATAAGCCAGAGTTTCTGGTGTGTGAAACTTGTCGGTGAGGGGTTCTATGTACAAGAAAATTTGTAAAATATCATTTCTCTGAAATATAAATCAAGAAGATAGGTGGGCTTTTGAGCTTGATGTTTGTGATTATAGTTAGGAAAATTGTATTAGGGGATGTAGATGTCACTGGCAGTTTGCCTTGACTCTTTTGATTTTGAAAAATTGTGCGTGTAATTTTGTATATTATGCAAATCGTAGTTGGAAGTGGAAAATTTTTTTTTATAAGTTGATATGTTTCGGAAGCACTGCTTGATTCAGCAGTAACTTTCAAAAGATAATGGGATAAATGGATAAATTAAGACGGAGCACGAAGGGCAGAACTATAGGGAATGAGTGAGAGATGGAGAATGGATACCGTGTTTGAAGAAGTTGGCACAGGCACATCAGCTGTCTACCTATTTTCTGCACTGTAATGTGCAAATATTGTAATCGTTGGGTCAATATCCTGGAATTTCCTTCCTAAGGGCATTATGGATCAACCTACAGCATTTGGGCTGCAGAGTTTCGAGAAGATAGCTCACCACCTCCTTTTCACGAGCAACTAGGTGTGAGCGCTGACACCAACATCCCTTGAGAGGATTCAAAAAATCCTTTAAATTTTGGATCTCTGTTATTTACAGATTATTTTTATCCTACAATGTAAAGTTAAGCTACATGCTTCCCCATGTTCACATGCACACAAACACAGGCATTTATATCTACACAGACACATTTACAGAGGTAGGAAGACATTTGTTTTACAGACATAGAATGGGCATATTGCAGCTTGTTTTCATGAACCAATGGCGTGCATTCCAAGGATGCTTAAAAGGTATTTGAACCAAAGTTGAGTTGAATGATTTTAAAGAAATTGTTACTCACTGCCTAAAACAGCTTATTTATGTTTTTGCAATTTCTTATACATTGCGATCTCTTCAGTGTGGAAATCCAAAGTCCGGAAGTACCAGTTGACTGGATTTTTTTTTGCATAGGACCATGAAATTCACAGATTTATCATTTGCGGTGGTTCAACTAATCACAAAATAAAGGGCTTTATAGTGATTTTAATAGTGTTGCATCTAGTGAAGGAGGGGAAGATGGTAGGACAGCGAGACAGGATAGATGTCAGAGTTTGAAAAGCTGGCTAACTAATTGGAATTAAAATTAAAGATTAAAATCTTTCATACATCTTTCACTATATTGTTGATCATTCTGGGAAAGGAACTCAGTTTTGTTTCATATTGAATGTTTATATACTAGTCATTACTGTTGATAAGGAAATGGTTCTGAATGTGCTACTGTTGAAATTGCATCAGCTCCCACCAATCTGATAAATGCTGCACAGTCTTTGAGTGGAGAAATGTTTTGTCCTCCACAAAGTCCTAATGGAGTCAGATGTCACACACTTGACTCCTGATTATTGTAATTATTCCTAATTAGTTAATTTTAATTGTGTCACTTGCTATTGTGTAATAAACTTTACTCTGTTATGTGAAACAAGTGTATCTTCTTGTTAAGATCCTCATTTGGTCAGTCCTCTACCACTTACAGTGAGATAGATCATTAGATTCAGTACAGAAAGGAGTATTCATGGCAGACAACTTTTTCCCACCATGAGCTGTCAATGGTTAGAATCTAGAGCATAATCCGACATGGTGATTAGTATGGGCACTGATGCTATAGTGGCCGAAGGTAACAAAAAGGTAGAGAATCCATTCAATCCAGAAGAAAATGTTTTTGGAGACAAATGAGTTTACTATGTTTAGAAATGTGAAGAAGACAACTAAGTAGCGTAATTTCCATGAGGAAAGGTACCTTCATTAGATGACATACCACAGGTAGACGAAATACCTGAAGCATTTCCTGTGGAAAATTTGTCATTCAAACAAAACTAGTGATTAAACCAACTCAAATTACTTCAAAGTAATTTACGCTTATTTATGCTAATGGACACCATATAAACTGAAATCTTGATACAGGTAGTTCTGCTGTGACGTGTGTTTCATTAATGTGAATTAGCTGTTATACGATTGATGAATAGTGAATGTGGTTTGGATAACACAAATTTTCTGCTGTACAGGTATAGAGCCTTATTATAGCGATTTCCTGATAACTTGATTTTCTATGGCGATTTTCTATAGCACAAGGTCACGCAAGAATGCAACTATTGTGTTATAGGAGACCTACCTGTGTTGGAACAAGTGCCACTATTCTGTCAGACCAGATATTATAGCTGAGCAAACAGAAATTACAGTTTACAAAGATGAAACTACATTGTCCAACTCTTAAGAGGGATGGCATGTTACAGATAACACTGCAACAAAAACTTATTAAGCATTGAGAACATACATGTTGTTCATAATCACCATTCCTCATTGTTGGACATGGTACATTTCTTAGCCTTAATATTGTTGTGGTAGCTAAAGAGCTTCAATTAGTTTCAAGAGAATAGCTGATTGAGAAACAAATAGTTGTTGTCTACTTGGTCAAGGAGCAACAATAGAAGGCTTCATTGTGCTTCCTAGTCCCCTCATGGTAGAACTCAAAAAGAAGAAAGAGACTAGTGAGGTTGCCTACATAGGCTTAGAATTGCTTTGCATTGTCAACAGGAAGGAAATTGCAAATTTTCCAGCGCTGGTAGAATTTTTCTTTTCCCATTTTCCCATCCCTAAAGAACACTACATCTTAAAGTTCAATTGTCAGTGCAATTAAGTGGGTGGCTATCTTGCAGCAGTATGACTAAGGATGAGAAATTATCTAGTTCAGCAGAAAGCACAACCTGTTATAGATCAGACCAGACCCCCTTCAAATATACCACAGATGTAGCCTAGACCCTTACTTTTGTGTTAAGTAATGGCAAGTGTAAGGTGCTGTGTTCCAAGTGTAATTCAATTGGTTACACTACTTGTCTTTAAGCAAATCACACTTTATTTTTACATTACAGTTAGAATATAAATGAAAGAAGGAAGAATTGATATAACTGACTTTGTTGCAAGAATTAACAGAATAATAGATTATTTAACTGCTGAACAGTAGCTGTTCCAATATAGTAACATCCCATAAACACAGCCTTGGTAAAAGCAAGCAAAGTTAGTAAAACAGATTCTCTGCTGCCAGGATCGCATATGAGTAGGAGAACGCAAGCTTTTCGCTGTGGCAGAAAGAGAGAGACAGACAGACAGACAGACAGACAGGCAGACAGACAGACAGAGAGAGAGAGAGACAGAGAGATCTTCCAAAGCCAACTTCAAAACCCCAACAACAGCTGGAAGCTAAACTAAAACACTGGTTCTGTGGGGGCCTGACTCCACCCATTCATGCTGCTTCTATTGTTCCAACTTTTAAAGAAGACTACACAAGCTGTTTACTTTATTGGCTTGAAAGAGACAACTCAGACCCTATGGCTCAAAACCTGTCTTCAAAAATAAAAGGACAGAATATGCCTCTTAAAAACATAGCACCATCACAAACCATAGAGAGTGAATGAAGATATCTAACCTAATCAACAATTTGAAGTAAAGGGCTTGCATACATGAGCGCAGATGTAAATGCAGATTGAGCTTTTTCAAGCTTCTTTAGCAAAATAATTATGGGCTGCGTATAAGCTTCATGGAAGCCAGATTCAGGACATAATCAGAAAGAAGAAATTGCCCAGTCCAGATGTACAGAATACTGTTAAAAAAAATCACGTCTGTTCAATGTAAAAACAAAATTGCCTTGTCTAGAAATCCAGGATACACCAAGGAAACAAGACTTGTATAACCAGCAAAACCATTTTCCATCAGAGAAATTCATATAGTTAAAGGTCACCTAGCTGGTGTTATTGCACAAAACTACCTGAGTTAGCAGGAAAAAATTCATCTCCAAATGGAAGTTGGGGAATTATTAGTCCTCTAGTTAAGGTAAGGGACTGGCTATTAGCTTTCGAAGAGCTAGAAGATTGTTCAGTGGAGAAATGATTGACAGTGAATCAGAATCAGTCAACAGTCCTCAAGCCAAAGACTGATCAGTCTTTCATGTCAGCAGGGAAGAATAGTGCAAGTCCAGACAACAACGTTATGGAGTGTTATAAAGGTTTTTCCATTCGTGGTATGCTTTTTGAAGACTTGTGTCTGAAGCATTGTGAAAATGAGTTAAATTGGAATGCTGAAATGATACTTGAACCTGTTTCTTAAGGTCACTTGAAGGGACTTTATAGGACATTTTTTGTAGAGAAATACACTTACTCAAAGTCATATACATTCAGCTAACGACACAGATTTACTAAATAAAAACTGAAAGAACTGCAGATGCTGTAAATCAGAGACAAAAGAAGACATTGCTGGATAAGCTCAACGGGTCTGGCAGCATCTGTGGACAGAAAT
>JAHRHZ010000144.1:67122906-67174439 GCA_024137785.1 Ginglymostoma cirratum
ATTTCTGTCCACAGATGCTGCCAGACCCGTTGAGCTTATCCAGCAATTTCTTTTTCATGTGCCTAAATTTGTAGCTGTCAGGGAAGTGGCTTTTTGATAGTGTTGTGATGTAACCTGCTAAAAGATAAGACTCCCAGCTCAGCCTTTGTACCTTTCTGAGAAGATCTTGAAGATCCCATATGTGAACGGAAACCACTAACCTCCCTAAAAGAGAAGACCTCCACTTGAAATCTCCTGAATTAGCTGCATTTGAAGTTCCGACTGACAACCATCTGTGTCTACATACACCAGGACTGAAGACCATCGAGATCATTTCATATCTTATCCTTTATTCCCTGAGAACGAACAAGTATTTGTCTAAAGTGTTTTGATTTTAAAATCAGGTTTCAAAACCAATAGAACACAGGAATGGGAATAGTGTATTCAACTCATTGAATCTGCCCTAACTGTTCTAGTTCATTGGTGATCTTGTCCTCAATGCCAGTTTCTTGCATGATCTTCATAATCCTTAATGCCATCAAACTCCATGATCCTGTCAATTTCTGCCATGAACCTGTTCATTCATTGGTCAGTACACTGAGTATGGTAGTTGGGATGTCATGTTGCCGCTATACAGTACATTGGTGAGGCCACTTTTAGAGTGCTGCATTCACTTCTGGTCTCCCTGCTGTCGAAAAGATGTTGTGAAACTTGAGAGGGTTAAGAAAAGACTTACAAGGATGTTGCTGGGATTGGAGGGTTTGAGCAATAGGGGGAGGCTGAATAAGCTGGGGCTTCCTGGAGTGTCAAGCCAAGGGCTAACCTTATAGAGGTTCATAATCTTATGAGGGGCATGGATAGGGTGAAGAGCCTAGGTCTTTTTCCCAGGGTAGGGGAATCCAAAACTAGAGGGCATAGGTTTAAGGTGAGAGGGGAAAGATTTAAAAAGGAGTTGGGGTAACTTTTTCATGCAGAGGGTAGTGCGCGAGTGGAACGAGCTGCAAGAGTAGGTGGTGGAGGTGGGTACAATTATGACATTTAAAAGTCATCTGCTTGGGTACTTGAATATGAAGGGTTTAGAGAGATATGGGCCAAATGCTGGCAAATGGAACTAGATCAGTTTAGGATATTTGGTCGACAATGATGAGTTGGACTGAAGGGTCTGTTTACAAGCTGTACAGCTCTATGACTCTTTGAATGAGATATTCCAAGTGGTGAAGATGACACAAAGAGTCTGCAGAAGGATAGAGACAGTGAGTGGACAAAAACTTGGCAGATTGAATATAATGTGAGAAAATAAGATGTAATGCATTTTGGCAGAAACAGCTGAATGTTAAGTAAATGGGGAAAGTCTGCAGACAGCTACAGGACAGAGTCTTCATCTACAAAAGCTGACATTTAAGTTCAATGAGTAATAGGCAAGGCAAAGAGAAGAGTCCAAAAGTAGGGAGGTTTAGCAAAAACTATGCAAGGCAGTAGTCAGCCCACAGCTGGAATACTGTAAGCAGTTTTGGCATTCAATCTCAGGGAAGACATACCGGCTTTGGATACATTCCAGAAAGAGTTTACTAGGCTTTTACCAGGAATGAAGGAACTCTCTTCCAAGGAAAAGTTGAGTAAGTTGGGCCTGTACTCATTAGAACTTAGAAGAATGAGAGGCGGCCTCATTGAAACATGCAAGATGCTCAGGGGACTTGAATGTAGCAATGTTGTTTACCCTTGTAGGAGAGTCTAGGACCAGAAGGCATAATCTCAAAATAAGATGTTTCACTTTAAAACATAGAACCACAGAGAATAGAAGCAGGATTAGGCTTTCAGCCCTTCAAGCCTGGTCTGCCATTCAGTAAGTCCTCAGCTGATCGTCCAACTCAGTACCTTGTTCCCACATTTTCTGCCTACCTTTTGATCCCTTTAGCCCTAAGAACTATATCTAACTCATGTCAAAACCCTTCACATTTTTGGCCTCAACTGCTTTCTATGGCAGAGAATTCCACAGGTTCACTGCTCTTTGGGTGAAGAAATTTCTCGTTCTGTCAGTCCGAAGACTGAGACAGAGATGAGGAGGAATTTCTTCCCTGAGGCAGTGAATGTGTGAAATTATTTAATGCAGAGGGCTGTTAAAGCAGGGCATCAAATGATATAGGAAAAGGCAGAAATGTACAATTGAGAATCTGCCACGATCTCATTGAATGTTGGAGCAGATGTGATGGGCTGAATGGCTTATGGTCTTATAGTCTTCTGCTTTTTTTTCTATCTGTCCTAATTGTAGAATATCCTTGTATAGTCACTTTCTAACCTCTGTCACCCTGTAGCCTGTAATAGCAGTTAAATCATCTCCATTTAGCTCAATTTGTGCTTCCAAATCATCAACCCTTTTGTGAATGCTATGTGCGTTCAGATAAATTGCCTTTATAGCAGTCTTTTTAACATAATTCTCCACTTCTATCCTACATGATGCTTTCCATTGTTTTGTCTGTATTCTATGTTTCCTTGCTCCTCTTCTACTTCCTTTCATTGATTTCACGCCCCTTGAATCTGACATCCCTTCTCCTTCATAGGTTCCCATTCTCCCATCTATTGTGGTTATAAACCCTCCACAAATGGCACGCTGCCTTGGAGCATGTTACTCCCAATCCTAACACAATACAGCCCATCACCTTGGACAGTTCCCATGCCCCCACCCCCGCACTTGTCCCAACATTTCAGAAATTTGATGCCCACCCCTTACACCAGTCTTCCAGTCGCATGTCAATTGCTCACCAGCTTGTGGGACTGGGAGTAATTCCTGAGATTGCCGTTGTTGGAGGTCCTGCTTTTCAATATCCTTCCTCAATCCTTGAAATCTGCTTTTGGGATCTCATCCTCCCCTCCCATGTAAATCATGGGATTGACATAGATGCCTGTGTTGTCACTGATTTTGTCTCTGGCTTTTCAGAAGATTACAGTCATTGTCCTGTCCAGTATTCAAAGCAGAAAATAACAACATGTGAGTGAGATAATCTTGGGGCAGTAATACTTACCCTACCTGCCTGATTCTCTTGGACTGCCTGCCAACCAAACATTGATCAAAGGTGAAGAAACAACAGTATATAGATATTCACCAAGGGAAGAAGCATATGGTCTCAGTCAGTATCAATCTTGTGTGAATAGGTTGTAGACGACTGAGATGAAACCAGAATGGAAATTATCATCGAATCATTCACAACATGTTGGATATCTGACACACTTGATAGCACAGTAGATAATTATTATTGTCGATGGCAAAGATGATGTTGATGATACTTATGGTGATGCAATTCTGGAAGTGAATTGGAATGAATTATTTGGTTCTTAAAATAGGGGAAGGCAGAGTATTATGGATCTTAGTACAAATTCAGTGCATGCTCTACTGCTACATTTTTTTTGTGCTGTGACAAAGGTGATTAAATAATTTCAATTTGTATGTCTTACTTTTGATTTTGTAAAATTTAATTAACTCAATGTACAGAAATGTAATTCCTATCTCCATCAATTTACTTATAGATAAAATTACAATGACTTTGGGCTTCTTTATGTGTAATGTCTCTGGTTGGGTTTGATTTGACAGCTCTGCAATAGCTAGACAACAGGACAACGGCGGTTTTCAAACCCTGGAGAATGTTTCTCATGGAAAATATAATCCATACTCTTTAATGAAAATACTAGTCTGAGAAATGTGACTTTTAAGCAAGCATATCCAGTATATGTTCAGGAAGAGAGCATGTTTGATTGGATTGTATTTATATGTGTCATGTACCATGATATAATGAAAAGTATTGTATTGTATGCTAACCCAGACAAATAATACCCTATATAAGTACATCAGTGTAATAGAACAGTATGCAAAATATAGTGTGATAGCTACAGAGAAGGTGCCGAGAAAGATCAACTCTAATATATGAGAGGCCCATTCATAAGTCTGATAACAGCTGGGAAAAAGCTGTATTTAAATCTGTTAGCATGTGTTTTCAAATGTTTGTAACTTCTGTACAATGGAAGAGGATGAAAGAGAATATAACAAGAGTGGGAGGGGTCTTTGATTAGGTTGGCTTTTCCTGAGGTAGCAGCAAGTATTGATGGAGTAAATGGACGGAAAGCCGGTTTTCGTGATAGATTGGCTGCATTCACAACTTTCTGTAATTTCTTGTAGTGTTAGGCACAGCAGTTACCACACCAAGCTGTGACGCATCCAGATAGGATGCTTTCTATCATGCGTCAATAGAAATTGCTAAGAGTCATTGTGGGCACACTGAATTTCCTTAGCCTTCTGAGAAAGCAGAGACGTTGGCGTGCTTTCTTGACTGTAGCGTCAATGTGGATGGAGTAGGACACATTTTTGGTGATATTTACTTTTAGAAATTTAAAGCTCTCGACCATCTCCACTTCAGCACCGTCAATAGGAGCAGGGGCATATCCTCCACTCCGCTTCCTGAAGTCAATCACCAGCTCCTTCATTTTGCTGACATCGAGGAAGATGTCATTATTGTCTTTACACCATGCTACTGTCTAAATCCTTCCTTTACTCTGTCCCTTTGTTGTTTGAGATCTGACCCATTACTATCACTGGACTGTTAATCGAGAAACCCAGATAATGTTCTGGGGACCCGGGTTCAAATCCCGCCATGGCAGATGGTGGAATTTGAATTCAATAAATATCTGGAATTAAGAGTCTAATGATGACCATAAATCCCTTACTGATTGTAGGGAAAAACCCATCTGGTTCAATAATGCCCCTTAGGGAAGGAAACTGCCTTCCTTACCTGGTCTGGCCTGTATGTGACTCCAGACTCCTGCAATGTGGTTGACGCTGAACTGCCCCCTGGGTAATTAGGGATGGGCAATAAATGCTGCCTGGCCCAGTGACGCCCTCATCCCATTAATGAATAAAGAAACAAAAACGACGGTGGCATCATCAGCAAATCAGTGAATAGCGTTAGATCTGAATTTGGCAATACAATTGTGAGTGTTTCAGGAATATAGTAAAGAGCTGAGTATGCAGCCTTGTGGGGCACCAGTGTTGAGGATAATTATGGAGGAGGTGTTGTCACCTATCCTTACAGATTGTGGCCTGCAGATCAGGAAGCCAAGGATCAAGTTGCAGAAGTGGGAGCAGAGTCTTAGTCTCAGAGTCTGGTGATGAGTTTTGTTGGAATTATGATATTGAAGGTGGAGCTAAAGTCAATAAATAGGAATCTGATAAAGGTGTCCTTATTATCCAGATGTTCCAGGGATGAGTGTAGGGCCAGGGAGATGGTATCTGCCGTAGACCTATTGTGACGGTAGGCAAATTGTAGCAGATCGAGGCAATCCGGGAGGCTGGAGTTGATGTGTGTCTTTACTAATGTCTTGAAGAACTTCATAATTATGGATGTCAGAACCACTGGGCAGTGGTCATTAAAGCAATTTGCTTAATTTTTCTTTGACTCTGGGATGATAGAGATCTTCTTGAAGCAAGTCGGAGGCTCGCATCATAGTTAGGAGATGTTAAAGATGTCTGCAAACACACACACCAGCTGGCCCGTGCAGGGCCTGAGTGCACAATGGGGATTCCATCTGGGTCAGTTTCTTTCTATGGGTTCACTCTCAAGAAGGCTGATCTGATGTAAATGGTGTTGACTGTGGGTAGAGGTGCACCCAAGGCTGTTGAGGCAGGTGACATCATTTCACTGACCTTCTCTTCGAAACAAGCATAGAATGCATTAAGCTCAGCAGGGAAGGACGCATTGTTGCTGTGATTCAACTCAAATTTGTTTTGTAGCCCGTTATATTATGTAAGCCTTGCCATTGTTGATTTGTGTTTGTTTGGTTAACTTTGGGACTCTAGTTTAATCTGGTATGGTCTTTTGGTATCCCTGATGGCTTTGTGAAGATTGTACCCAGATTTCTTGTATATGTCAGGGTCACCCGACTTAAATGCCTCAGACCTGGATTTCAGTAGGGAGTGGATCTTCCGGTTCATCCATGGTTTCCAGTTGGGGAACATTTGGATTAACTTCTTTGCCATGTAGTCCTCTACACACTAACTGATGAAGTCTGTGATGGTAGTGGCATACTCATTTAGATTGGTTACAGAGTTCTTGAATATGGACCAGTCCACTGACTCCAAGCAGTCATGTAGGACCTTGTCTGTTACCTCAGACCGGCGCTGTGTGACTTTCCATACCAGATCTGCATGGTTCAGTTTCTGCTTGTAAGTCAAGAAAAGGAATACAGTCTTATGGTCTGATTTTCCAAAATGCAGGCACAGAATGAAGTGATAGGTATCTTCGATGGTTGTGCAGCAATGGTCCAGGGTGTTTGGGCTACTGGTGGGACAGGAGACATGTTGATGGTGTCTTGGCAACACACTTTTGAAGTTGGCCTGGTTGAAGTCATTGGCTACAATGAACAAAACCTTGGGGTGTTCCTTCTCAAGGCTATTTGTGGTGGCGTATATTTCATCAAGTGTGGTCTTCACTTTGCATTAGATGGGATGTAAATTGATGTCACAATAGCAGAAGTAAACTGGGATAACCCTTCACTGTTAGATATTCTAGTTCGGGGGGGGGAGTAACTCACCCAGGGTCATCACATCGAAGCACCAAGAGGTATTGATCAGGAGGCAGATCAGGATCATTGCCTGAGGATGTCGTGTGGTCCATCCGGTGAATTGGAAAAAACCTCAGGTTGTAAGGCACCATCACACGAAGTAGGTGAGTTTAGCTTTAAGTTCATCCAGCTTATTCTCAATAGCTTGGACATTTGTTAGGAGTATGCTGGGGAGAGGAGACTTGAAGCAGCGTTGTGCGCCAGCACGTTTTGCATGTTTCCTGGGTAAGTCGCTGCTTCTGGTCAGGCCCAGCAGTTTGAGTGGATGGTCCACCATTCTGGAAGGTAAGCGGGTGTGTCCAGTGAGGTCCTGTTCATTGGTTGCAGCCTTGGGCTTTCTGGGGTGGGGTCTTGTTCTTGGTCTGTTTGGGCGTCCATGTCAGGTCTCCATGTGGTCAGGTAGGGCGTGAGATCCACTCCATAGAATTAGGTGGCTGATAGAAGCCTGGGTCAGGCCTTTGTGAAGCCAATAAGTGGCTGGTCACTTTGTGGTCATGGTCAAGGCACCAGCGTCAGCAGTTGGGCCCCACTGAATCATGCAGTCCAGCATTCCAGGAATTCCTGGTCTTCGGTGGATTGGATCCATAGGTTGTTTCTGGAGTTCGAAAGATCACCAGACATGTTAGAAGATTTAAAAGAGCATTGTTAATAATGCTGACAGACCTAAATTGAGATTTAAAAGAATAGAGCGATATTAAAGGTGTGAGGGGATGATCTGCTTAGGAGAACTTGCAAAGAGCCATTTGAACAGGAAATTCAGACCTTAAGGGCTTTGACAGAGTAATAGCTGGATGTTCTTGGTGGGCAGAATGGAGTGGGGATTTACAAAGGGTAGTTGAATTTCAAGGAACACAGAGTGAATGTAGGCTGGATGAAGTTGTAGATATAGACAGGTTCAAGGCTGTGGAGAGATCAGAACATAAAACATAGAACAGTAGAGGATGGGAACAGATCCTTCAGCCCACATAGTTGTGCCGAACATAATGCCAAGTTAAACTAATCCCTTCTGCCTGCTCATGCCCCATATCTCTCCATTCTTGCTTATTCACGTGCTTATCAAAAAGCCCCTTAAATGCCCCGACTGTATCTGGCAGCATGTTCCAGGCACCTACCACTCCTTGTGTAAAAAAAAAACTTGCCCCTTGCATCTCCCTTGAACTTTCTCTCTCTTACCTTAAATGTATGCCTCCTAGAATTAGACATTTCATCACAGGTATATGCAGATGATAATTTTAAATTCATGATTTGGGTAGACTTCGAGGCCAAAGGTGATGGTATGTGGGGTTTAACGTGGACTACAGTAAAGCCGGCAGTGTTTTGGATGGGATCAAACTCATGTTCAGTGGACGCTGGGAAGACAGCCAGGACAGCATTGAAATAATTGAGTCTCACAGTAGCAAAAGTATAAATAAGAGATTTGGCAGCAGATGAGCTGAGGCAGGGGCAGAGACAAGTGAGGTTATGAGGCTAGAAGAATCATGTTGGAGACAGGGTTGTATTGATTTACTAAACCATTCTGAGAAACATGTTTATTTAGTCGAGATACCTGTTTATTTCATCCATACTCAATACTATTTATTTTTTAAATATTCTTTTCTCCAGTACTGAAATATCATTAATTATTATTTCTCTATTAAATTCATTTAGTTCTTCCCTCTTTGCCTTGAAATTTGAACTTTTTTGAAACTGACTAATTTTGCCTCAATTTTTACTGATGACAGTTGACAGGTATTTTGTGGTTACTATTCTGAGAAATTGAATTATATTTATTTTATGATTGCTATCTTCTGACCGCAGAACAGCAGCTTCTAATAGATTGTCGTGGTTTGAATTTGCAAATTCTCAAGTGAAACAGCTTTTACCTTTTCTGAAAGCAATGGTGAGTTTAGCATCTGTATGTAGTCAATTTGCTGTGAATTCGCAGCTGGTAATGGCTAGGATGACACACTCACTCCAATCCGTTTAACTGAGAAAAAACAGCTTGGAACCTTTTCCACCATTCTAGGGTCATTCAGGTTTTTGTTAAAAACTTAGCTCCAGGTGGAAGTCAGAAAAGCCTTTTGTTTTATTTTCATCACTTGCAATAAAGTCACATCATAAAATGAAGAAATATTATTTGGAACATTAGTTATTTGGTAAGTAAAATAAAAAGGACAGGAAGAAAGGATAACTAAGATATCCCTGCCTTTTCATTGAAATATTTATTACAACAATGGCATTGCCTAATTTCTATCTGTCACAGATTCCTGCATCACAATCTGTTTTTACAGCTAGTGAGCTCCGTTTCATTTATTGTGCTTCCTTATTCTTTTAAGTTGCTTTTAGATGTTTCAATCAGCCTGCTCAGATATGTAATGACACAACCCTGGAGCAGATGAGAATTGAACCTGGATCTTCTGGCCCAGAAGTAGGGAGGCTGCTACGCCTCACTTGAATTTCTCAGTAGGATCTGGCCTGTTTCAATGTACCCAGAAGCAATTTTTGTAATTCCATGACCTCTATTTTAAAGTACCTGCCTAGAGATATTATTACACACCTCTACAGCAGGTAAAGCATGAACCTCTGCCTCCTGGCCCAGTGCTAGGGATGCTACCACTGCATCACAAGACCATCTATTTTAAGTTACTTTGACGCTAACAGCAGCTGTCAGTGAGTTTCTTGTCATTAAATGGATTAACAAAAGGATGAGTAATTCTGACGACATTACCATCATTCTACTAAGGGATAATCAGTGGTTAATTAGCGGTAAATAACTTTCCAGTGTATATTATAAAATATTAATTCATCTGTGACAACTACCTATATTTCCTTGCATTTTGCTGTTGGCTAGACTTCTTTCTTACACTGTAATCATATAGAACATAGAACATAGAACATTACAGCGCAGTACAGGCCCTTCAGCCCTTGATGTTGCGCCGACCTGTGAAACCAATCTGAAGCCCATCTAACCTACACTATTCCATTAATATCCATATGTTTATCCAACGACCATTTAAATGCCCTTAAAGTTGGCGAGTCTACAAGTGCTGCAGGCAAGGCATTCCATGCCCTTACTACTCTCTGAGTAAAGAACCTACCTCTGACATCTGTCCTATGTCTACCACCCCTCAATTTAAAGCTATGTTCCCTCGTGCTAGCCGTCACCATCCAAGGAAAAAGGCTCTCACAGTCCACCCGATCCAATCCTCTGATCATCTTGTATGTCTCTATTAAATCACCTCTTAACCTTCTTCTCTTTAATGAAAATAGCCTCAAGTCCCTCAGCCTTTCCTCATAAGGCCTTCCCTCCATACCAGGCAACATCCTGGTAAATCTCCTCTGCACCCTTTCCAATGCTTCCACATCCTTCCTATAATGCGGCGACCAGAACTGTACGCAATACTCCAAGTGCGGCCACACCAGAGTTTTGCACAGCTGCAACATGACCTCACGGCTCCGAAACTCAATCCCTCTACCAATAAAACCTAACACACCGTACGCCTTCTTAACAACCCTATCAACCTGGGTGGCAACTTTCAGGGATCTATGAACATGGACACTGAGATCTCTCTGCTCGTCCACACTACCAAGAATCTTCTCATTAGCCCAGTACTCTGTATTCCTGTTACTCCTTCCAAAGTGAATCACCTCACACTTTTCCGCATTAAACTCCATTTGCCACCTCTCAGCCCAGCTCTGCAGCTTATCTATGTCGCTCTGTAACCTGCAACATCCTTCCGCACTATCCACAACTCCACTGACTTTAGTGTCATCCGCAAATTTACTAACCCATCCTTCTACGCCCTCATCCAGGTCATTTATAAAAATGACAAACAGCAGTGGCCCCAAAACAGATCCTTGCGGTACACCACTAGTAACTGAACTCCAGGATGAACATTTCCCATCGACCACCACCCTCTGTATTCTTACAGCTGGCCAATTTCTGATCCAAACTGCTAAATCACCTTCAATCCCATGCCTCTGTATTTTCTGCAATAGCCTACTGTGGGGAACCTCATCAAATGCTTTACTGAAATCCATATACGCCACATCAACCGCTTTACCCTCATCCACCTGTTTGGTCACCTTCTCAAAGAACTCAATAAGGTTTATGAGGCACGACCTACCCTTCACAAAACCGTGTTGACTATCCCAAATCAAATTATTCCTTTCTAGATGATTATAAATCCTATCTCTTATAATCCTTTCCAACACTTTACCCACAACTGAAGTAAGGCTCACTGGTCTATAATTACCAGGGTTGTCTCTACTCCCCTTCTTGAACAAGGGGACAACATTTTCTATCCTCCAGTCTTCTGGCACTATTCCTGTAGACAATGACGACATAAAGATCAAAGCCAAAGGCTCTGCAATCTCCTCCCTAGCTTCCCAGAGAATCCTAGGATAGATCCCATTTGGCCCAGGGGACTTATCCATTTTCACACTTTCCAGAATTGCTAACACTTCCTCCTTATGAACCTCAACCCTGTCTAGTCTAATAGCCTGTATCTCAGTATTCTCCTCGACAACATTGTCTTTTTCAATTGTGAATACTGATGAAAAATATTCATTTAGCGCCTCTCCTATCTCTTCGGACTCCACGCACAATTTCCCACTACTGTCCTTGACTGGCCCTAATCTTACTCTAGTCGTTCTTTTATTCCTGACATACCTATAGGAAGCTTTAGGGCTTTCCTTGATCCTACCTGACAAAGACTTCTCATGTTCCCTCCTGGCTCTTCTTAGTTCTCTCTTTAGGTCCTTCCTGGCTAACTTGTAAATATGCCTTTGCTCATTTCTCCATGGAATCTACCAAAGTCAGTCAATCAGTTCCTTAATTGAGAATGAAAAGATTCTGGGTTGTGTGAGTGCCTGGTGCAATTCCAGAAACTTGTATCATTGATCCAGATAAACAGACTCAGCGTACAGATAACAAGCATGGGGCTGGATGAACACAGCAGGTCAAGCAGCATCATAGGAGCAAGAAAACTTGATGTTTCGGGCCTAAACCCTTCATCAGAAAGGGTGTAGGCCCGAAACGTCAAGTATTCCTGCTCCTATGATGCTGCTTGACCTGCTGTGTTCATCCAGCCCCATGCTTGTTATCTCGGATTCTCCAGCATCTGCAGTACCTTTTATCTCAGCGTACAGATAGTCACTCCCAGTTACAACCGAGTTACAACAAGTCACAGCAGCAGTTACTTCTTGCATTTTTTAACTTGCTAGTTGACAATTGTTTTGTAACTTTGACTCACCATTTGGTATTCAAGCCTCAAAATTCAAACTGTAATTTTTTTTAAAGAAATTCATTCTTGGGTTGTGGGTGTTCTGGCTAGGGCAGCATTTATTGGAGTAATGCAGTATAGCACATGCCATTAGTTTCCAGATAGCCCGAGTGTTGTTTTAACTTTTAATATTTGTTTTTAATTCCTTTTCATGAATTACTAAAGGCATAAGCAAGAATTTTTAACTGGATGCAAAAAATTAAGAATGATGCATAAAACGTAACATGCCAGGCTCCACAGTGACATTTTACAGTTGAAAGTGATAAACAGGGTTTTGACATCTTGTAATGAGATTGAAACAGCTTCTGTCTGTCATTTTCTTTCCTGGAAATGAAGTCTGATTGCTTTTTGTTTCTATAATGTGGACTTGTATAATAATAAACGATACATTTGCCCTATTGCTGACATGTTCTTTGTTAAAAATCAATGCATGGAGTCTAAAGCATTGCTCCTACAGCCGCCAGGGTAGCTTGTTAATGGCTTTTATTGGAGATCACTGCACTAGATCATAGACATTGTTAATTGTATGTACATAATGAAATGTAACAAAACTTTATCTGTTCATAGCTAATGAAACATTTCAGGCTGGGAGAAGATGTTGCTTCTAGCTCCCAATGTTACAGATTCAATTATAAGCCAAGCTAAGTGTTTTTACACTGTGTCAGTGCACAGCCCAATACATTATGCAATTTATGATGCTGATGTTTTCAAAACGCAATTTAGTTTAGCAGCACGCAGTATCATTTAGTGTCAATTAATCAAACTGAAACAACCAAATTTAATGA
The DNA here is from genome assembly GCA_024137785.1 of Ginglymostoma cirratum. Taxonomy (NCBI): domain Eukaryota; kingdom Metazoa; phylum Chordata; class Chondrichthyes; order Orectolobiformes; family Ginglymostomatidae; genus Ginglymostoma; species Ginglymostoma cirratum. The sequence continues at coordinate 67,135,541 of JAHRHZ010000144.1, forward strand.
ATTTCTGACAGATATCAAGGAGGAAATAGCATCATGTAAGAGATTGAAAATAGAAACAGGTCAGAATTTGTATAGAGATGATGGCGTCTGTTGGGAGTGAGTCCCTACCATTCAGCCCAGGAAGACTGGACAGTACTTTATGGTTGTCAGGTAGTTAATTGCTTAAGATTGTGGCTCCACTGTCATGTGGGAGGTTGGCTTCACTCTTAGACCTGTCAGCTTTTGAGACCACTGCTAGGTCTACAGTCATTCCTCCAACAAGGACTTGAAATCCAGGGAAAGAGAGCTGGTTCAAGAGGACCAGTCCAGAAGGTGAATAACTCCAGACAGGCTAGTATCCCATCACCAAGTCACTTTTCATTTACATGCAGAAAGTTCTTGACCTTGGCACAGACTCATCAGATTCAGCACCCAGATTGTCAGTGTCTCTAACACTACTCTTTTTTATCATTCAGCCCGGGCTCCCTGATTGAACCAGCTTAATAACCCCAATCAGGGAATTTGTTTTATATGACATCCAGCTGGCTGACCTCCTTACAATCATGACAGAAAAGACTGTGATGGGTGAGGGCCAACAGTTGAGATACTAGGGTAGAGTTGATAAATGGGCTTCTCTTGATTTGGGCGTGGTGGTGACTGAACCTCTGTTGGACTCAGATTGTCCAAACAATAAGGACTCTTTCTCCACTTCACCAACACCCCACCACCAAAGCCTACAGTTAGGCCACCATGTCTTATTTGATAGCTTTTCTGTGTGCTCTAAGTAGCAGCAGCAGTGAGAGGAGGCCATGAACTAGCTACTTAAGGACCTGAATTGGCCCAAGGCAGGGTTTGACTGTCTGATGCCTACAAAATCCTATTGGAAGTGGTGGAACAGGAAGGGCATGGTATATCTTCATCAATTTTATGTAATTCTGGCTACCAACTTGCTTTTCGACCTTAGTACTGCGGGAGAGGGCATAACATTCCAGCTTGTGTCCTTTCTATATAAACTGCTATAGAAAGGAATATACCTGAAACTAGTGGATGTTCAACATTTCTAGGTAATGATGAGATATGAGTCTTCTGACAAAAGTATAGAAGCAAAGATTGGGCAATTTTTGGAAACAGTGCAAGGAGGATGTTGCATAACATCAGAGAGGACAAACTCTGTAGACATGCAGATTTGTAGGAATGGACAGGAAAGAGGCAAAATTGGCATTCACAGAGCGGATCACTCTGTCACTAATTGAGTGACTTGAATGGACATTCAATTTTGCGTTTTAGTGCCTTTGGTCATGTCCAAACAAAGGCATGAGCGGGTGGGGGGATTTGCAATGACTGTGGTACTCAACGTTAAGATTCCTGTGTCAATTCCCATTGTGTGGTATTGTCATGGCTATAGGATAAAGGTGCAACTATTAAGCCCACATGCAACAATTGCATCCTTGCCTCAGCTTTTATGGAGTTGGGCATATTTCAATGAGGATCATCCTGTTTTGTTATGAAATGTGGCTCGCACCACTTAAAGGTGTTGCCAGCTGTGAGGATGCCTTCTCTAGAGCCAACTTTTGACAGGTGTATTAAACAGCTGTCTATTTTTTCACGTGTCATAATATAATGCTCTGTGATAAATTCAATATATTTTTACTGCAGTGTTTAGAATAGGAAAGTGAAAATTAAATTGACAAACATTACAAAAGTCTTTAGAATCAGTAACATGTTATATTTCCTGGTTTAAAGTAATCTGCTCTTCTGCTTTCAAGAGCCTTGAGATTAAGATTTTGGTGCATCCTTTCCTTGCTGTGATTTTTGATTGGTAGTCCAGCAATCTGTTAATGCTTTGGAAACAATCATTATTTTCAAAGGTCTAAATGTCTGCAGCTCTAGCCGCTTTGTTGACACTGCAATACTTTGGAGTCTGATTATGAATGCTCCAAGCTCCAAGTCCACTATTAGATTCAGCTCAGCAGGGGTTATTGATACATTTTGTGATTTTTATTTTCATAGTTTTATGACAAGTTAATGGTGTTAGCTTTCTTGAATTGGCTTTGAATCTCTATCTGTTTATTTTTGCACTTTGTTGAGCATCTGAAATACTTCCCACGTTATATGAATAGTGAGTTCTGCACATTGTGGGTACTTCGTGATTTGACATGCGAGTGTATGGAGGCACACTGGTACCAATGACGTAGGTAAAAAGAGGGATGAGGTCCTGTGAAGTGAATACAGGGAGTAAAGGAAGAGGCTGAAAAACAGGACCTTGAAGGTAGTGATCTCTGGGTTACTGTTAGTGCCACGCTCTAATGAGGCAAGGAATACAAAGATAGGGCAGATGAATCCATGGCAAAGAAGCTGGTGTGGGGACAGTTTTTCAGGTTCTTGGCTCATTGTGAACTTATTGGAGCAGGGGTGACCTGTGTAAGAGAGACAGGTTGCTCCTAAACTGGAAAGGAACCAATATCCTCTTAGGAATGTTCGCTAGTCCTACTTGGGAGGGTTTAACCTAGAGTGGGAGGGGCTTGGGAACCAAAGCAGCAGGTCAGCAAATGGAGGGATTGAGGGGAAAGTAGATGTTAGTAACAGTATATCAGAAAGGAACAACAGGCAAAGACAAGTAAATGAACACCATGGTAGGAATGGGCTGAAGTGTGTTTATTTCAATGCAAGGAGCATTATAGGTAAGGCGGGTGAGCTTAGAGCCTGGATCAGTACATAGGACTATAATTTTGTAGCCATTACGGAGACTTGATTGAGAGAGGGACAGGACTGGCTGCTCAACTTTCCAGATTTTCGTTGTTTTAGATGAGATAGAGGGGAAAGTAAAAGAGGTGGAGGAGTTGCGTTATCAATCAAGGGAATGTTACATCAGCACTCAGAGAGGACATACTGGAGGGCTTATCCACTGAGGCAATATGGGCAGAGCTCAAAGATAAGATGTGTGCAATCACTCTGATAGGATTATACTATAGGCCCCCCAACAGCCACCGAGGGTTTGAGGAGTAAATATGTAGGCAGATTATGGGAAAATACAATAAAAACAGAGTTGCTGTAATGGGTGACTTTAACTTCTCCAATATTGACTCGGACTCCCTTATAGCAAGAGGCTTAGATGGGGCAGAATTTGTTAAGTGCATCCAAAAGGGTTTCTTGAAACAATATGTGGATAGTTCAACTAAAGGAGGGGCCATACTGGGAGGGCCTTATATTGGCTAATGAGCCTGGTCAGGTGACTGGCCTTTCAGTGGGACAGCATTTTGGAAACAGCAATCACAACTCCCTAGGTTTTGAGGTATCAACGAAAAAGGATAAATCAGGAACTTGTGGGAAAGTATTAAATCGGGGGAGGACAAATTATGTCAGTATTAGGCAGAAGCTACAGAATGTTGATTGGGCAGAGCTGTTATCGGGCAAGTCTATGTTAACCATGTGGAAGTTGTTTAAAGCCCTGCTGATGAGAGATCAGGACCATCATGTTCCAGTAAGGAGTAAGGACAAGGATGGAAAGGTAAAGAAACATTGGATAATGAGGGAAGTTGTGAATTTAGTCAAAAGGAATAAAGAAGCTTATGTAAGGTTTAGGAAACAAAAATTGGACAGGGCCTGTGAGGAATATGAAGAAAGCAGGGAAGAACGCAAGCATGGAATTAGGGGAGTAAGCAGGGACCATGAAATGACCTTTGCAAGTAGGGTTAAAGAGAATCCCAGGGCATTCTATACACACATTAAAAACAACAGGATAATTAGGGAGAAGGTAGGACCACTCGAGGATAAAGAAGGGAACTTGTGATTGGGGAAACTTGTGATTGGAGGCAGAGGATGTGGTCGAGATCATAAATAGTATTTTGTATTGGTATTCACCCAGGAGAGGGATATGGAGGATAGTGCCATTTGTGTGGAGCATGCTAATATGCCAGGGCATTTTGAGGTCAAAAAAGAAGTGGTGTTGGGTCTCTTGAAGAGCATTAAGGTGGTAAGGTCCCCAGGGCCTGATGGTGTCTACCCCAGGTTATTGAGAGAGGCAAGAGAGGGGATTGCTGGAGCCTTGGCCAAAATCTTTGTAAGCTCACTAGCGCCCAGAGAGGTCCCAGAGGACGGGCGAGTAACTAATGCTATTCCTCTGTTCAAGAAGGGAAATAGGGATTATCTAAGAAACTATAGACTGGTGAGTCTCACATCAGTGTTGCAAAGCTTTTGGAGACAATTCTTAGGGTTTGGATTTACACGCATTTGGAAAAGCATGGCCTAATTAGGGACAGTCAGCATGGCTTTGTGTGGGGCAGGTTATGTCCTACTAAGTTGATTGAATTTTTCAAAGAGGTGATAAGAATGATCAATGAGAGTAGAACAATGGATGTGTCTACATGGATTTTAGTAAGGCTTTAGCGGTGGAGTTGTGGATTGTGTAGAAGGTTGTCAAAGGATACAGCAGGATATAGATCAGTTGCAATTATGGGCAGAGAAAATGCAGATGGAGTTTAATCCGTTTAAGTGTGAGATGCTGTAAGATCAAATGTTAAGGAAAAGTATACAATTAATGGCAGGACCTTGAACAACATTGATGTATAGAGGGAGCTTAGAGTTCAAGTCCATAGCTCCCTGAAAGTGGCGACGCAAGCAGGTAGGGTGGTAAAGGAAGCATATGGCATGCTTGCTTTTATTGGTCAGGGAATTAAGTGCAAGAGTCAGAATGCCATGTTGCAACTTTTTAAGACTTTGGTCAGGCCACACTTAGAGTGTTGCGTTCAATTCTGGTCGCCACATTACAGGAAGGACGTGAAGGCTTTGGAGAGCATGCAGAAGAGATTTACCAGGATGCTGCTTGGATTAGATGGTATGAGCTATAAGGAGAGGCTAGAAAAACTGGGTTGTTTTCCTGGAGCAGCAGAGGCTGGGGGGAGACTTGATCGAAGTTTATAAAATTATGAAATGCATAGATAAGGTTGACCGTAATAATCTTTTTCCCAGGGTTGAAATGTCTAAAACTAGAGGACATGCATTTAAGGTGAGAGCAGAAAGGTTCAAAGGAGATGTGAGGGCAGGTTTTTTACACAGAGTGGTAGGATTTTGGAAAGGCCTACCAGTGGTGGTGGTGAAGGCAGATGAAATAGGGACTTTTAGATAAGCACATGAATATGCAAGGAATGGAGGGATATGGACCAAGGGTAGGCAGAAGGGATTAGTTTAATTTGGTGTCATGTTTGGCATAACATCGTGGGCTGAAGCGCCCATTCCTGTGCTGTACAGTTCTATGTTCTATGAAAAGTGGTATTGGGTGCATGTAGGGGTATTGGAGTATGGAAAAGGGATGTGGGGATTGAGTGAGAAAGGGAATGATGATTACAGTGCCTAAGACACTTTTATAGAATTAGGTCAATGTCAGAATGAACAAAGATTAGCCTTCAGATCTTCCAGCCTCAGTGTTCACCTGTCTTCTGTCAAATCTACTTTGGGAGGTAGCAGCCCTAACCCCAGCTCAGCCTGGCTTCCTCATCATGAAAATAGAATGGCAGGAACTGCTCAACCACAGACAGCAACAATGGCTTTGGGAAATGGGCCAATTTGTGACTTGTACTTCAAGGATCCAAATCTGGGCCTCTGTTTTTCAGGAGTGGTAGCACAGGTAATATTGAATGTGGCTATGGTGTAATACAGGAAATGTTACACTGCGTCTGAACAGCACTCAGGCAGAACTTTATCACTGGTTTAGCCCTGACAGTGATGCATCACGGCAAATGGAAGAAGATATAATTTAACTTTCATGAGTTATTAAAGTGCATTCATACCACAAAATTTGAAGCAAGCTTACTCTGGCTGAAATATTAATAAAACAAACTTTCCCTTTGAATGTTCCAATATTTGTTTGAATGCTGTAGCTCTAGAAATGGGGTGAATAGTGGCACCAGATTAAAGATGTTTTGAGAATGCTACACTAAATATTTGTTTTAGATTAAATATTCAGCTTCAACAGTAATGACGACAAGTTATAAATACAGAGTTCCAAGTTTTGGAAACGTATGCATTTCTTATCAATGTTGTAAATCTGTAAATGTAGAAATGCTTATATCCACCTCAGTTTTATTTCAGGTATTACTGATGGAATGTTTTTGAATATTTAATGAAATCCTTTTTACCTTTGTGCTCATTTGCTATCTGTACTCCAGCAGATGATGCATATTATAATTTCTGCATGCTCATTAATTACTCCATTGTTGCAGGACCCTGTTTATGTGAATGCCAGTGACCTATCTGAAACCCCTATAGACTATCTGGCTGAATGCAGACACAAGTTTGCAGTGATGTCAACTTTTGCATTTCTTTTACTGAAAGAAATGCTTAAATTAGTGCAGAATTGTATTCAATTAAAAAATAAAATGCTTTTTTTCGGCAAGTGTTCTATGAATTTGATAAGTAGAATCTAGTATTAGCAATTTTTTTTAAACAGTCTCTTTTTTAAACAACGGCTTGCGTTTATATGGTGTCATTAATATAGTGAAATATTCCAATGCTTTACTGAAGTGTTATCAAGTAATATTTGACATAGACCCACAAGAAAACATTAGGTCAGAGAACCAGAATATTGGTTAAAGTGGTAGACTTTGAGATGCATCTTAAGGGAGGGAAAGAAAGAGATGGAAATCCAGGGATTAGAACCCCAGTAGCTGAATGCCAAGGGCAACAGATGTATGGGACCATCACCACCTGCGAGTTCCCTTCCATGCCAGACGTAATCCAGTCTTGGAACAATTGTGTTCTTCCTTCGCTATCACTTGATCAAAATCCTGGAACTTCCTCTCTACAATCACTGTGGGTGTACTTGTGACAGATGGATTGCATTGGTTCATCACTTTCTCTCTATTTGCAGCACTATGGTCTGAAGGGCAATTAAGAACAGGAATCAAATGTTGATCTTATAAGTGATATCCATGGAAGAACGAAAACAGGCACAATAACCCATGTTGAAGGATATATGTAGCTGATGGGCAAGAGTCTTGAAATGAATGAGTGCAGAAATCTTAGAGTTATAGGGGTGGAGGATGTTACAAAGAATGAGAGACGGTGCACTCTTTGAATCAATTTTAAAACAAGAATGATGACAGAGCATGAAACTATGTATGTGTGATGGGTGACTGTTAGATTATGGGCAGTAGAATTTTTGATGAATTCAAGTTTATGGGAGGTGGAAGGCAGAAGCTCAACCTGGACAGCATGAGAATAGTCAGGTTTAGTGGTAATAAAGAAATCAGTAATGGTATTAGCAGCAGAGGTGGGACGGACTCATGTGTTGATACAGGCGTATAAGTAGGCAGTTCTTGTGATGGAACAATTATGTGGTTGGAACCTTGTCTTGTGATCATAGATGACACCAAGGTTGAGCCTTGTGCAGTTGCCAAGATAAAGAACAGAGTTGGACGTCAATGAACAGAATTCTTGGTGTGGACCAAAGACAGTTGATGTGGTCTTTCCAATATGTAGTTGAAGTGCATTTCTGCTCCTCTGACATCAGATGAGCAGTACGGCAAATTAGAAACAATGGAGCAATAGAGAGAGGTGGTGGCAGGGACAGCTGAATTTTATCAGCATATTTATGAAACCTGGCATCTTTTTGGAAGGTGCTACTTCGGTGCAGCTTTCAATTGGGAAATAGATTTTTGGATTAACTGAAAAGTAATGTTACAGGAGCAGGAAAAATAACAAATAACTGGATAGTTGAGACAGGGAAAGAAATAATCAGTCCCGAAGAAGGGTAATACCCGAAACGTTGACTGCTCCTTTCCTCCAGACGCTGCCAGGCTTGCTGTGTCCTTCCAGCTTTCTGCTTGTCTACCAAAGAAATAATGAACCCTACTGTTTCTCCTGTTTCACAGCCCCTTATTTGGCTCAAACCTCAGCTGTCTTTAAACTTAAAGCTACAAAGTACAACGAAAAACAATTAACTTCTTAGGAACAAAAACAAAGTTGCTGGAAAAGGTCAGCAGGTCTGGCAGCATCTGTGAAGGAGAAAACAGTGTTAATGTTTCGGGTCCAGTGACGCTTCCTTAGAAATTTGTTTTTGTTCCTGATTTACAGCATCAGCAGTTCTTTCGTTTTTAATTAATTTCTTAGACTCTACAGTATTTATATTGGTACAAGGCAACAGACATAATTTCACAACAAAAGGCACTTTCATTGAACTGACACACTTCCACTTCCACACACAAGAGGCCCACCTCCCTAAACTCGACTTTCACACCCGTATAATAGATGTTGAAGGCATGGATCCTGAAGCTAGAGGTTCCACATTAATTTACAAAGAATTGAATACCTCAGTAGTTTCCATATTTCCTACTTTTTTAGTTAACCAAGCAGTCATTTGTTGACATGTTTAAAACTGTTCACTCTCTTTTGCAGGCTCCCTCCTTCTATCCTTCTTGCTGCAACATTCCTAACCCCTCTAACATCCTTCGCCTAACTTGCAGCTTCCTGTTTCCTTCCCCCTGCCACCATGCAGTCTCCCTCTCTCTCTTTTGTCCCCACCCTTCGGTTTCTTCCTCTCTCCCTTACCTTCACTGCCTCACACTTTCACTTCTCCATGACTCTTCCCTTACCATCTATTCCTCTCGACCTCTTCAGCCTCCTCCTCTGTCTTGTTTCTGACCCTTTCAATGCCCCATGTCTCATTTCCCACCCTCCTTTCAGACCCTGCATCCTGCCTCTCTCTTTCTACCTTCCCTCTCTCTCTCTCTCTTTTCACCCCCCCAACCCCTGCAAAACCCCTCTCTCTTGTTCTCCAACCCCTTCAATGTTCCCTTCTCTCATCCCCTCTCCTTCTTCCTGGCCCTGTCTGCTCTCTCTGTCTCCTCAGCTAGCAATTCGCTCTTGTCCAGCCTTGGCCCTGGCAAATCATGACTCTCACATCCTGTGATCATGACCCTAATCTTCCACATCTGACAGGAAGAGCGCATCACTCCACTAAAGGCCATCCTTGCACTTTAACATTCTACGGACCAAGAAAATAACAGTTTTACTTCTCTGAAAACACTGGTCTAGGACATCATGGTGCCTATGTTTTGTATTTTAAAAGAAAGTTTAAATTAGAGACAAGTTTCAATAAAACATATTAAAAAAACCATCCTCTATCCGCCTCCCCCTCTCTCCCTATTTATTTCAGAACCCTCTTCCCCTCCCCCATTTCTGATGAAGGGTCTAGGCCCGAAATGTCAAGTTTTCCTGCTCCTATGATGCTGCTTGACCTGCTGTGTTCATCCAGCCCCATGCTTGTTATCTCGGATTCCCCAGCATCTGCAGTACCTTTTATCTCTCATTAAAAAAAAACCTACTCACTATTATAGATTTACAAAATAGGGGTATGATTAGGTTTAAAAAAAAAACACTTAGCTGCTCCCCTGCTGTGAAGAGCTCTCCATACTGAGTTTCTCCAAGGTCAGCTGTGAACTTCCCTGTTTGTTTATTTTTTTTAGACTAAACTCTGATGTCCAGAGGTACTTAACACTAAACAGCACAGGCAGTCAGTGTTGGAGGCTGAGGGGTGACCTCATAGACGTTTATAAAATCATTAGGGGCATGGATAGGGTGAATAGTCAAGATTTTTTCTCCAGGGTAGAGGAGTCCAAACCTAGAGGCCATTGTTTAAGGTGAGAATGGATCTAAGGGGCAATTTTTACATGCAGAGCATGTATGGAATGAACTTCTAGACAAAGTCGTGGAGGCTGGTACAATTGCAACATTTAAAAGGCATCTGGATGGGTATATGAACAGGAACAGTTTGGAGGAATATGGGCCAAATGCTGGCAGATGGGGCTAAATTAATTTAGGATAGCTAGTCGGCATGGACAAGTTGGACCAAAGGGTCTGTTCCCCTACTGTACGTTTCTATGACTCTATGACCTCCTCATCATACCATATACCTTCTGGCTGTTCCTCCAGTCAAAAACTGTTACTCTCCCACATTTGCTCATGCTTACTCAACTTGATCACATTTTTTTTAAATGCACTGTCAATTTATCCTTTATAGACTGAAAAACTTTCCTAAAACAGATGTTAAGCCAACTGGCTTATAGTTAACTGATTTATATAGAGTCATAGAGTCAAAGAGCATGGAAGCAGACCCTTCAGCCTAACTCGTCCATGCTGACCAAGTTTCCTAAACTGAACTAGTCCCACTTGCCTTCATTTGGAACATCTCCCCCTAAGCCTTTCTGATCCATGTACTTGTGCAAATGTTTTTTAAATGTTGTATTTTGTACCCATCTCCATCACTTCCACTTGGCAGTTCATTCCATATATGCACCGCACTCTAAGTGAAAAGGTTGCCCCTCAGATCCCTCTCACCTTAAACCTATGCCCCCTAGTTTTGGACTCTCCTACCCTGGGGAAAAGACTTGGCTATGCACCTTATCTATATCCCTCATGATCTTATAAACTGATATTTTAATTTTCATTTCAAATCACTTAGGAGCTTTACAAGTTATTTTCTAAATTCCATGAAATTCCTTGCATTTTCTGTGTTTGAAAGTTGTTTAGTGATCAGCACTACATTCATTGTCAGAGTCAGGGAGAAGTGGTACCATTGCTTGTCTTTTCCCCTCTCAGTTGAATTCTGCATTGAGGCAGTTTAAAACTTTTGTGGACAATCTTTGTCATTTCCTCTATAGCCAGCAGCTGTTTGCTTTGCATGAAGACATTACGTGCGTTGTTGAAACTGTCCAGATTCAGGCAGTGCATACACCAGCACAATGGCTAGAAAAGGGAGAGTTCTGTTCTGAGCTGCTACACTGTCTGTTTGGCTCTGACTCCAGAAAAGCAATGTCTTTTTTTCATATAAAGGGATGCTTGCTATCATACAATGTCCACTCATAAACTAGCCAGTCACTAAATGTTATCACATCAAACAGACAAAACCATCATCCCATCATGCAATGTAATTGGATAAAAGGTTTATTGCAGCCCTCCCCTCAGGAAGGGTCTATTGTTCAAAGTGATTGAGTTTACACCAACCTGAATAAACAGGTTATACTTTAATGTCTATCAGTAATTCAAGGGATGGTCCACACTGAGTAGGGGTTCAACATGGGACCTGGCATTGGTGGTGGTGTCAGCAAGGTGGTCCCAGCTGTGACGAGATGACGCCTAAACAGTGATCACTCCGACTTAGGTGGGCCCAGCACAGTGGCGGTGAGACAATAGAAGAGGGGTGGAGGCATTGGTGAGCTCATGGTGGAGGTGGCAGAACAGAAATAGACTCTTTCAGTTAGTTTTTTTGTTCTCAAACTTTTCAAAATGGTGCCACATTGCAATTATTATTTTTACTGCGTTATTCACTGTAAGGCGCAAGTGGCAATAAATCATTCAATTCAATTCAATTTTTGTTTAAGGTTGATTGTAGGCTGCTTCCACACAGCACAATTGCTTTCTGATAACTTTGCATCTGCCAGCTTGAAGTTATGTAAATACTTGGTGAATTTGAAAGCTGCTATTTCAGTCATTTAAAGTGTTGTTGTGAATTTTTAAAAAAACATTTACTCAGCTCTTTCAGTCTACTTAACACATTTTTGATATGAAGTGTTGTTTTATAATGCTACATTGAGCCCAATGTGAGGTGGATCTCTGTTAATCAACGATGACTATCCTGTTGATTTAATTCAAAATTTCTGTGAAGGTGAAAATTCAGTGGTGTCAGAGCCGAACACTATGACACAAGTGAAATCCACAACAACAATGTAAATGTTTCATAAGTGACTTGACAGAAAACATCGCTGACTTCTCCCTCAAAATAGAAACAAGTTAAAATCAACTTTTAAGAAAAGTGATTAGCATGTTAATCAATTACTGGCTCTGATGTTCTTGCCACATTTTTTCTGATAGAGATGCCAGCACTACCCTCTCACTCAGCTCTTGGATCAAAATGGCAGAAGAGGCCTCAATGCAGTCATAATAAAAGCAAAATACTGAGATGCTGGAAATCTGGAACAAACATAGAACATAGACCATAGAACATAGAACAATACAGCACAGAACAGGCCCTTCGGCCCTCGATGTTGCGCCGACCTGTGAACTAATCTAAGCCCATCCTCCTACACTATCCCATCATCATCCATATGCTTATCCAAGGACTGTTTAAATGCCCCTAATGTGGCTGAGTTAACTACATTGGCAGGCAGGGCATTGCACGCCCTTACCACTCTCTGAGTAAAGAACCTGCCTCTGACATCTGTCTTAAATCTATCACCCCTCAATTTGCAGCTATGCCCCCTCGTAGTAGCCGACGTCATCATCCTGGGAAAAAGACTCTTACTGACCGACATAGAAAATGTTGGAAAGATTCAGCAGGTCTGGCAATACCTATAGAGAGAGAAACAACGTTAATGTTTCTAGTCTGGAATGACTTGTCTTCAGAGCTGAAGGGGTTGGAAAATATATTTTTAAAACTTCTTACAGCGTTGGAGGAGGAACAGATGGGCAACAGATAGTCTGGAGTGGAAGAGAGAAAATCTGGTTGATCATGGTGGTGAAATGGAAATGGAGATATAAAATGGGTATAAATTAAGATGTGAATGGGAGAAAATAGCTCCTGTCAACTGTCAGCAAAGTAAACAAGACAAAATCAAGACTAGGCGTGGGGCTGAGGTAGGGAGAGAATGTAAGAAAAGTAGAGATCAGAAATCATGCGGTCAGGTTTTGAAGTTGTAGAACTCAATATTACCTCTGAGAGGCTTTAAATTACCCAAGCAGAAAATGAGGTGTTGTTCCTTCAGCTTGCATTGTGCTTCATTGAAATATTGCAGTAGGTCCAGGACACAAATGTTGTTTTTTAAACTTCTGTCCCGTCTAGAGTCCTACACGCACTCAAAATGTTAACTCTGTTTCTCTCTTCACAAATGGTGGAAGACCTGTTGAATTTCTCCAGCATTCTCAGTTGTTGTCTCGATGGCATCATCACCAACTAATTTGCATATTTAAAATGGGCCTCACCTTGGCCTCTCCATGCTGCCTGCAGTTTAAATTGGGGATGAAAAGATTGTGCAAGTTCTCCATTCCATTGCAACTAACTCCTCATTCGATTACTTCTTCACCAACACATCCCTCTCACTCACTCACTCACTCACCCAATCCAACCTGTCCTCTGGGTGGGCTATTTATTATGAAACCTAGATCAAGACCTTGTTAGCCACGCTAAATGACTAGGATTTATTTTACATGTGACTTGAGTTATAGAGGTAATCCTGAACTCATTGCATTTTTCTGGAGGAACCATCCTGTTTCTACTGGGAAATGTTGTGATAGTGTTTGCTCATAAGTTTTCTTTCCTGTTAAGTGCAAGAGATTCTTTTAATTAGATTCTGTTTGATTTCCTGTGAAATGCTGTTGTGAGTCTCACCACACCTGCAATTTGTTGGCTGCCACTCTGGTGTCAGATACTGTATTTAAAACTGATGCCTTTCAATCTGACCACACATTTAAAAATAGTCACTTGGCTGAGAGCTGTACAATTTCCTCATTCTATATAGCCATGACCCATCCTGAATAAGTGTACTTAGAAAAACAGAAAATTGGAAGGGCTATAAAATTAAACATTGTGGTTTCCTAACCTGCAATTGCTTTGCGCTTTGTGTTTCTGAGCCAAGAAATTCTTTCTTACAGGGCATTACTGAAACAGTAAATTTTAACACTGTGGAAAAGTGGAAATAATAATCTATTTTTGCTTTTTTTTTTCAGTGTTCAGACCAGTGGATCACAGCCTGTGCATAGGACCAATGCCAGTTACTTCACAGCTTTGTACCGTTGCCTGTCCTACTGATTGCTCAGTTTCAGCCTGGTCAGCATGGAGACCCTGCATCCCTGAGAGCTGCCAGGATCCTCAACGGACTAAAGGTTTCAGTCTTTCACTTTTTCATTTTAAATTGAGTCTTTGTAAAGATACTCTCACCAACCTTCGAAGCAATAAAATTTTAACTTGCAATATTTTTCATATTTAGAAAACTCAGTTATAGTTTCAAATTTACGTCAAAATATATTGAATTCAATGTCTTTTACAATCAAAATATTTCCATTTAGAATGAGCTGCACCAGCTATCAGAATTAGATGTAATAAGTCAACAAAAAGTGTATAAAGAATTATTAGTTATAAATATTTCACTTGGAATTCACAACTCTCCAAGTTATTCCTGAATTCAAGTTTTCTCTGTAGTCATCTCATTTGTTTCTAAGAAAAGCAAAAGCTTTTCAACCTTTCCTTAGCAGAGTTGCATTTCTCGCCAGGGTATTCCATTTAACTCCCATCATTTTCTGTGAATGATATGAACATTATCCAGCTGTAATTCAAAAGGTTTTTTTAGCCATTGTGCAATAATCATCAGTAGCTGACAGAGCACAGCTACACACACAGTAAATGAAACTAAACATTTAACTGAACCTTGGTCCTGCCTGGATAGATGAGAGGGTGTCAGCTATATGGATTGGATTCAGAAAAATACATTTAATATTTTTATGGTACAAATGTTGGCTTTGCAGAACATTAATCATGCTAATGAATCAGTAGCACTTTGTTTCAAAGTTGAGAGATATATTGCGCCATTATTTTACTCGTTGTTACAGTTAGATATAATGAAAGTTTTCTCTCCCAGTTGGTTTTAAAGACCTTACATAAAGTGTGCTCCAACAGTCCTAGTGCAGTTGTAGCCCTCAATTAAGGAGCACCAAATCGTTGTAACTAAATGGTCAATCACAAATGGCTTTTAAGGACAATGTTTCAGGGCATGCTGTTCTGAAACTAATAATTATGCATATTTTAGTGGTAGAATAGGAGACCATTTATTTTGTATCTTAACTCGTGAGCTTTTCTGTCATTGATCAAAAAAGTATGTTTGGTGGTCAAAAATATAAATAGAAGAGAAAGTTATAACAAAAATGGAATAAAAGAAAGACTCAAAGCATATTCACTGAAGCAAAATTGTTGGTATAAGATTGAGAACTCTTTGCTTTAAATTCACTTTAGCAGACGTTAGAAGGGACAAAGACCCATCCTGTAGAATCCCACCAAGTTTTCAGAAGCATGGAAAAATTGAAGTAAATCATAATATATTGATTTGATGATATCAAGTTTGGGCTTGGAAAGGCTGCACATACCGGAAGTAATATAATGTGTTAGACAATGAGTGAGATCCAAAGGATGCAATCACACAATGTGAATCCTAAGCTGATTTTTGGGATCAATTGAATTTACAAAAATGTTGACAGTAGTTTGGAATTGTGTTAGAAATAACTTTTCCTGTGAGTATGATGACACATGGGTGCATCCATTTGGAGAGGGTAAAGTGGCCTGAAAGTCAAAGAGGTAGAAGAGATGCCTAAAGATTGGATGAAGTTGAGAGGCATACATTTTGCAGATGATGTGATAATTAGGACCATGTTTTTATTGTAGTCCAGAGAGTGGAAGTTCTGAAAAACCTGGTAGGTTTAACATTCAATGCCAATCGTTGTGCAAACAATATTAGCCCTCACTGACCACAATCAGTGTGTCGGATATTGAGGCCATGTAATCCCAAACGTTCAATTAAAACCCCCTGTGTCTCAGATTGGGGAAAGGGCTGTGCAGAAGATGTGGGAACAGACATATATCTGTGAGCAAAGAGAGGATAAAAATTGAGGGGTTTACAGTCACAAGATCTTGAAAGATGATTGGAAGGTTGCTTAGCCAGAAGCTAATGGAATGGATCCCATAAACCTTGAATATTGGAGAACATTGAAATACTGAGGACAATGAATGTAAATTCAAGATTTTGTGAGATAAGAGAACTCACGGAGTTCGGGGGGAGGGGGGGAGGGAGTGACCGACATAAAGGAAGAACAAAGAACTGTGGAGATCTGTAACAAACAGAAACTGAAATTGCTAGAGTAAAAATAGAAATGAGTTTATAGCATAACCTTTGTAAACTATAATGTTAAGTTAGTGATGCTGGTTTTGTTTAATTGTTTTGTATTCAATAAAGTTTGATTTAGTTTAAAATCATTGAAATCTTGAGATATAGCTTTGTCCGTTAATTATTGGATGTTCATGTTTCTCTTTAATCCCTAATAGAGTCATAACGATTTACACTGGCTATATCGTCCCTTTGAACAATTACATTATTCTGATACCCTGACGTCTCACGAGCAAGAAGTTCAGATTGAACTGTGCTGAGTTTGATCATAAGCCCTAACATGACGATGCCTTTTATGGCACAAATCTTGCAACTGCAGAAATTAGAAGAATTAATATCTGGACTGAGTTGGGAAAACCCCTCGTGCAATCCCAATTTCAGAAATAGTTACCACCTGCATGCCCATAATGATTGAGTCAATTCAAAAGTTTAACTAAATTCATCCCCCATAGAAGGGAAAGATACTGAACAGTCCAATTTCTGAGATATTTTGATTCATTAAGTACTTAAATAATGGAATTTCTTATATGTTTCTCACAGTGTTTTAATGTAGGAATTGTGTGTTGTTCTGTAAATGAAATTTATTTTAATTTAATGGCTATTCCTTTAATATCCTGTCCAGTATTTCCCTTGTAACTGCTGAATTTGTCTGCGTATATTAGTACATAGTTGTCACATGTTTTCATAGAGCCATACAGCATGGAAACAGACCATTCGGTCCAACCAGTCCATGCCAAACATAATCCCAAACTAAACTAATCCCACCTGCTTGGTCATGGCCCACATTCCTCCAAACCTTTCCTATTCATGTATTTATCAAAATGTCTTTTAAACATTGTAGTTGTCCATCACTCACTTAGGAAGTTCATTCCACATACGAGCCACCCTCTGTGTAAAAAATATGCCCCTCGTCTTTTTTAGAGATTCTCTCCTCTCATCTTGAAAATGTGTCTCCTGGTCTTGAAATACCCCATCCTGGGGGAAAGACAACCTCCTATTCTCCAGTGAATAAAGTCCCAGATTATTCAATCCTTCAATATAACGTAAACCTTCCATAACTGGCAACATCCTGGTAAATCTCTTCTGAACACTCTCCAGCTTACTATGATATCCTTCTTATAACTGGGAAACCAGAACTGGATACAGTGTTCCAGAAGAAGCCTCACCAATGTCCTGTAAAACCTCAACATGATTCCCAACTCTGACACTCAAAGGACTGAACAATGAAGGCAAGCGTGCCAAAAGCCTTTTTAACCATGCTGTCTGTACAAGACACAAACTTTAGTGAATTATGTTCCTTAACCCCTAGGTCTTTCTGTTCTACAGCACAACCCAAGGCCCTAATATTAATTGTATAAGTCCTACTCTCGTTTGTTGTACCAAAATGCAATACCTTGTATTTATCCAGATTGAACTCCATCTGACATTTTCAGCCCGATGACCCATTTGTTTGGTGACTTATACATTAGAACATCTTTTATGCACGTTACAATTCAGTCCCGCAAATGTGTTTTATGAATAAAATACCAATAGTATCATGAGGTTTGAGTTATTGGAGGAAGGTGAGCCAAAATGGCCAGCTTTCTCTTTAGTAGATCTAAGAACCACCCCGTCAGGATTGAAAGGAAAAATTACAGAAGCTAGTTTTTGCATGAAGTGAACAGTAGGAAATACCGCTCGAGGAATTGGAATACATCATGTAATATTTCATTCCAGTTAAATTTTGTGATGGAAAATTTAACAGTATGTTTGAAGAAATTCAAAGCAATGGTAAACTCTTCCATAGTGAATCAGGTTACTCTTCTCAACAGCTTTGAGCGCAGTACATTAATGATTCTTCTCATGTATTCTGCAAGAGAAATTTGTAAAATATATCAGGTGATCCGTCCATTGCCTTGCCGTTCGTGCTGATTAATTTCCCATGAACTGGGTAGGTGGGTAAGATGTCCACTATCTCGTCTATCCTTTTGCCTATTAAGAGTCTTAGTTGACCAATTATCACCTGCTTAAGGGACTTAATTCATTTGCATTGCAACAAAATAGTGGGCAGTGGTCGGCAGGCAAAGTGAAAAGCTCAAGTGCCAAGCAATAATCATCTTCATTAAGAGACAATCTAACCACTGTGTCTTGACATTCAATGGTGTTCTCAGCACTGAATTGTCTACTATTAACTGGAGGTCATCATTAAGCAGAAATTGAACTGGACTTGCCATGTAAACACAATGGCTACAAAAGCAGGTCAGAGGCTAGGAATACTGCGACCAGTAGCTCACTTTCTGACTCCCCAGAGACTGTCCATCATCTACAAGGCACAAGTCAGAAGTGTGATGAAATACTTTGCGTACAGCTCCAACAACACTCAAGAAGCTGGACACTATCCAAGACAAAGCAGCCCACTTGATTGGCATAACGTCCACAAGCATCCAATCCCTCCACCACTGATGCTCAGTAGCTTCAGCATGTACAACCTACAAGATGCAGTGCAGAAATTCACCAAATATCCTCAGACAGCACCTTCCAAACCCATGACCGCTTGCATTTAGAAGAACAAGGGCAGCAGATACATGGAAACATCGTCATCTGCAAGTTTCCCTCCAAGTCACTCACCATTCTGACTTGGAAATATATCGCCGTTCCTTCACTGTTGCTGGATCAAAATGCTGGAATTCCGTCCCTAGTGGCATAATGGGTCAATCCACATCGTATAGAGTTGGTGGTTCAAGAAGAGAATTCACTACCACCTTCTCAAGGGCAACTAGGAATGGGAAATAAATGCTGCCTAGCCAGCAATGCCCACATCCCATGTATGAATAAAAGGAAAAAGGCCCTTCAAGTCTGCACTGACTTATCTACACGAATCCCAAATTGTTGCCCATCCCTAATTGCCGTTGGTACTTAAGGCCATTTCAGAGGAATTTGAGAGTCAATCACATTGCTGAGTGTCTGAATCATAGCTGTGGAAGACCAGGTAAGACTTCCTTCCCTGAAGGACGCTTGTGAACCAAATAGGTTTTAATGACAACAGACAGTGGTTACCATTAATTTTGCTTATTTTTTAAACTCCAGATTTTATTGAATTCAGATTCACTATCTCCCATGATGGGATTTGAACCTATGTCCCTAGGGTTTTGAATTATTCACCCAATGACATCAAGTCATCACCACCTACTGTGCTAGGTAACCACCTCAAGTTTTGCATCAGGAATTTGCACCATAAGCTTTCACAGTGAAAGTGTGAAAAGTGATAAACTGCATAGAAATAAGGACAGATTAGCTATTAAAATGCATGGGAATAAGTTTGGTCATCAGTTTATTTCAGAACTCACTGCTTAAGCATTAAGGGTAAAATCAGAAATGATTTATGTCAATGTCAGGAATCTGATTTTTTTAAATTATTCTCACATTTCTGAACTTTCTCACTATTGCCCACACTGCTCAAAGTCTGGAAAAGTTCTGCCAACTGTAATGAATTCTTAGTCGACCAAGTAGTGAGCCTCAATGCTTTGCTAAAAGGCTTACTAAGAAGCTGATATAGGTTTGTAACATCGCTGAACTTGCTTTGTTTTATCTCCGTAAGATGATATTGGATAATTCTGTTTGCAGGATAGACACTTCTGCAGGGCATTTATGCACATTTATTTCTAAACGGTATGGATTATTTGAAACGCAAAGTCTTTGTGTTGATTTTGATACTTCTGTAAATCAGCCCGAAGAATGATATCGCTGCAACATTGGAAAAGGACTCGCAGCTAACCTTTTTAGTGGAGTACAGGTTCTCCATTAATTGACACCACTAAATGTGTCTTTTACAGCTTTTGAATGATATTTTCTTCTATAAAAACTCATGGTGACCAGGTCATTCATCAATAATTTTTTTTTTACTATTATCATACCTTTCTTTGTTTATTTGCAATATATGTGGCTGACTGAAAATAAAGATGACATTTGGATTTTAGGAGAGCTCTATTGCATTTTTGAGATTTATAGAAGGTTATGCTGTCACTTCTTGTCATGAAGGTTTAAGAATATTGCAAAAACATACCAATCAAAATGTTATATTGCAGTACCAGTATGAATAAATGAAATTTACTTCTATTTTTTATTCTAAGTGCTGTATATTTATTCACTGTAAGTTTCAATTCAATTGCAGGCTTTAAGATGAGAAGACGCCATGTTATCAGAGAGCCCACTGGAAATGTGGGAAGGTGCCCACATCTTGTAGAAGCCATTCATTGTGAGGAGCCAGTCTGCTATCATTGGCATGTGCTTGAACAGAGCCTCTGCATGACAGAAAATAATCAAACGTGTGGCAGAGGGACCTACAACCAAACAATATTGTGCAAGAATAACCAAGGTTAGTCACGTACTGAGTCAGTTCAGATTGAGAATGCTGTAAACAGGCTAAATCAAATTGTAAGGTACTAATTTATGCACCTCTTAACTTTTTGTTTCTTGTAAACTATTGAGTCCCAACTTTTACAGCTCATTAAATCAGAAAACTTGCACTTAGCCTTCAAAGTTTTTGTGCAAATTGGGTATTAAATGTTAGTTTATGCTAAAAGTTAAACACGATAAAATCAGTTCCTACTTTATCAATTTATTGCTATCTGTCTTTGCATCTTCCCAATTATTTTTCAGTGTCTGAATGTACCATGGATTCTACATGGCTTCTTAAATGAAAAGAAAGTATTACATTCATAAGGTTGTTAGGTTTCAGCGCTCTATCTTTAATTTAAGATAAAAAGAGCAAGCTTGTGTGATCTGTTCAGCAGCCTGCCTGATAGAAAACCTGGATAGCTTGGTTGTTAGAGACTACTGCCAATAATTGCTTTACTGCAAAGAAGGCACAAGGTGTTGTAAACCATAGCAACAATCTGTGTGCTAACATTGTATGGATTGACCGCCTCCAAGCTACTACAAATGTATTGAAAATATCAGGTTGCAATCTGCTTTAAACAGTCCATTTGCTACCAGGAGAAGAGAGGGTTGGCAACTGAAGGGTAGCTAGTCAACATTTCTGGCCAAGCATCATCATAGGAGCAGGAAAGCTTGACGTTTCGGGCCTAGACCCTTCATCAGAATTGGGGGAGGGGAAGAGGGTTCTGAAATAAATAGGGAGAGAGGGGGAGGTGGATAGAGGATGGATAGAGGAGAGGATAGGTGGAGAGGAGGCAGACAAGTCAAAGAGGCGGGGATGGAGCCAGTAAAGGTGAATGTAAGTGGGGAGGTAGGATACGAGGGGGATTCTTTTTTGGTTGTTATTGCGGGGACGGGGTGTGAGGGATGAGTTGCTGGAAATGAGGGAGACACGGACGAGAGTGTTCTCGACCACTGTGGGGGGGAAGTTGCGGTCCTTGAAGAATGAGGACATCTGAGATGTATGGGAGTGAAATGCCTCATCCTGGGAGCAGATGCGGCGGAGGCAAAGGAATTGGGAAGAGAATCCCCCTCGTCCTCACGTACCACCCCAGCAACCTCCGGATCCAACACATCATCCTCCGACACTTCCGCCATCTGCAATCTGACCCCACCACCAAAGACATTTTTCCCTCCCCACTCTTGTCTGCTTTCCGGAGGGACCACTCTCTCCGTGACTCCATTGTTCGCTCCACCGTCCCTTCCAGCCCCACTACACCCGGCACTTTTCCCTGCAACCGCAGGAAGTGCTATACCTGCCCCCACACCTCCTCCCTCACCTCAATCCCAGGGCCCAAGAAGACTTTCCACATCAAGCAAATGTTCACCTGCACATCTGCCAATGTGGTATACTGCATCCGCTGTACCCGTTGTGGCCTCCTCTACATCGGGGAAACCAAGCGGAGGCTTGGGGACCGCTTTGCAGAACACCTATGCTCAGTTCGCAACAAACAATTGCACCTCCCAGTCGCGAACCATTTCGACTCCCCCTCCCATTCCTCAGACGACATATCCATCCTGGGCCTCCTGCAGTGCCACAATGATGCCACCAGAAGGCTGCAGGAACAGCAACTCATATTCCGCTTGGGAACCCTGCAGCCCAATGGTAACAATGTGGATTTCACAAGCTTCAAAATCTCCCCTCCCCCGACCACATCCCAAAACCAGCCCAGCTCGTCCCCGCCTCCCTAACCTGTTCTTCCTCTCACCTATACCCTCCTCCCACCTCAAGCTCCACCCCCATCTCCTATCTACTAACTTCATCCCGCCCCCTTGACCTGTCCATCCTCCCTGGACTGACCTATCTCCTCCCTACCTCCCCACCTACACTCACCTTTACTGGCTCCATCCCCGCCTCTTTGACTTGCTTGTCTCCTCTCCACCTATGCTCTCCTCTATCCAACTTCTGTCCGCCTCCCCTTGTCTCCCTATTTATTTCAGAACCCTCTTCCCCTCCCCCATTTCTGATGAAGGGTCTAGGCCCGAAACGTCAAGCTTTCCTGCTCCTATGATGCTGCTTGGCCTGCTGCGTTCATCCAGCTCCACACCTTGTTATCTCGGATTCTCCAGCATCTGCAGTACCTATGGTCTCTCGTCAACATTTCTGCCTGGTTACAAGCCCATCTGATTCGTATTACATGATAAAGAACCGAAAGAACTGTGAATGCTGGAAAACAGAAAAGAAAACAGAAATATCTGGAAAATCTCAGCAGGTCTGGCAGCATTTGATGAGAGAAATCAGAGTTAATGTTTTGGGTCCAGTGACCCTTCTTCAGAAGGTTCTGAGATAGCTTTGAGGTAACAGTTTTTTTGTGGGGTTCACCATACAGATGCGTGGATGGAGCTTGTGCTCATATTGGAAAGACATTCATGAGGAGCTAAATTGAGGCTGGAAGATTTGCTTAGCTTTAACTACAGAAAGAAGTCTCCAGGAAAAGTCCAGCTGTGAAAGGCAGTTCTGGAGTTAAATATTTCCAGGCTAGGAAAAGAAAAGACCAGCGATAAATCCTCAAGAGTTGAGATTCATTTTGGATTCGTCCTGAAAGTATTAAATACCTACTTAAATGACAATATAACATATCTGATAGTAGGCATTTTCAGTTTTATTAAAAGTTCTTCTCTGTAGTTTGAAGCATAAATTGCACAAAAAATTATGTTTATTCAGTATTTGTTTTCAGTCTGTTTGCTCGAGTAAAGATCTTTAAATGTGAAATTTTGTAGTGATAGCCATTGAGCTATCAACTGTAAGTTCAAGTTTCTTTTTAAATGTCTTCAAATGGATCATAACAATTGAGTTAAGCCGTGAGTTTTGTTCCTTTGATTAGGTGCATTAGGATTAAATTTCCTACTTAGTATTTGTAAAGATGTATCTGTACAAATTCATTTTGGCTGTGTTCCAAAGTAAACCTGAATTAAATCTCTGGCTTTTTTAAGGGGTTACATTCAGCAAACAATAGATTAAGTAAATTTTCAGAATCTCTCAATATTTTTAGTGGCTGATTCCAGATGGAAAAATTCACCAATGTTTCCACGCTACTATATGTTTCCATTCTACCTTATTGCCCCAAGGTGTCAATCAGTTTACATATTTTGTATATGTTTGAGGTATAGATCAAATTTTGCACAGGGAACTTTAGAAAGGGAGGCCCATGAAATTAAAATGACTTGAAGTTAAGTGGCTGCACTTTAATGTTTTGACTGGAAAGGCTGAAAAAATTGTTTTCATGATCACTGTCAAAGTCTGCACAAAGGTAATAGGAGCGATGGGCAAAGACGAAAGAAAAATTAAATAATGTTGCAGTGCAAAATGGAGTTTACATGGCATGTCGAGTAACAGTGTAGCCCCACCAATCCATTCTTTGATGCATGAGGAAACTCAACTACTGGTGCATGAGGTATACGTAGGGAAATTTAAACTCATCAACACTTCAGAACATCTCTCCACATGACAGGCAATGTGCAATATTGACAAGAGTATCAGGCAAATTGAATGTTGGTGACAGTGCCTGTAAATAGATACAGGACAGATGCCAATTATTGGTGTCTTGAGGTGAAAGCACGCTAGCCCATGACTCAGCTTGTTGATGTCTTGCAAGCAAAAGCAGCTTTTTACGCTGGCATTGAAAGTTGTCAGTATCTGTCAATTGATCAGTTGGAGGAGAGGATTGGAAACCATCAAAACTAATTCATCCAATATCACTTTCTCTGGTTTCTGATTGCACATGAACTCGAGTCAGAACTTAAAATGAGCTCAGAATTGTGCTTACAAGTGGATTTCCTGAGGGTTTGTCTCCTAAAATTAACATATAATATTTTTCAAAAAACAGCTAAAGTCCAGATGGCGGCGTAGGCACGGTAGATAGTGTTTGGGCTCCTGAGCCCGCCTGCTCCCTTCTCTCTCCCTTTTTGTCGTTTTTTTTTCTTTTCTTCATCTTCTGACATCATGTGGCAGCTGGAGCAGTATCATCGGGTGTCAGCTGAAGCGGTAGCAGTGTCCAGAGTGAGAACTACTGGCTGTGGTAGGCCCGGAGCCTGGACATGGGGACTCAGTGGATCGTGGGCTGTGGCAGTTGTGGAAGAGGACACCTGGCTGTGGTAGGCCCACAGCGTCGACTTAGTGTGTCTTCTGCTAAGGTGGTGGTGGTGCCTGGAGTGCAGGCTCCTTGAGACCTGAGACATCTTGTAGATACCTTGCCAAAGGCCTGGAGCCATGTTTGTAGACACTTTGTACAGAAGATGAACTCTATTTATGTAATTTTTATTAGATTTGCAAATGAAAAGGCGCTGAATTGCAGCGATGCAACACTTTTCACTATATCTTTCTAGATGTATGTGACACTAACTAAATAAATAAATAACTTAATCCACGTTTCGTCAAAGGAGCATTCTATGACATAGCCAAACACTGCTGCAGATGAAAGGCTATATTCTCAAGCTGTTTGCAGTCTCTTTTCTTCAATGATGGACACTGCTGGAATGCAAAATTACCAATGTTTGGGAATAAACATAGGAAAAAGGTTTTGTGGTGCAGGGTGGTGTCCTTGGGTTGAAATCCCACCAGCTCCAGCCATATATTGTAACACATTTGAACAGGTTGATTAAAAAATATCAATAAACATGAGAGGTGTGGTGTTGTGGTGACGTGTCACAGAATTCTATTAAAATTTGACTGTGATATAGTGTCTTTACAGCACAGAAATAGATCAGTTGACCCAACGTATCTATTCTGGCTCTTACGCTCCAGAAACCTCATCCATTCCACTTTGTTTAGCCCTACCACTATATAATTACATTCATTGCATACTCATGCACTTATTTGGTTTAAATGTATCTCAGCTATTTACTTCAAGTACCAATTTTTGCTTTTGCTCTTAAACACTGCACCTTCTTTGGGCTTCCATTGTCAATAGCTTTTAAATGATTACTGGTTCAGGCTAGCGTTTAATTTGCAATAATATTGCAGGCCCATCAAAATAGTTGTGAGATATATCTGAAATAAATATAGCTAGAAGTGGAATCTTACAATTCTCATTTGTCACAGGAAGAGCAAGTGGCATTAATGTCTTTTGAAGCTGATACTGTGCGGAATATACACGTGGCTTACCTTTACACTCAATGAAAAATTAGTCCAAAAGGACACCATCCTCTTGGAAAGTAGTTGTAAACAATTTTTGTTCTGGCTACGTATTCATTACATCAAGGCTTTGTACAAGTGACATGACAAAAAAATTGACCTCATTAAAAAAATGAGGAACAATTTTACCAGGGACTTTTCTTGAAGGAACTCCTTCCTGAACCTAACTTGAAATCTGTGGCCCGTTGCTTATACACACCAAATGCAGTCTTTTTCTTCACACTGCGTGTAAATATTGTAAACACGATAATTAGATTTAAGTCACCTCTTCAAGATATTTTGTGAAGTATAAACCAAATATGGTAAGTTATATGAATAACTTCTTTAAAATTTATGCTCATAACAATTGGACTAGCCTATAATTAAGTATTTTAACTTTTCATCTGAGGTTGCATGCACAAAGAAGGATTCATGTTTTCTGGGGGATTTGGGTTTTTGGTAAGATAATTTCTAAATGAAATGTCTTTATTTATTACCAGAAGACATTTAAGACTATTTGCGATGCATGCAGTAGTCTCAGAAACAAAATACTTCCAAGAAGTGTTAATACTCTTTAAAACCAGACTTTGAATGTTCAAAGAACCATGGGATAACCAAGCCATGCAGCAATGCATGGAAATCAATGCCCACCCCGAGGCATGTTTGGTGATGAATTGGGTATTTGATTTGTTGGGAGGGTGCTGGGTAGGGATCAAATCCTATTAAGCCTGGTTGGGAAAGTATGTGAATGGCCCCTGCGCCCATTATTTTCTTTTTTCTTCGTCCATGGGACATCAGTATTACTGGTTAGGCCAACATATATTGTATATATTTAATTGCCCTGGAGAAGAGGGTGGTGAACAGCTTTCTTGAACTACTTCTTACAGGTCTTGGGGTACAGGGAAGCTTTGAATACCATTGGGAATGATTTTGACCCAGCGACCCTGGAGGAATAGCAATATATTTCCAAGTCAAGATTGTTTGTGACTCGGAGGGAAAGCTGCAGATGGTGGTGCCACCATGTATCTTCTTCCCTCACCATTGAAGCCAATGAAAGTCATGGGTTTGGAAGGTGCTGCTGAAGCAGTCTTCGTGAATTACTCCAGTGCATCATGTTAAAGTCACATACTGCTGCTCCTGTGTGTCAATGATGAAAGGAGTGATATTGGTCGCAAACAGTGTACCAAACATGTTGAGGGACTGTTTTGTCCTAAATGGCATCAATCTTCTTGAGTATTGAGGCTCTTAAAAACGTAATTAATGTCTACTTGAGGGCCTACTAGTCACAGGTGAGTATGTGCCGAGTGGCCCTGTTATGTTTGTTTGTGTACAAGAAAGCTGTTCACCACCACTTTCTCCATGGCAATTAAAGATGGATGATAAATGTTGGCCTAGTCAGTACTACTGACATTCCATGAATGAAGAAATAAAAAACACTATGGGTACAGAGGCTATTCACATACTTTCCCACCAGAGGGGTGGCTCTTTCTCCAAAGGTGCTATGTTACCTTGAGAAGAGAGTGTCCCTCAAGAAGCACTTGCCTTCCCTTACTGCCATTCCTCAACTTGACTTCACCTACCTGTGACTTAGGACATTCAGTGTTCCTGGGCCTTTGGTGAGTGCTTTGTTGGAACCAGTTACCACTTCCAGTGGAGTGCTAAGCAGTATACAGTTGCCGGCCGCTCGCTAGCTGGCAGCTGTCTGGTGTTTGAATTTCATCCCCCAGGGCCCATGATCATGGAGAAACCGTCCAGTTAAATGCCTGTTTTGCACTTCACTTGACAGAAATTTCTGAAAGGCAGCTATGCAGGGTTCTCACTTGCTCTCCAGCCAGTGAGTATAACACTTGCCACCTCCATTAAATGCTACCAGGGTTTCATTGTACTATCTTACACATAACACATTAATATATAAGTATGACAAGATTTCTAGCCATAATTTACAGTTCAAAAGTGTACTATGCTATAATCAATGGGCTACACTTTGTGCATAAGTTAGGTGCATGGAAATGTTACAAAACACTAGTTCAGCAGAATTTCATGATTGAGAAAGTATATTATTTGACTGCTTTCATAGCACAGTGTAGCATAGTGGATATTTGTGGTTGCATCCAATCAAAGAGATTGAAGGGGATCTGATTGGAGTATACAAAATTGAGAGGCGTAGACAAGATTGTGGGAGTCTCTTCTCCATGTCAGACATGTCTAAGACTAGATGGCATAAGTTTAAAGTGAAGAACAAATGGTTTAAAGGAGATCTGAAGAAATTTTTTTCTTACTCAGAGGATGGTAGATCATGTGGTGCCTGAGATGGTGGTCAAGGCAAGTACACTTGTAACATTTAAGAAGCAACTGGACCAAGTGCAGGTAAATGGGATTAGTGTAGTATGGTGTTTGTTGTTCAGCATAGACACGGATGGCCAAAAAGCCTGTTTCTGAAATATATGATTCCACGACTCAAACATCGATGTCGATATTTCTAACTCTCAAGCTTCTTTTGAGGAGGATACTTAGGATTGTTCTACAGTGCAACCATCCTTCAGTCAATTAAATGCAGCAACAACTCCACTTCTGAGCACAAAGTCATTTCTTTTCTTCTCAAGAGTTTATAACAGATTCCTCGTAAGGTTTAATTTGTACCTTTCATTAGCAAAACCAAACTCAAATTTAAATGGGACAATCTGCAACAGGACTTAGTGTGGGTTTAAGGGGAGTTTTTGAAACCTGTCTCTGAATTTTGGAACAAACAGATACTAACTTTACAATCTGCTGGCTTTTCCTGATTCTGTTGCAAGTAACTGAAATAATTTATTGCAATGAGGTGTTTTCTGGTTAGGTGCCGAGGATTATTTTTGTTCTGTAGAAATAAGTGGTGAAATGTCCACACTTGGCAAGTTGGAAACAATTGATTTATTCTGATGACTTCAGTGTTGATGCTGACCTGAGTTGTTATCCATGACTTTTCACACAGGTATTGCAGTTAAAAGGAATTCCTTTATGTGGAAAAAGCTTAATGCTAAAATCAAACTGCCAACTGTGTCAAGAGCATCCAGTACAGAAGACAGCATTACTCTGTAGCTATTGCCTTTATGATGCTTGGTAAGGGGAATAAACTATGACTGTACACCTGTCTTTTTGAAAAAACAGCCCTTATTTCACTTTCAGAATCAGTAACAGTAAACAATTGAGTCCAGTTAAATGTTGACTATAGTTGTCTGGACTTTTTAACTAATTGTTATAATTAAAGGTGTGTGGAATGTTAAGATAAAAATAGAGCGGCTTCTGTATATCCATTTGTCAAGAGGCTTAGATACCTGCAGCTGAGGAGATTTCTCTTGATGTTGTTTCTACTCACTGCGGCTTATTGTCACAATTCCATTTTCAGATGTTTTTTTTCCCCTCTCAGGAAATTGTACAGCTGACCAAATAAATAATGCACAGGTAGTTCCAATTTCTTTTTATAAATGTCAACCAATACGTAGGCGCTGCACCATTCAGACCTCAGCCAGCAGTGAACCTTATATATCACGTTGCTTTTAAGTTGTCTTCTACATCAAATAAAATTACAACCCATTTCACATACATAATAAAAAATCAAGAGATCTTTTTCTTCTGCCCACCTATCATTGAATGCATAATGTTTAAACTATCACGAATTTTTGATATGAATTCAATTCTCTAAACGTCAACTGTAAAGTATAACAAGTTGAAAAAATGTATAGCATTATTAAATATTAAGCCTATAAAAAATTCCTGGGAATTTTTGGGACTGCGTCAAGTTAGTTAGATGCTTTAAAATATCATCATAATGTTTCTCTGCTAATTCAACTCAACTGCAAGGAGATGTTTAATTATTATAATATTACTGTCATTTGAGGGAATCTTGCAGCCCCTGAACAACATGGGCCCTGCTGTGGAAGTTGGGAAAATTGCAATACGGCCAGTCAGAACATCAAGAACAAAAAGTTCCTTTTCCAGTGTTAACCAAGTGTTGAGTGGTGAGACAAGGTTCTTAAGAGTGAGTGGGGAGAGAACAATTAGCATGTATTAACATCTTATTCTGATCAGTTCTTGATCCAATCATAGAACATAGAACGTAGAACATTACAGCACAGTTCAGGCCCTTCGGCCCACGATGTTGTGCCGACCTATTATCCTACTAAGATCAATCTACCCTGCATACCCTACATCTTACTATCCTCCATGTGTCTATCCAAGTGTTGCTTAAAAGGATCTAAAGTATCTGACTTCACTACCACTGCCGGCAGCACATTTCACACGCTCACCACACTCTGTGTTAAGAACCTTCCTCCAATCACCTTTAAAATTATGCCCCCTCATAATAGTCATTTCTGCCTTGGGAAAAAGTCTCTGACTATCCACTCTATCTATGCCTCTCAACCTCTTGTACACCTCTATCAAGTCACCTCTCATCCTTCTTCGCTCCAATGAAAACAGCCCTAGCTCCTCAACCTTTCCTCATAAGACCTGCCCTCCAGTCCAGGCAGCATCCTGGTAAATCTCCTCTGCACCCCTCTCTAAAGCTTCCACATCCTTCCTAAAATGAGGCGACCAGAACTGAATACAATATTCCAAGTGTGGTCTAAACAGGCTTTTATAGAGCTGCAACATAACCTCACAGATCTTAAACTCAATTTTCCTGCTAATGAAAGCCTATTTATATGCAGTTTCCTATTTGCCCCACCCAGTGGATAGAAACTGGGCTGTGACAATTGAAAGTCAGCGTGGTTACTTGGCAGCTTCAGCTCTCTGCTTGCTCCTCCAGCACTTCAATGCAGACATCTCAGGGCACAAAGTGCATGCACTCCCTGTCCATGGACATTTGCGTATAACACATAGCAGCTCACTGGGCCTGTGTGGCACATTCCTAAATCACTTGCAACATAAATTCCGCACTTCCATGCAGCACTTTGGAGCCTTCCGACACACCTCATTGCAATGTTGTTACCAACACACTCTGTGCACAAGAACAAGCACCTCGCTCATAGAATGGAACAAAGTGCAACGAGGATTCTTGCATGTACTCCTAGTGTTCAGTCGCTGTGTGCATCCCTTGCAGCATCCCTGCCTTGTCTTGCCTCTTGTTTTCTGTTTTGCACCATCAATCAGACCTGAAGTGCTCTCAGTACTTCAGCGTCGACTTGCGTTTTAGCATGGGGGATATAAGTTGATCGTCAGATGCCACAGCACCTGTCTTGGCTCTCTCCACCCTATTTTGGTCCGATTTCTTCCAGCATCTGTCAACAGGAGGGATTGAGTAAGATGAAAGTGTCTTGCACAGTGCTGGTGCTAATTGGGTAAAGGTGGTGAGGTTCCCTGATTCAATGAGTGGGTGGTGCAGAGGGCATACAGTCTTGGTAGTTTGGGGATTTGGGGTGGGTTAGAGTGAGTGACAGAAGACATTACATGCAATGGTGAGAGTGTTTGACCATGAGCTTTGGTAGAAGGGAAAAATGGTCATTGACCTTCTTCCTGTATTACTGGACCTTTGCCCATACCATGACCACTGTACTAACATGGACGTCAGCCTTGGACCAGGCTGGCAGGGTCTGGTGTTGTCATTGCCAGTGCTTTTCATAGAATTTCATAGAATCCCTACAGTGTGGAAACAGGCCCTTCAGCCCAACAAGTCCACACTGCCCCTCAGAACATCCCACCCAGACCTATCCCTCTCTCACCCATCTAATCTACACATCCCTGAATGCCAAGGGCAATTTAGCATGGCCAATCCATCTAGCTTGCACATCTTTGGACTGTGGGAGCAAACCCACAGACATGGGGAGAATGTGCAAACTCCACACAGACTGTCACTGAAGGGCGGAATCAAACCAGGCTCCCTGATGTTGTGAGGCAACAGTGCTACCCACGGAGCCACCCTGGACAAAGAGGATGGCCATCCTTTTAACCAGCCCATCCACCAAGATCTCCAGGTTCCCGTCTGTAAAACAAGGTCAAAACTTTTCCTCATTTGACATGTCCAAAAAAATAATATGAACGAACCTAGCAGCTCAAGACTGACATCAGTTGGCCTCATGCAAAACTATCTTTTAAAGATGGATCTGGGGCCTGGAAACCAAGGATATCCTGGATGTGGCCAGTACTTTGGCCTGTCATGAGTAGGAGAATATGACAATTGGGGTGCATAGCAGCATGGTGCGTTGGTAATGAAGCGACTTGAGGTAGATACTATGAAAAAAATTCATAGGGCTCATGGAGAGAAATTCTTCATGCCTCTTGCCACTCAGTGACTTTTGTTCAGATTCAGCTCACTGACACTGTCACTAAAACAACTTCACTCATATTATGTAACTATGAAAAGCTCATACATTTTATTTCCGCTTTTCCTATTAATTACTTCTGTTTATCTTCAGTATTTCTCTTTACCTCTTAACCCTATTTCATGTCTTTATAGATTTTGATGTTGTTTGTCTTACTATCTTGAAATTTAATTCTATCTTTATTTGGTTTGCATTTCCATTTTCACTTTGAATCATACATTTCTAAAGAAAGACTCTTCTATTTAGATGCATAGGGATTTAATGTTAATCTGTACAGATATGATCCAATTTTCCCATCTCAGCTGTAAAATGGAAGGAAATTACTTAAATGAGATTATTATTTCAAGCTCCAATTAATCATCAACTGCCAGTTCCAACTTAGATTGGTCCTGCTACAGTGAGAGATGAGTAGGAAGTTATGTGTCTCATCACTACTTTAAACAAAAAGATTTCAGTGAGCATGTAACAGGATATGGGTGTTTAAATGTGTATGCTTTTCATTCTTATTGACTCTGAGACACACATACAATCTCAAAAGCATAGTCTATTCTAATTCAAATGCTGTTTGAAGGTATTTATTATGACAGCATTCTAATATCTGCAGTTTTTTTTTAATCAATGTAAAACAAGTGGAAAAGCCTGACAATAGAGCTAAGACAGTGTAGAGCTGAAGGAACACAGCAGGCCAGGCAGTGTCAGAGGAGCAGGAAAGCTGATGTTTCGGGTTGGGACCCTTCTTCCGAAAGGGAGGAGGGGAAAGGGGGCTCTGAATAAATAGAGAGTGGGTGGGAGGGGCTGGGGAAGGTAGGTGGGATGGTGATAGGCGAGTGCAGGTAAGCAGTGGTGGGGATTGTCAGTGAGGTGGGAGGAGCGGGTAGGTGGGAGAGAAGGCAGATAGGTTGTGTGAGGTCAAGGAGGCGGGGATGAGAGGGAGGTTGGTCATGGGATGAGGCCAGGGGGAACACAGCAGGCGAGGCAGCATTGGCAGTTCTCATTATCTCTGACAATAGTGCTGTTGGCCAAGTAATTGTAATTCATTGTATCCTGTATTCCTCACCAATGTTTGTGAGCCTAATTAGGGGATGTTGGTGGGCGTTAAAAATTGTGTCCACTTTGCAGACAGTGCATGTACTAGGCTCAAAAGATACAAGGGTGGAGATGTTTAAGAAGGGGATGGTTTCTACTCACACTGACAATGGGTCGGAATTTTTTAAAGCTAAATCTGAGTTGTGTTGAGTATGGTGAGGGAACTCGCTAGGCATCGTGGCCATGGATTTTCAAAGTTGCAATGAGTTTTTTGAGGGTCGGCCACTGCAAGGCCTAATGAGTTCTCCCACTGCATCTTACTGAACTTGCCTAATTCAAATAAATTTGTTTTCTTTGCACGTGGACATCTCAGGCAAGGCCAACATTTTTTTGCCCACCCTTGACTATCTTTGAGAAGTGATAAAGTGATGAAAACCTCTACAGTCAATCTGTGTTGCTATGCCAACATTGAAGTTAATGAAGGAGTTCTGGGATTTTTACTCAGTGACACAGAGTGAGCAGAAATATATTTTCAAGGCAGAAAATATGTGTGTGATTTCAAAGGCAACCTGAAATTGTGCCCCATGTCATCTCTCACAGCCAATTTCTACCCTAATTCAGCATGTGCCATTTCCAGAACCACTTGCTGCTCAGCCAATTTGCCAGAATCCACCAGCATCCCTTGCATCCGTGACATCTTTAATAATGCATTGTGCACCTAGACATGTACTGTCAGTCCTGAACTACACTATATGGTTACTGGCATTTTCCCCAGATGTGGCAAACAGTGGGAAATTGGTGCCCCACTTTGCAGGCAGGGCGAGCCATCATTTTCAACTGCTTTGTCAATGGCCTTCACTCCATCATCAGGTTTGATGTGGGGATGTTAGCTGATCAACAATATCATTTGTGAATCTTCAGAATCTGAAAACATTCTGAGTTTGTCTAACAGGTACAAAATAAAATTTGTGCTACACAGCTGCCAGGCAATAGCTTTCTACAATGAAAGACAAACAAACTGTCCCCACTTGATATTTAATAGAATTTCCCACCATCGGCAACTTGGGGGTGTGACCATTACCAGAAACTGAACTGTACTGAGCCATTTAAATACTGTGGCTACAAAAGCAGGTCAAAGTCTGGGAATTCTGTGCGAAGTAACTCTCTCCCAGTCCCAAAACCTGTCCATCTGCAAGGGCATAAGTCAGGAGTGTGATGGAATATACACTTGGCTGGATAACTCCAGTTGCAATAACACTCTAGAACCCCAACACCAATCATTGTAGCCAGCTTTCCATCATCTTCAGCATTCACTACCTCTACACCCAGGACATGATGGCAACAGTATGTACTATCCACAAAGTGCACCGCAGCAACTGTGCAGCGACTGCTTTTCTTCATGGAGATAAATGATTTGGATGAGAATATAAGAGGTACAGTTAGTAAGTTTGCAGATGACACCAAATTAGATAGTATGGTGGACAGTGAAGAAGAGTATTTCAGAGTACAACAGGAACTTGATCAGATGGGCTAATGGGCCAAGAAATGGCAGTGGAGTTTAATTAAGATAAATGTGAGGTTCTGCATTTTAGTAAGGCAAATCAGGGCTGGAGTTATACACTGAATGGTAAGGTCCTGGGGAATGTTGCTGAACAAAGAGATCAAGGAGTGCAGATGCATAGTTCCCTGAAAGTGGAGTTGCAGGTAGACAGGGTGGTGAAGAAGGTGCATGGCACACTTGCCTTTATTAGCCAGAACATTTAGTATAAATGTTGGGATGTCATTTTGCGGCTGTACAAGACAATGGTGAGGCCATTTTTAGAATACTGCACTTAATTTAGTTATTCTTCTGTTGGAAGGATGTTGGAATCATAGAGTTATACAGCATGGAAACAGACCCTGTGGTCCAAGTAGTCCATGCCAACGATGTTCCCAAACTAAAATAGTCCTACCTGCCCACATTTGGTCTATATCCCTCCACACCTTTCATATTCATGTACTTATTCAAATAGTCTTTTGAATGTTGTAATTGTACCTGTATCCACCACTTCCTCTGGCAGTTCATTCCACACACCTAACCACTCTCTGTGTAAATAAGTGCATGTTGTTAAACTTGAGAAGTTGCAGAAAAGATTTGCAGGGATGTTGCCAGGACTGCAGGGTTTGATTTATAGGGAGTGGCTGAATAATCTGGGGCTTTTTTCCCATGAGAACAAACAGCGCAAGCAGTCAGCTTCAGAGGCTGAGGGGTGGCTTTATAGAGGTTTTTAAAATTATGAGGGGCATGGATAGGGTGAATAGCCAAAGTCTTTTCCCCAGACTGGGGAGTCCAAAACAAGAGGGCATAAGTTTAAGGTGAGAGGGGAGAGATTTAAAAGGGACCTCGGGGGCATTTTTTTCACGCAGAGGATGGTGCATGTATGGAACAAGCTGCTAGAGGAAATGGTGGAGTCGCGCGCAGTTACATCATGTAAAAGGTGTGTGGATGGATATATGAATAGGAAAGTTTTAGAGGGATCTGCAATTTATAAAATCATGACTGATCCAACATTCCTTACATAGTATTCCTTCCTCTTTATATATTAACTATGTTAACGTTTGAGAGTGAATAAATTGAAATGTATTGTTTAAGGTTGGAAGTTTTATTCTCTTCTTTATTTCTTTTCTCTTTCATGTGCTTATTTCTGACTGAATTCACATCTTTTGCTTGATTCTACCCCATCTCCTGCTGTGGTCTCTCCAAGCTCATCTTCTTTGTGACAGCCAATTCCCACTCGCTTCAAATTGCTGACCACCTTCCTTTCCTTTCTGGCCATCAGATACAGTCATACACTCTTGAAATCTGCTATTACTACTCCCTTGTTTTCAAAATTCACCTAACATTAACTCCCCTGACGTTATAACAACAATTCAGTCTTCAACTTCCCTTTTATTTCCAAAGTCATTGAATGCAATGTCATCTCGTTTCATGTCTGAATTTCCCCAATTTGTTTTCTTCTCTTGACGCAATACTTAAACAGCTGTCAGCAAAGTCACAAATGACTATTGATGTGACGGTGATCTTGAAGATCTTTCCATCCTCATCATTCTCATCCTTTCTGCATACTTTAGCACACCTGACCACACCTTCCTCCTCCAATTGATCTTCTCTGTTGTCTAGTTATTTGTAAATACGTTTACCTAGTTCCATTCTTTGCCATCAAATTGTAGCCAGAGAATCACCAACAATGTTTTCTCTTCCCATTCTACTGCCACTATCTTTGGAATTTCTCAAGGATGAATCCTTAGCTCCCATTTATTTCTGTTACATATGCTGCCCATCAATGACATCACCCCTGAACAAAACACTATAACACATCTATGCTGATAACATTTAGCTGTATCAAGGAAAAGTTTGGTATATATACTGAAAATGGGGTGGGGGAAGGGGAAGGGGTAAACGATAGGTGGAGATGGAGCCCAGGCAGACAGGTCTCCCATCCCTCCCACCCCATCTTTAACATATCTACCAACATTTTCTACCTATAATCCATTCTGAAGAATGGTCACTGGACGCGAAACATCATCTCTGCATTCTCTCGACAAATGCTGCCCGACCTTCTGAGTTCTCCATTAATTTCTGTTTTTGTTTCAGATTTCCAGCATCTGCAGTTCTTTCTACTTTTTTCTTTCTTTTAATCAATTTTGTCCTCCTACTGGCCTTCAATTCCTAGGTCCCACAGTCTGGAATTCACTCCCTCAATCCCGCTATCTTTAAGATGCTCCTTACATCTTATGTCTTTAAGCCGTTTATCTGAATATTGTCTTTTGTGGCTCGGTATCAAAGTTTGTTTTGTAACATGCCTGTGAAGCACTCTTGGGTGTGTTATTATGTTAAAGGAGCTATATAAATACAGGAGCTATATAAATTACAGCTGTATAAATACAGAATACAGGTTATTCTTGTACAGCACTGATCATTATTACTCTACCATTGAGCTTTCAGTAAACCAACACATGAACATTGAGATCCCCGCTATAAACCTTTCTGCCTTTGCATCATTCTTCTCACTTGAGAGGTTGCTTGAAAACTAGCTGGTGTCAACATTTCTTTCTTTTGTTCAATACCCTGGGCGCTTTTCTATGTTAAATATGAAATAAATGGAAGTTATTGCTGTTTATTTAAACAGTGTTATAAGCCCTTTTCCCATCAAACAGCTGGCAGTCTGCATCAATCCTTCAAACTGTTGCAACAACAAGAATAAGCACCTAATCCACGGGCCAATTGACAATGGAGATTCAGCAGGTGAATAAGTTAGTGACAGATCACAGGGAAGATCATAGAAACAGCAGCACTGAAGAGATATGGCAAATAGGGCTGTCTTGAGGTAGACACAATCTCAGAAATTGCAGAGGTTTTGATTGTGCAGTAAAGGCATGGAGTTAGATGGTGTTGCCATTAGTGGAGCAGACTGATCAGTGTCGTTGGTAAAGCAGTCCACACTGGAGTGCAGAGGGCAGCAGAGAATTGTGCAGAATGCCAGCCATTGTCATGAATGGTAATTCCAGAGCAAGGAGAAGGGTTACTGACGGCTGGATAATAATGCAAACTTTGAACTAAGTGTCCAGCCACACTTTTTGTATGATCATTTGAAGTTTTGGAGTGTGATTTTTTTTGTACAGGTACTTATGAAAGATAATGTCAGATTATTTATTTAATTTTTAATGATTTTTTGTTAAATCAGTGTCAATTTGAACAACGGTATTGTCAGCTTCCATGACCTCTGATTTTTGAAAATGTTTTATTTAAATTTTTAAGTCACATGGGAAATGTAAAATATTGTTTTCATACGCCGCCCACTCAGTACTTGCAGCGCATTGATTCTGTACCCTTTGCTCTGTGCTCTGAAGAGCTGAATATCTTTGAGACATTTGTTCTAACAAAATGAGCAGCCTGTCAAAAGAAGTGCTACTCGTACATATTCCCACTGAAGCAGGCAACTTGCATGAATCACTACTTCCAGTTACTTTATATTCTCCAACATGAACTGCCTAACAGTAATTTAGCTCCACAGTCTCATTAGTACAATGTCTATTTGCTGAACTGTTACATATGCAAGGCAGAGCAGCTTGAGAGACCTAAATTATAGGTGCAGAATCCATTTGTCTGATCTGGTTTGTATCTAGTCTTCCAGCAATCACTCTCAGTGTTTCCTGCACAGTTGTTTTGACAAGTAGATCTTATTTTGCAAAGACGCCATTGCTTTGAAATATTTAACAATCTCGAACAACAAATCCCCCTTTGTTGATTTTCAGTTTAAATATATGGCATCACATTGGTTCCAGAACTTTTAATCGAATCTTGAAATTTTGTATCAATAAGAATCAGCTAACTTCAGGAAATATGTATAGGATCATAGAATCCCTATAATGCAGATAGAGGCCATTCAGGTCATCGAGTCTGCACTGACCGTTCAAAGAGCATCCCACCCAGACCCACTCCCTAGCCTATCCCTCTAAACCCACATTTGCAATGGCTATCCACTCAGCCTAAGTATCCCTGGGCACTACTGGCGATCCACCTAAACTGCATATCTTTGGACTGTGGGGAGAAAACTGGAGCCCCTGGAGGAAACCCACACAGACACAGGGAGAACAGGCAAATTCCACATGGACAGTCACCCAATGCCGGAATTGAATCCGGGTCTGTAGTGCTGTGAGACAGCAGCATTAACCACTGAGCTACCCTAACTTGGTGCAGTGTATGAAAATGAAAGAGCTGAGATTAACAATCTTCAATTGCACAACCTGGTTTGATCACTTTAGGGGAGTGGTGCCATCTTTACGTGAATTTTGGATACACATTAACGGTTCCCAGTCATTTCAGAAAATTGTTATATTCTGTATCTGGCTTAGTCATTTCCCAGCACACTATTTAGCTTTATTGTTCAATGTATATATACACTGTTTTTTACTTGTTAAAGTGGTAACTGAAAACATAAGAATGATTTGCAAATGTGAAATAGTTTGAAAGTCAGACAAATTGAAACTACCATGCATTTGAATAATAAATAGATTCAGAGATAGTAGGAGCTGCAGGTGCTGGAAAATCTGAGACAACAAGGTGTAGAGCTGGATGAACACAGCAGGTCAAGCAGCACCAGAGG
>JAHRHZ010000144.1:67179439-67208588 GCA_024137785.1 Ginglymostoma cirratum
GTTTTTCCTCTCACCCCAAGCCACACCCCCATCTCCTATCTACTAACATCATCCCGCCCCCTTGACCTGTCCATCCTCCCTGGACTGATCTATCTCCTCCCTACCCCCTACCTACACTCACCTTTACTGGCTCCAGCCCCGCCTCTTCGACTTGTCTGCCTCCTCTCCACCTATCCTCTCCTCTATCCATCCTCTATCCACCTCCCCCTCTCTCCCTATTTATTTCAGAACGCTCTTCCCCTCCCCCATTTCTGATGAAGGGTTTAGGCCCGAAACGTCAAGTTTTCCTGCTCCTATGATGCTGCTTGACCTGCTGTGTTCATCCAGCCCCATGCTTGTTATCTCGGATTCTCCAGCATCTGCAGTACCTTTTATCTCAAGTAAAATGCAAAGTTTGATTTTTATTTGATTTCCAATAATAATTTGACAGTTGACAAAATGAATCTGTTACAGAGAGATTGATTAGCAGTCATTTAAAAGAAAGAAAGGTATGAATTTATGGGGCTTTTGCAAAGACCACTAGATGTTTTAAAGCACTTTACACTTTTAACGGTGTAGTCACTCAACTGAAGCATTGTGAAGTCGAAAACATGAGTTAATTTGCTCACAATAAATGCTTACAAACAGCAATATAATAATCAGTGGGAAATCTGATTTTGTGATAGTTACTGTGGGATTAATATTGACCAAAGCACTGGGTATAACTACCTTGCTCTCCTTGGATTTGGAACTACCAGAGTAAGTTGGTAAGACATCAGATCAGCATCTCACCTGAAAGAGAGTACCTCAGTCAATACAGCACTCACTAAACTCTGCACTGGAACGTTTTGCTAACTGATAAAATTAACAGTCATCAGAATTTTTTAGAAAAAAAACTGGTGCTTATTATTGATTATTAGGCTTAAATTTCAGTGGTGGGATAAATGGGTAATTCATACACAATGCTGAAAATCCCTGAAAGTTGTGGTGAGGTTAAATGTGACATGCTGTATTTCTGAAGTTAAGTGAGGACCAGCAAATGTCAGACAGCTATTGGTGATGCACACTCCAGTGAGTGAGCCTTCCTCACCCAAATGTGTGACTGATTTGTGCATTAAATAATAATATGCTTTATTCACACACCATTCATTACTATCACTGCAAATTCTGCACCAATGTTTCAAAACAGGCTGCGGTTTTAACAAATCACTCATGCAATATTCAGAATGTTTCCACAAAATAATACGTCTAATTTCAAGCAAAGAGTCTTAGGACAGAGCAAAATAACCAACAGGTTAATTTTGAAGGTACATTCTGTTGGAATCAGCATCTACATTACTTCATACAGACATGTTGTGTAAAACTACAAATGGTCAAGATGATGAAAGAAGTTAGATAGGGCTCTAATTAATTTCCAGAAGCTGAACTAGTTTAGTCAATTCTAAGCTGGATTTAAAATTTAGAGAAAAAAAACCCAGCAAGTAATAACAAGACATAGTATGTTTCCGGGTTCAGTTCCTTTTGTAGGTTTTCGTTCATGGCTCACAATGACTTATTATTACATTATAGATATGCTGAAACTGTTTGCTCTTCCTATGTTGCTTTTGGTTTGATTCTCCCCTACTCAAGGCCATTATGTGCCACTTTGTCTCTTCTTTCATCTACTTGCACGTCCAGTGACTTCCATTCTCAGTGATTTCTCAGACTTTCTACCTCCAGCAGCTCAAAGTATATGATTTCTTTTTCCCAGAAGTGGTTTAAAATGATTTATTCTGGTATCCTTTCATTGTGGTTAAATGTCGTTTTGAGCATGGCTGATCTAAGTGGTGTACTTTAGGGGTTAATACTACCCCTAATGTGCTCAAAATAATTTGGATTTGGACAGATGTAGGTCAGTTTCTAAATTTGGTAAGTGACAAAATCTCATCAGA
The DNA here is from genome assembly GCA_024137785.1 of Ginglymostoma cirratum. Taxonomy (NCBI): domain Eukaryota; kingdom Metazoa; phylum Chordata; class Chondrichthyes; order Orectolobiformes; family Ginglymostomatidae; genus Ginglymostoma; species Ginglymostoma cirratum. The sequence continues at coordinate 67,181,350 of JAHRHZ010000144.1, forward strand.
ATGATTAACTGTGAAGTAATGAAGAGCTTGCATTTAGATAGCTTGCACCTTTCATATCCTCAGGGTATTTAACTGTGCTTCAGAACCAATAAACTATTTTGAAGAGTAATCTCTATTGTGTAGGCTAGAGGGCCACAAATTATTTTGAGATTTATGCCTTATGTACACCCTTCTTGTTTCAAGACAACTTTATTTTCATGGTTAATATACAATTATGTCAAGGCAGAAAGCATCATAAATAAAACAGCTCCAATATTATAAAACTGAAAAGCATGGACATCAAAAAGGCTTAGACTCAGTAAGTAGGATGAGACTGTTGGATGTGCAGGTCCAGTTTGTGAAATCTCGCTTTGATTTTGGAGAGTTTCCACTACTAATGACATGAACCACTGTTTATTCAGTCTTCCCTAAATTCAGGGGAGATGACACAAAGCTGGAAAATTACAAACATTACAGCCTTGTTCAAAAAATGTTGTAAGGGTGAGCCCAGAAATTACAGACTAGTCTGTCAGATCATTGTTAGTGGTGGGGAAGCTTCTACAAACAATTCGATGAGACAGTATTAATAGTCACATGGTAAAATATGGGTTGATTGAAAAGAATCAAGGTAGATTTCTAAAGGGAAGTCATATTTAACTAATTTGATGGAGTTTTTTAAAAGAGGCGACAGGCTTGATGAGGGTAACTCTGTTGAGGTGATGTACATGGATTTCTGGATAGTATTTCAGACACTGCCAACAATAGAGAAGAATTACGCCTCATGGAATAAAAGGGTCAGTAATTACTTGGATACAAAATTGGCTGAGTGATATGATACAGTGAATAGTAGTCAATGGATATTTTATGGGCTAGTGGAAGGTTAATAATGGAGTTCGTCAAGGGTTAGCATTGGAGCCCTTGTTTTTCCAGAAATATTAATGATCTAGATTTTAGCATCTAGGGGACAATTTCAAAGTTTGCAGGTGACATGAAACTTAGAAGAATTGTAAACTGTGGGGAACACAATGTAAAACTTCAAAAAGACAACGGCAGGTTGGTGCAGTAGGTGGTTAAGTGACCAATGAGTATTAAAACAAAAGAAGTGTGAGGTGATGCATATTGGTGGGAAGAACATTGAAAGACAATAGAAAATGGGGGCTGCAATATTAAATATAGTTCAGGAGTAGAGAGGCCTAGGTGTGTATGTGTACAGATTATTGAAGGTGGCATGACAGGTGGAGAGAGCAGTAAATAAAGCATATGGTGTTCTTGGTTTTATTAATAGGGGCTTAGAGTATGAGAGCAAGGAGGTGATGTTGAACTTGTACATGACAGTTGTTAGACCTCAGCGAGAGTAATGTGTACAGTTCTACACCACATCATAGGAAAAGTGTGAATACACTGGAGAGCCCAGAAGAAATATAATACAGTGGTTCCAGGAATGAGAAACTTCAATTTTGAAGATAGATTGAAGAAGTTGGGGCTGTTTTCCTTCGAGAGGAGAAAGCTGAGAGGAGATCTGATAGTTTTCAAAATCATGAGCAGGCTGTGTAAAGTAGGTAGTGTGAAATTGTTTCCTGCTTGTAAATGGAACAAGAACAAGGGGGCATAAGTTTAAAATGATTCACAAAAGAAGCGAGCATGGTATGTGAAAAAGCATTTTTCACACAGCAAGTAGGTAGTGTGTAGAATGCACTGCCTGGAAATGTGGTGTGAATAAGTTCAACTGAGATGTTCAAGAGGGCGTTAGATGATTATAAGACCATCTTCCTCACGATACACATTCTCATAAGGCTATAAGAAATAGGAACAGGAGCAGGCTGTTTGACCCCTCGAGCTGCTTTGCCATTCAATAGGATCGCGGCTGACCCAAAAGCCCACCTTTCTGCCTTTTTCCTGTAACCGTTGATTCCCCCACTATCTATCTCAATCATAAATGATGTCAGCCCCAAATATACATGTTCTCTCTGGACCAGGACTTGAACCTATAGCATCACATTTAACGTGCTACCACTGAGGAAAACTCTCACAAATAAGTTACTATAGTGGACAGATGGATATACATTAAAATTTAATGTAGAGAAGTATGAAGAGTGAATTTGGGGGTGGGGGGCAGAATCCCAAATTCCTCAGATCATAATCCTGGCATTTACACCAAGATCATAACCACAGTCATCTTCCAGTGATGATCATTCTAGAACAGAGAATTATATCCAATGACTTTGATAATTGCCTGTACTTACTCCTCCCTTTTTGTAAAGGGATCACATTTGCCACAGAGAAAACTCATCTTTGGCAGCTTAACTTTTCAGATTCAGTGTAGGCCTCCTAAAAAATGCCAGGCTTTCGTGGGGCAAAAGGAAGAGGACGGATCAAGACTGGAGTACAGATTGCTTGTGATGTGGGTGCCATTGCAAGACCAGTAATGGAGGATGTTAAATTTGCAGAATTCAGTGGATACTAGTAATGGAGGCCAATACTCCATGTATTGTAGCCTCTTTTTTTAAAATGGGATTTCTGTCCTATTCCCATTAAGGTTGTGGATGTGGTGTACTGAGCTGAACATAAAAGTAGCAAAACTTCAAAGATGTAGAGGAGAGACTTAAAAGTTCAGGTACACAGAAGTGTAAGTTAATCTGTCTGTTACAAAAAAGTGATCCTATAATTTTATAAAAAGCAAAGTGATAGTAATAGATGCCTATTCTAACATGATTTGTTATGTGCAAAACATTTCATTAAAAGCAAACATGTATAATTTTAGAAGCGGTTATGTGCCCTGTTTTATCTTATTACATGAGAGTTTTATTTGAATTATCAACCTTTTGGGTATTTATAAGGACAAGTCTGTGGCTGCGGTCTCAAAGGCAATTACAAGGAGAACTTGCTGACTTTTTGTGCGCTGCATTTTTCTTGCAGCTATTATTATGTTACTTCCACTTATTATGATGCAAACATTGATAGAATTGAACGAGGAAGTAAAGGCATGGGAGCATGGTGTTTACTTACTTCCACAGTGTGGTTCCCAAGCTAGAAACTTCCTGATACAATGAGGATATAAGCTTTATAAAAGTTTGACCCACCAGCTGTTTCGAATTGTTTTTATGCAGGTGAAATTAGCGTAAACAAAATATTTCTCCTCGAATGTTAGTTTAATAAAAACCGGATGATATTCTGCAACCATCTCTGGCATGTCACATGAAGTTGTCTGCATCCATTTTAAAATTTTTATGTATTTAAAAAATAAATATTATTGGCGAAATAATCACTTTTAAAATTGTAACACAATGCAAAGCTGCAAACAATTCACATGAGGCAAAGCTATGTTGAAAAGCTGAGGAGCCATAAGGCAGCAGCCGGGAAAAAAAGATAGTGTTTATGGAAGGTCACAGATGAAATGGCGGGAAAAGTGTTCAAAGAAGTAACATATTCTCGCAATTGAAATGGTTGCTAGAAGCCATTCAACTTTGCTCACAATAGTCAAACGTTTTTGAGTATGTAACGGTGTGAACTAAAAGGAAAATGAAGAGAAATCTTTTCACCCATTCCTGCTTTCACCACATTGCTAGAGGCATTTAGCTGGCTAGATTGAATATTCTGAAATTCAGTTCATAAAACCACTCTGCTTCACCACCTCCATCTCCCACTAGAGACCCTTTTTAAGCTCCATCTCTTCAATCAAGGCTTTTGTCATCCTTCTTAATATTTTCTCGATTTGCTGAGATTATTTTTCATTTTAATAATGTCTTGTGAAGCGCTGTGAAATGTTTTTCAATGCTAAAGGCATTGTATGAATGTATTTCTGTGGTAATAGAAAATCAAGTCTCGTAATGGCGTTAAAATTGTTTCAGAGATAGTAGGAACTGCAGATGCTGGAGAATCTGAGATAACAAGGTGTAGAGCTGGATGAACACAGCAGGCCAGGCAGCATCAGAGGAGCAGGGAAGCTGACGTTTCTGGCCTAGACCCTTCTTCAGAAGACCCTTCAGAAGAAGGGTCTAGAAGGTCTTCAGAAGAAGGGTCCAGACCTGAAATGTCAGTTTTCCTGCTCCTCTGATGCTGCCTGGCCTGCTGTGATCATCCAGCTCTACACCTTGTTATCTCTCTCTCTCTGCTAATGGGGCACAACATTTGTGAAAACATTAATAAGTCTGCTTTGTGTGGGGAGCGAGGTCTATGAAGATGCTACTTACATCAAATTTGTAAATCATAAATGTTTATCAACAAACAAAGATATTTTACGTTGAGATATCATATCTTTAAATGTTCAATTTTGCATTTTGAAACCACCTCCAATGAAAGTGCTGGTTTAACCAGAACCATGTAACATTATTTTAAAGTCATATTGGTACTTTCGCTCTCTGATCACAGACTTCTTCTAATTTAAAGAAACAAGGAGACAAATTTTTCTTTGGCATTCCCATGATGCTTTGCCACTCGTACGATTTCTTGCTGTTCATAGTATCAGATGTTCAAAATGACAGCCCAAATTGGGGTTGGCCTATTGACATGCTGTGCAAATAAATGATGGAAATAAGACTATAAGAATTTGACTTGTTACACGGCTGAAAACGAGGCAAGCCACAACCTTTCCAGTGTATGGAGTTGCTCAGGAATGTAAGGGTTCTGGTTTACGATCAGTAATTTTGCTAATTTTTAAGTGATTGAAATCACCCACAGATCCCTTGGTTCTGACACTGGAATTAATTAAGGAATGTGAAATGAAGACGGCAGTCTCAGGCAAAAGAATCTCTGCATTTATTAAATACGAAAGGTAAGTATAACACAAGAAATAAAGGCAAATGTAATAAACAGTGAAATTAACAAAATTATACGGAGGACAGAAATTAAATACACTATTAAATTAGACATAGGTTAAACACTATTAGAAGGTAAACAGCAATTTTAGTCGCCAACTTAATCAGGCTTCCTACTCTTGGGGTCCCTGCACTGGCACCACCCACCTTCCCCTCCCTGGTAGCTAGGCTGGAAACTTTGGGGTCTTAGGAGTTTAAGCTCAGGACTGGGGGAAAAATTTCATGATTTTGAAACATAGCTGACTGTTCCCACTTGTCATACTCAGTGCCTGGATGAAGACTTTGGACTGTGTAGCCCTTCAGTCTGGGTTGAATCCACTGATGCAGTAGGATGCGTGTTGTATTTACCAGATGAGTACTTGGCTTTCCTCACTTTCTGGTGGTTTCGTGAGCCGGTCTTCACCTCAGCATGTGTCTGAGGCCTTGTGGTCTTGGTCAGGTTGGTGATTTTCAGAGGTTATCGGTTCTTAGGTCTGTTGGTTGGGTTGCTGTTCGGTTCCCTTTGTGTGGAACAGGCCTGTGTCGGTAGGTTTCTGAATTACTGTCAAGATCCCCCTTCCAGAGATAGCTCTCGGAGATAGTTGCTGTAATTAGCTATTGGAACAAGGCATATGGCATGATTGCCTTCTTCAACAAGGCATATGGCATGCTTGCCTTCATCGGCCGGGGCATTGAGTTTAAAAATTGGCATGTAATGTTGCAGCTTTATTGAACCTTACTTAGGCTGCATTTGGAATATTGCGTTCAATTCTGGTCGCCACACTACCAGAAGGATGTGGCAGCTTTGGAGAGGGTACAGCAAAGATTTACCAGGATGTTGCCTGCTCTGGAGGGCATTAGCTAGGAGGAGAGGTTGGAGAAACTTGGGTTGCTCTTACTGGAACGACGGAGGTTGATGGGCGACCTGATAGAGGTCTACAAGGTTATGAAGGGCATGGACAGAGCGGACAGTCAGAAGCTTTTTCACAGAGTGGATGTGTCAGTTACCAGGGGCCATGGGTTTAAGGTGCAAGGGCAAGGTTTAAAGGTGATGTATGAGGCAAGTTTTTTACACAGAGGGTGGTGGGTGCCTGGAACTCGCTGCCAGGGGAGGTAGTGGAAGCAGATACTATAGTGAATTTTAAAGGGTGCCTTGACAATATATGAATAGGATGGGAATAGAGGGATACTGTCCCCAGAAATGTAGAGAGCTTTAGTTGTGACGCGCAGCAAGTCGGTGCAGACTTGGAGGGCCAAAGAGCTTGTTCCTGTGCTGTAATTTCTTTTGTTCTTGTTCTTTTTAACTCTTCTTCTGGGGATTGCTGTTTGGAACACCTTCTGAGGAATAGCTGCCAGAAGATCAGCTCTTGGGGAGATAGCTGCTTGGGATCCCTCTTCTGGAGACAGCTGTCAGGATAGGTCTCGGGGAAATAGCCCCTTCAAGTCAAGATCGGGGCCTGCAATTATACTAATGCAGGCATTTATCTTGGCACCAAATCTGAGCTTGCCATTGTGTTAAAAGTGTTCCCTTTGAGGTCAATTGTCTTCCTCACAGTTAAGAGTATATATGAATGTACTTTGATAAGAGTTAAGCAAATATTGTGAATAAGTATTGATTGAAGTTGAATAGCTGATTTCTGTATAGGTTCCAAAATGTCTGTGTAAAAGTTAGTTTTAGTAGAGAGTGTTAGGTCTGTTTGATTGTTCCTTAGAGCTGAGGTATGAATTGGAATTTTTAGGCTGAACAATGGTTCCAGACAGCCATCTCTGTGCCTGTGTATTTTTTCCCAGAATCAGCCCAGCTGCCACTCCTTTCTTTTAAAAGTCTTGGAAAACCCAGGATTTTGGTTCAGAAATTTAGATAATGGGGATTTTTTGCTTGATCCTACAGGAATGTCAATCATAGAATTCCTGCAGTGTGAGAAGAGGCCATTTACCTCATCAAATCTGCACCAACCCTCCGAAGAGCATCACACCCAGACCCAGGCCCCTATCCTAACCCCGTAGCCCTGTATTTCTCATGGCTAATCCACCTAGCCTGCACATCCCTGAATACTATGGACAATTTTGCAATGCCAATTCACCTAACCTGCACATCTTTGGACTGAGCACCTGAAGGAAACCCACATAGAAACGTACAAACTCCACATAGACAGTCCCCCAAGGCTGGAGTCAAACCTGGGTCTCCGGCACTGTGAGGCAGCAGTGCGAACCACTGAGCCACTGTGCTGCCATAATGTGATTTGGACATTTCAAAATCAAATGCCAAAAATTGGTTTGAATTGCTTTATGATATGATCAATTGAAACCTATAGTCTAGCAAATTTACATCTGTAATTTGAAATAAAAGTACCGATTCCTCATCAGCTGCTTCTGAAGCAACTGACATCAGTTTCATCATTATCCAAAGGTTACACTGCAGTTTGTATTTCCATCAAGACAGCTCCTATACACAGAGGCGGAGCATTAGCTGAGAACCTGTCAAAACAGTTTGAATGGAGATTGTCTGAAGAAATTAGTTCTTAGTAATTAGAAATTAGGCCAGAGTACACAAACAATGTTTGTGTAGATGTGTCTCTTTGCTACCTAAATTGTGCCTGCATCTGGGCCGCGAGTCGATGAATTACAAAGTCTTTGGAATTAGGATGACACTTGGGCTTAATGTCACACTGATAATGTTTTGCTTAGAAAAGAATTGCAGAATCAGAATAATTTATCCCATGGCACCACATTTAATGTGTCCAAATGTACATATACCATCAGAAGCAACTCATAACACAAGTGGAAAAATATGGCACCTAGACACATATTTATGGTTGTTAAGGTTCAATAGTTAATTTGGTGAAACTTAACAAAAAAGCTCTATGGGTTAAATGATCCAAATTGACATATTTATTGCAGTTATATATCGATAGATGTATTAAGTAGTAAATTTATATCTTAAGCAGTGAATATATGCTAAGCAGTAAATACATTTATATATAGCAGTAAATATATATGTAAAGCAGTAGTTATATATGAGATATATAGATAAAGCAGTTAATGTATATTGACAACGAGTCTCACAACATCCCACCCATTGGGGACCCTGCTTTACAGCAACCAGTCTAGAGAACTCAGGGTTCCTGGCACCATCAGCAATTCTTATCCAAGACAAAATCCAACAGCCAGTAACACATGCGTTAAGTTTTCAACAAGCCTCATCGTTTTCTTTTCGTTGCAAAACCTGGTCTCAGGTGAAGTCCACTGAATAGTGCAAAGTCCCTGATATTAGTAGTATTCTGAATCTAAGATTATATGTTGTAGCACCATTTTGTGGTACATTTCTAGACATTCCATTATTCAGAAAAACACCTTCAGGTGGCTATGTGTGACGGCCCAACAGGACAGTTCTCTCAGACAGTTTAGTGTCACATGGTTACCTCTCAGTCAAAACAGGCTGTTTTTGCATTAGGCCTGTTTTCCATGTACCTTTTTCCTTTAATTCTACTGCTCGTTGTCATGCCCGATTAACTCTTAATGACCTGGTTTGTAGATATCAATTTTAATCCTACCACTACAATGATCAATGACCTTGATAATATGAAGACTTTTTGCCAAGAACACTGTGTGTTTAAAAAGGTGTTGCAAATTCCATATCAATGTGGTCCTTACACTAGGTAAGGAGACAAAAAAACGGCAGATGCCAGAATCCAAGGTAAACAAAGGGGAGGCTGGAAGAACGCAGCAGGCCAGGCAGCATCTGGAGGACAGGAGCAGTCAACGTTTCAGGTATTACCCTTCTTCAGGACTAGATGTGGGGGTAGGGGGAACTGCAGATGAAGAGAAGGGGTGAGGGGTGGAAACAGAATGGTGGTGATAGGTGAACACTGGTGATCGATACGACCTGCTCCCCAAGATCCACAAGCCCAAATACCCCTGGCCGACCCATCGTCTCTGCATACTCCTTGTGGACCAAACTCATCTCTTCCTACTTCGACTCCATTCTCTCCACTTTGGTCCAGGCACTCCCCACCTACATCCAGGACACAAACCATGCCCTCCACCTCTTTGGTAACTTCCTGTCCCCTGGCTCCCAGCACTTTACTATGGACATTCAATCCCTATACGCTTCCATAATCCACAAGGACAGCCTACAGGCCCTCAGTTTTTTTCCTCTCCAACAGACACATCCAGTGTCCACCACCAATACCCTCCTCCACCTCACCAAACTAGTCCTCACCCTCAATAACTCTTCCTTCAATTCTTCCCGCTTTCTCCAAATCCGGGGGTTGCCATGGGCACCCGCACGGACCCCAGCTACGCCTGCCCGTTTGCAGGTTATGTCAAACAGTCACTTTTCAGTACATACGCTGGCAATGTTCCCCAACTCTTTTGCCATTACATTGATGACTGCATCCGTGCTGCATCCTGCACCCAGGCTGAACTGGAGCAGTTCATTGACTTCGCTAACAACCTCCAACCTGACCTCAAATTCACTTGGTCTATCTCAGACACTTCCCTCCCCTTTGTTGACTTCTCCGTTTCCATTTCTGGTCACAATTTACAGACTAACATTTACTATAAACCTGCAGACTCCCATAGCTATCTAGACTACAACTCCTCCCAGCCTGTATCCTGTAAAATCTCCATCCCATTTTCCCAATCTCTCTGTCACCATCGCATCTACTCTGATGAGGAGATGTTCAACTCCCGAGCATTCTGGATACCCTCCTTTTTCAAGCAAGCTGTTTTCCCCCTTCTGTCATTGAGACAGTCCTCCACTGCGCCTCCTCCATTCCCCACTCACAGCTCTTAACCACCCCCCGAAACATAATAAAAAAGGGTCCCCCTTATCCTCACTTTCCACCCCACCAGCCTCTGCATCCAACATGTCATACTCAAATGCTTCTTCCAACTCCAATTAGACCCCATCCTTCTCTGCCTTCCGCAAGGACCATTCCCTTTGCCACTCCTTAGTTCGCACCACAATTCCCAACCAACTGCTCCAACCCACCAGGTACCTTCCCCTGTAACCGTAAAAGATGCCACATCTGCCCACACACCATCTCCCTCACCTCCATTCAGAGCATAAACTGTCCTTCCAAGTGAGACAGAGCTTCACCTGCAGCTCCTCCAACCTAGTCTATTGCATCCAGTGCTCCTGATGTGGTCTTCTCTACGTCGGTGAGACCAAACGTGGACTAGGTGACCATTTCACTGAGCATCTTCGTCTGGCCCGTAATGGCCAACCTATCATCCCGGTCACCACCCATTTCAACTCCCTGTCCCACTCCCCCTCCGACATGTCTGTCCTTGGCCTCCTCCAATGTCGCATTGACTCAGAACGCACATTTGAAGAACAACACCTTATCTTCCGTCTGGGCACCCTACAGCCCGGAGGACTCACATTGAGTTCTCCAATTTCAAAGAACCTTCCGACCCATCCTCCGACTCCCTTTCCAGCCCAGCCTCCTCCCTTTCACTCCACCTACTGACCCTCCCTTCCAGCCACCAACTGGATTCATCCCTCCCATCGACCAACCAGGTCATAGCTACTACCAGTGTCCACCTGTCACCACCATTCTGCTTCCACCCCTCCCTCCCTCTCTTTATCTGCAGCTCCCTCTACCTCCACATCCAGTCCTGAAGAAGAGTAATACCCGAAACATTGACTGCTCCTTTCCTCCAGATGCTGCCTGGCTTGCTGTGTTCTTCCAGCCTCCTGTTTGTCTACCTTTGTCCTTATACTACTTGCTTTAAAAGCTTTGAATGACCTTTTATGCTTCAGCATAATTACAACACATCTGATGGGCAATTTTTAATCGGATTTAACTCCTGTTCTCAATGAGTTAAAATCTACATATAATGAATTATACCTCCCTGAAAGCACACACTATGATACTCTGTAAATGTATAACCAGTCAATTTTCTCTAATATAGTCCATGATAAATTACAGGAAATGTTGCCTTACCTGTCTGTGGTGCTTTACGTTCTCTGTGATGTTGCAATATTCTTTTATGCTACTTATTATACATTCATGTTATATATTATCTTCCAAGTTCAATTGTCTTTAGTGTGATGTTCAGTTATTCTAGAAATGCTGCCTCTTTTGTTTGCCTTTGGCCTGCATAGCATTATCCTTCTTATTTGCCATTCTCCCTGAAACATACAGGCTTCATATTTCTAACTACCTGTTTCTGATTTCTGATATTAAGTGTTAGGCTTTTTGATTGCTACTTTTTTATTTCTACCTGTTTTCCACAATTAATTGACTGAACTCGTACTAATGTGTCCTCATGAATGCCACATTTTGCCATTGCTTCCTGAGTGCTGATGCTTTCTTCAATGCCTGACTGTATGCTTTACTGTCACCTATTGCCATTCTGTGCTCAGCAATATTGTTAACCTGCTGATCTGCCCCTTCTTAACCCTGGTCATGCCCCCACCACTTATTGGACCCAGAATGTGTATAGTGCAGCTGACATCTTGTTTTGGAAAATTGCTGATGTAGATTTCAGCTGTTGGAAATTTGGAAATATAAACATAGAACAGAACAGCACAGTACAGGCCCTTCGGCCCACGATGTTGTGCCGAACTTTTACCCTAAACCTAAGGTCTATCTAACCCCCACCCCTACCTTATACTATTACCCATATGCCTGTCTAATAGCTGCTTAAATGCCCCTAATGAGGCAGGCTCCATTACCCTCTCCGGCAACCTGGCACAATGGGACCTGGCCATTTTGTGTCACAATCACCAGTGGTGGAGATCTAAAATAGTATTCTTGACAATACAGAGGGAAAACCATTCTTTTAAAAAAAAAAGGTAATAATTGGAACTGAATGGACTGGTCATGTGGGACCTCAGTTCTGAAGTACACACTTGTGACCAGTGTACCAGTTTTCCTGATTTTTCCTTCTGGGAAGCGGCAATTTAAACATAAAGACCAAACTCATTTATAGATTTTTTAAAAAATTTTACAATCTGTGGCAGATGAAATTTGAAGCCAAAACTTCTGGCCCTGAGGTAGGAACACTACCACTGTGCCACAAAACACCGAACAAGCTCATTTAAATCAATTCCTTTAATTCTGACTTCTTACACATAACTGCTCCTTTCAGCACCATTGGCAGTCATGTTTGTAACTACCTACTCATCAGTATCTGAACCTTACTTTCTAAGCAGGTCTTCCTCTTCATCTTTTCTTCTTCATGGGATTACAGAGTTCTTACTGTGTAGGAGGAGGCCATTTGGTCTCAGTTAATTCTGCCTTCACCATACTTCCAGGCTCTGTGTTCCAGATCTGAACCACATGTTGTTTGGAAAAAAGATTCTTTTTTACATTGTGTTTATTATGTTTGTAAATCATTTTAAACCTATGCCCTCACAGTCTCAATCCTCTGATGAGCACTTCCTTACATTGATCTTGCTAAGATTCATTCAACACTCATCACTTCCACAAAATATTTGGTCACCCGTTGTTAATTTCTTTTTGCTCGGTATCTGTTGTACACAGAACTTTTTAAAGGTGCTAAATGTAAGCTATCGTATGTATGAACATCAGCCATCATAAATTTCTGAACTGATTCTGAAATCGAGAATGAAATTCATATCCCGAGAAAATTGTCACTCTCTGCTGGGCTGGTGAAAATCATTCAGCAAGATTCATGGTGCCCGAGTAGATCTTATTTCTTGTTAGAAAGTCAAATTTTGCACTTCTTCTGAAATACCTTTATCGTTGGGGGAACTGTAACTGCTGTTTTGGAGAAATAAATATTCTTCACATGAAGATGGTTGAATCACTCAATTAGAAAGTACATGTTTTACACTCTTTAAATATTCCAAATATTGATCAGCATGACTCAATATTCTGAGAGAAAAGATCAATATATTTGGTTATATAGATGTGTAGAAGATCTGCTCAGTGCACAGCACTATAGCAGTGAAAGTTGGACAATCCAAGTGAGATTAAAAACTAGTTTATGAAGCTTTGCCTGCCTATTTTAAATTTCATAAAAAAACATTTATCTAAGTTTTGTTCTCTTTGTAGCCAATCAAGTCAAATATATAGTATGAAAGAGCTGTTTTATGAAAATGCAAACGAGTAAAATGAATTAGCAGCACTAATATTATCTAAGCCGAATGTATATATTTTCTGTAATTTATGGAAATATATGCTCAAAATAATTTCCTTCTAGCATATTGCAAGCACTTTCAACTCGGAGAACAAAAGATTAACCGTGAAAGCTTGAGAATTTTTTTATTAGCATTTTTATTCCTCAGGCAATGATATGGAATATTTTTGAACAGTCAGAAGCAATTTCAAAATTCAGAACAAATATATTTTCAATAACAAAAGCGCTTTCTAAATTGACCAAACTAAACAATGTTGAGGGTGGCATGGTATTCATTAGAAACAAGAAATTGGATAATTTTCACTGCCTTTGTCTAAAGTTCACAGGGTAGCAGTGGCCTCAATATGGGTTTGATAGTCACACTGTTCATTCAGCATCAGCAATACTGTTGGTTCCACCTTGAAAATGCCAGAGACAAATATTTTCAAAGGATCTACCTCTTTCAGGCAATTGTCCCCTTTTAATATAGGATTGCGCCTGTTATTTTAGATTGGAGTTCATAAGCAACCTGTCCCAAGCATAATGAAACTGAATAAATCTGCAAAAAGTGTCAACAAGCAGCACAGTGAGTATCTGTTGAAGTGAAGATGATAGGAGTTGGCAGTTGAGTGTAGAAAGGAATCAAGATTATCAGTGGGAACTGAGGAAGTGTCGGGTCTAGACAATGGAAGGGGTCTGCATATTTCAGAAAAGGAGACAGGGTAGATTGATAGGTGACTCTATGAATGGGGGGATCAAATGAAAGATACCAACTGAGGACAGAGAAGAGTGTATTATTAACGAATAGGGGAAAAAGTGCCAACATTGTTGGAATGATGTGCAGCTGTTCACAGAGGGAGTAATGTCAGTGAAAAGATAATGTGTATGTGCAAAGGAAAGGAACATCCATGTGGGAAGAGTTTATTAAAAACCGAAAGAACTGTGGATGCTGTGGATCACTTCCTGAAAACAAAGTTGCTGGAAAAACTCAGCAGGTTTGGCAGCGTCTGTGAAGAAAAAAATCAGAGTTAACGTTTCAGGTCCAGTGACCCTTCCTCAGAACTGGAAGGGTCACCGGACCCAAAATGTTAACTCTGATTTTTTTCTTCACAGATGCTGCCCGACTTGCTGAGCTTTTCCAGCAACTTTGTTTTCGGGAAGTAATTAATGGCTGTTCTTTGAATATCAATTAAATCTAAATTGAGTATTTTCTTACTCTTCATTTCAAATTATGTAGTAAAATGGTGTCCAACATCAAACAGAATACACCTTTATCAATGAAAATTGTAAACATTTTCAAAACGACAGTTTCCCAAATCCTGTGATAAAAATGTGTATCGTTCACTGAGTTGACAGGAATAACTCATTTTAAAAAGATGTACAGAATTTGAATTTGTTGTGTATATCTTGTCTTCCATCTTTTATTCTGTGTACATTCAGTGACAATACTTAGTTCATTAATTTGTTAATTAAATTTTAATGAGGTGTCAATTTTCACAATTTGTTGCTATTTCCTTGATAATGTGTTGAATCATTTCTATTTTGCCGCATATATATTCCAAACCTCATAAACACAGAAAACATTTCATACAAATACTATTTCTACCTAAAAAGTATTGGTTGATTCCTGTGCCTAAATTCATGCAACCTGGTTTGACCATTGACTTGTTTTTGATGTTACAATTTGCCTTCAACCACATTGTTATGACATCCATTTGGCCAGATCTTTGTGTAAGGTATTTATTCATAATAGTTTTATGACAACAAATAGGTTCAAAATAATAGCTAGAAGATATTTATAAATTAGGAAAAGATTGACTCATGTAATTCATTCATCCAGAACAAACTGAATTACTCCTTTTCAGAAACCAACTGTTTCTTTTTTCTGATTCTACCAGACTCCAAAGGAGAGTAGAAACTATTTCTGCACGGAGTCATAGAGTCATAGAGGTATACAGCACGAAAACAGACCCTTCAGTCCAATCCGTTCATGCTGACCAGATATCCTGTGTAAATCTAGTCCCATTTGAAAGCATTTGGCCCATATCCCTCTAAACCAACACCTCCCCCCCATTCATACAATCATCCCGATGCCTTTTAAATGTTGTAATTGTGCCAACACCCACCACTTCCTCTGGCAGCTCATTCCATACACACACAGTCCTCTGCGTGAAAAAGTTGCCCCTTCAGTCCCTTTTAACTCTTTTCCTTCTCTCCTCAACCTTATGCCCTCTAGTTTTGGACTTCCCTACCCCAGGAAAAGACATTGTCAATCTACCCTATCCATGCCCCTCATGATTTTATAAACCTCTGTAACATCACCCCACAGCCTCCGATGCTCCAGGGAAAATAGCCCCAATGTATTTCAGCCTCTCCCTTTAGGTCAAACCCTCTAACCCTGGCACCATCCTTGTAAATCTTTTCTGAACCCTTTGAAGTTTCACGACATCCTTCTATAGCAGGGAGACCAGAATTGCGCACAGTATTCCAAAAGTGGCCTAACCAATGCCCTGTACAGCTACAACATGACCTCCCAACTCCTATACTCAATGTACTGACCAATAAAGGCAAGCCTACAAAATACCTTCTTCACTCTCCTAGCTACCTGCGAATCCACTTTCGAGGAACTCTGAACCTGCACTCTGAGGTTTCTTTGTTCTGTAACGCTCCCCAGGATCTAACCATTAAGTGTATAAATCCAGCCTTGATTTGCCTTTCCAAAATGCAGCACGTCACATTTAACTAAATTAAACTTCATCTGCCACTCCTCAGCCCATTGGCCCATCTGATCAAGATACTATTGTACTCTGAGGTAACCTTCTTCGCTAGCCACTACATCTCCAATTTTGGTGTCATCTGCAAACTTATTAACCATGCATCTTTTAATACCTCTATTGGTTTAACAAGTTCATGCTAAATTTCTGAAATTTCAAAATTATCTCTACAGGTATCTTTCTCTGATGTTGTTTATTGGCATTAATCATAAGTCCTGCATTCATTTTACTTATGTTTCTGGGAGAACTTGTCATATTCTCATAATGTGTGTAAAATATAAACAGTTCTTCTACCATATTACTTGTTCCCGTCTTCCCAGTTACAGGCTCATCAATTTTGGAAATTTATTCTCCATTTGGCTTAGAACACCTCAATTTTCATACTTCTCAGTTTCCAATACTTTTCTCACAATAGCCACATTCAGTGTTTCCTCTAAGCTAAGCACGTAAACCAATGCCAAATCCAGATTCTGAAGTTGCTGCTGTGCTTGGCCCTGAAAGTCAGTGTAGAAGAAAAATAAATTAGACAAAGCTGCATTGTCTGTGCTTCTCTAATTCTGATTTTAATTCCTCCACCATTGGATGCTGTTCCTTTAACTGCCTAGCATTTTAGAATTCCCTTCCTGAGCCTCTTCACCTCTGCCTCTTTTCCTGGTTACTTTGAAATATTTTGCTTGACACGGTTGTCTTATACTTCCTTTCAGTCATCAGCTCTGCAAATGATTTCATGTCAACCTTGACAGCTATAGATTGGAATGATAATAAAGCAAGGTTAGAGTCTCTGTTTGACTCTCAGCATTTTGCGAATGTTCTATTGGCCATCTGGATGTACCTTTATGAAAACCTTCTGTGCCTTTTGTGCAGTGTGATGATATGGTTATGATGTTGAATCTGCACTATTCAGCAAATTTCTTAAATTCTATGGTGATGAGTTGTGTTCCATTGTCGTATATTATTCTTTCAGTATCCTTTGGTCATCAAAGAAATCTCTGAACTGCTGAACAGAATCATGGGATCACAGAATCATAGAAGGAGGCCACTTGATCTGTCCTATCTGTACCGGCTCCGGAAAGAACGACTCAACTAATTCCACTGTCCAGCCCTATCTCTGTAGCTTCCTAACCTCATCACTTTCAAATATATATCCAGCTATCTTTTGAAACCTCCAGTGGAATCCATCTCCACCACTTTCTCAAGCAGTGCATTCCAGATCCTAACTGTTGCAGCTCTCAGATCTCTTACCTCTCACACTGAAGGGACTAGTTTTTTACAAATATGGGTTAACGTGCTTGATTGTGTGCTATAATAGTATGCCGTGGTCAATAGTTTTTATCCCTTCTTTCTGTTGTGTATTTCGATTTCTTTGTAGATGCCTATCTTGTACAGAGTTAATTTGATTCTGAACATACTACTTCATTCTCACATAGGCTTCGTGATTCTTCTGGAGTAGTTCATTCTGTGTTGTTTTGGGTCTGATTGTATTGAATCTCGATAGCCAAGCACCATCTTCTAATGAGATAACATCTCTGAAAGAGCAATGCTCCTGTGATGCTGGCTGGGTTTGCTGCATCATTTCAGGCTACTCCTGTAACATCTGTAACTCTTCATCTTACATGGCAAACATATGTTACAGCCATATCACAAAGTCTAAGGAGAGGAGTCTGCAGTCAAGCCTATGGTGACAGTCTTCAGTCTGGGGATTTCAGCACAAACAAATCAAAGGCATTCCCCAATCACAGTCCAAGGGCTTGGACTCAGTCAGTTGGGCACTTGCGATATCTAGAGTCAGGGGGTCAGTATCACTACAGTCTAGAGAGTTGGAACACTGTCACCCCTGCAGGTCCTGTACAATTAGTATAACCAGGGATTAGTGATAACTTATTCAAGGAGCTGTGAGGGTCTGGTCACTTGTCAGTTAAGGTCATCTTTCCAAGTTGGTCAAGATAATGGGTTATGGTCAGTCTAGGGGGACTGTTCACTTAAAATTGAGTGAAGTTATTGGGGCCAATGCTCTGGTGGGGAAGTCAGTTAAGTCCGTTTATGGGATTGGAGGCAGCATGCTGGGAAACAGAAAGGACAATAATTGAGTAGGGGGCAACTTAACTTGTAAGGACGAAAGACAATAGAGTATGGGAGGGCACAGGAGCATCAATGGTTACCATCACCCTGATGTTCACGCAGGAACCACGAATTACTAGTTTCGCATGATTTAGCTGTTTGCCTGAGTCTTGGGATAAATTTGACAGATGACCTGTAGATTAAACAGGTTGGATTAAAGCTAATAGAGTTGACAGCGAGAACAAGGCTGAAAGGATCAAGAAGGTTTGGGGATCACCTAGACTGCGAGGCTGTGCCTGTGACTTACTCTGTGAAACATTGTCTGTATTGTGCCAGTAAACAATCAAACTGG
Organism: Ginglymostoma cirratum; assembly: GCA_024137785.1. Classification (NCBI taxonomy): domain Eukaryota; kingdom Metazoa; phylum Chordata; class Chondrichthyes; order Orectolobiformes; family Ginglymostomatidae; genus Ginglymostoma; species Ginglymostoma cirratum. The sequence continues at coordinate 67,199,403 of JAHRHZ010000144.1, forward strand.
AAGATATCTGCTAGCAAACCTGGCAGGTGAAAGACATGTGTAACCACATTATTCTTCACATGCACCTTTTGTATTCAGCTGCTTTGATGACGAAAAGTCCTGGCCGCAAGCAATCTCAACCACATGACTCAACATTACCAATTAATCCTACAAATGGCTGTGAAACACAAGTGATGTCATGCTGTTGGAAAGATTCATCTTAATTTTCAAATTTGCAACTACATTCCATGGTTTCTTAGCCTTCACAATGTGTTTACTTCAACCGTTGGACTATCAAATGTCTACACCATTATCCTTTATGTGACTGTGGGAATTGAGGATGGGAAGAGGTGCTCATGATTACTGCCACACATATAAACTCCAACTGTATGTGTGTCAAATGGCTTAATCAACATATGAATGAATCAGGGCAAGGATGTGCGATGTCCTGCTCCTATGATGCTGCTTGGCCTGCTGTGTTCATCCAGCTCCACACCTTGTTACCTCGGATTCTCCAGCATCTGCAGTACCCATTATCTCAGAGGCAACCCACTGGTTTACTTGTCAGAGACTTCCAAGATCAAAATGTCCCACTGTTTCAAATGTGTGTGTTCTGCAGCTACTCATATTACAGAGGAGCTGCTTTGTTTGTGATATTGCCCACAAAGGCTTTATGGGACCATCCCAAATGGACCCAGGCACAGAATCCGTGCCCACTATTTGTCTGCTGCTCTTAAAAACTACCAGACATTTGATGAGAAGCACATGCATCTGGAGGCCTAGGTCCAACATCAATCTCCAGTGGAAATGGAGCCTCCTCCTAATGTGAAGTTTCCAGCCATCGGTGTCCTCATAACGTGACAAAGCTGCACTGACCTACATTGTGTGGTGCTAACGATGGCTAGACAATCTATTTAAATCTGAAATGACATTTGTTCACACAAATGTGGGAAAGAGGAAACTCCTGCAGGGATCTGTCTGTAGTTCCTTTTCCAACTGGGTGTTTGCTGACTGAACCCTGTGTCCTTGGGAGGAAGGAGTACCTGGAGTGAGGTCATTGCCTCTCAAGCCCCTGGCTGGAATGGTGGTGCGGAGGTCTGTTTGTACATCTGGCAGACAATGAATGTGCTGGACCTGAATCTCCATGGCAGCTACGACTCTGTCCATGAAAACAGCTAAATGATCACATATCAGAGGCAGTACAACAAAAGCATTAGTGAACTCCTCCATCTACGAGTCAGTTTTGTGTGTTTTGTCTCTGACAAATCCATCTGCTGCACCTGGAACTATTGTTAGTGGTTGACACAATGGAATGTCTCTCCTACCCAGGACTGAGCAGGTGCTTGGTCTCTGGCAGCCCTCTGTGTGCCAGAAACTTTGGTGGCAGAGACATGGTAGTGGCATAGTAGAATGTACACGAGCTAAAATACCCACCAAGGTGTCAGTATCAGAGATGGTGGAAGGTACAGTAGGCATCCTTGCCAGTAAATCCTCTGAGGGATCTGTGGCTTCTGCCCCAGAGGTGGTGGACATTGTCCGGAGGAGCTGGTCTTTTCAGAGTGAAGGCTGTATGGATGCTGGTGGCATCTGCAAGAGACAAAATAAATAATGAATGATAAAATGAGTTAGAGCTCCATGCATGTTAAGGGTACATTCACAGAAGTGGTAATAGAAAAGCAGCACAGCACCTGACAGTGAATCTTCCTTGGTCGATGGGACATGGAAGTCTCAACTTCATTACACGAGTAGTCATGATCTTTTCCTGCTTGGGCAGGAAGTCTGTTCATGGGGTTGAGGAGACAAGTGTTGAGAATCCATCACTTGTTTTGCCTCTCTCTGTCGTAGTGCAGTTTTCTCCTGTACTGAGACAAAAGGAGGAGGATTGAATGAGATGAAAGTAGTTGGCTCAGTTGTTAGTGCTGAGGAAAGGTGAGGTGCCCTGACTGAGTGAGTAGGCAGCACAGTGAACATGCAGGCTTTGTAACCCAAGGGACTGGGGTGGGTGAGAGTCAGTGAGAGAAGATTTTAGGATTGTTAGACCATGAGACTTGATGGGAGATCGAAGCAGCAGTAAAATTAGATTGATTGTGAAGTACAGAGAGATGAAGGTGAAGGTCAGAATTAGTAGACTGGGCAATGGATGTTAGGAGATTAGGACTTGATGCCAACTCGGGCATGTAGCAGCATATTTCATGAATTTCTTGAGTGCAAGATGGCAAACTGGTCAGGGATAGCATTGAAAAAGTCAGGTTAAGAGATATCAAAAACCTTTGAGAGTTTCAGCAGCAGATGGACTGAGAGCTGGGAAGAAGTTAGACAGTATTGTTTAGGTGAAAATAAATAGTCTTGTGATGGAGAGAACCTGGTTTGGATGCTCAGTTTAAGGTCAAGCGGAACTTTGAATGTAGTTCTGTTGGAGCCACAAGGGCAGGGAATGGAATCAGTAGCTAGGAATCTAATTTCTAACTTGGGCTAAAAACAACCTTTTCAATAGGGGCGGCACTGTGGCTCAGTGGTTAGCACTTCTGCCTCACAGCACCAGGGACCCGGGTTTGTTTCCATTCTCGGGCTACTGGTCTGTATAGAGTTTGCACATTCTCCCTGTGTCTGCCTGGGTTTCCTCTGGTTTCCTCCCACAGACCACAGACCAGAGACGTGCTGGCTAGGTGGATTGGTCATACTAAATTGCCCGTAGTGTTCAGAGATGTATAGATTAGATGGATGGGTCTGGGTGGGATGCTCTGAGGGTTGGTATGGGCTTGTTGGGCCAAAGGGCCTGCTTCCATTCTGTAGGGATTCTATGATTCTATGAATATTAATTGGAGCCAGCACTGGATATTAAACTAAGCAGTTTGGCAACATGGAGACATTGGACAGATTGGTAGTGATGGGATAGAGATGGGTATTGTTAGCATCATAATAAAATGTCTTTAGATATGTGCATTGAGGGATATGATGCAGCTGAGAAACAGGAGGAGGGTGCATGAATAAATCTTGGGAAATCTTGAAACATAGTGGTGTGGGATAGGAGGAAGAGCACTTGAAAATGATTCTCTATCCAGAATAAAATGAGTAAGAGTGGAACAAAGTGAAAGCAATCCTGACTCTGCTGAACAGTGGATGTGTTGGAGGAAGATGATGCAGTCAATCATGAGTAAGGTGGCAAATAGGTCTTAAACAACAAGGAGGGAAAGTGAACCATAGTTCCAGCTACATACGTATATGGCCATAATCAAATTCCAATCCTTATTATTATTACCTGCTCTTCACTGGAAAATCACTTGAAACCTCTTAGTTTTTCTTTCATTGTTTCATTACTGAAGAATGATCACTCTATCAAACCATGCATCTTAGGTTTTAGCCCTCAAGCTTGGTTTACCAAGCAAGTAATATATTGAATAGTAAGAGAAGGTTATCATGACAGATTTCACTAAGTTAACACAATTGACTGTACTTAATGTAGCCCATTGCAGAGGGAACCATGTCAGCCTGGCTCACTTAATCATGGGAAAGGCCTGGTATTAGTCTCCTGATTGAGTTAGAGAATGGTAGGTGTTACATGGTGGCTCAGTGGTTAGCACTGCTGCTTCCCAGCACCAGAGACCCAGGTTCAATCCCACCCTTGGGTGACCGTCTGTGTGGAGTTTGCACTTTCTCCCTGTGTCTGCGTGGGTTTCCTCCGGTTTCCTTCCACAGTCCAAAAATGTGCAGGCTAAGTGGATTTGCCAAAATAAATTGCCCCTAGTGTTCTGGGATGTACAGATAAGGTGAGATATGGGGGATGGGTTTGGGTGGGATGCTCTGATGGTCGGTGTGGGCTTATTGGGCTGAAGGGCCTGTTTCCACACTGTAGGGATTCTATGAAATGAACCAATTAATATGTATTATCCTTGAACCAGCTGCAATTTATTGTTGGTTATGGGAGTAAGTGGAGCTGCACAGCTTTCACATGTCTTTGGAAGGCTGCCCAACAAACCCTGGCGGGTTTGCCCCACTGATTGCTCATTATAAAGCACTGAGGAAACTTGGTATTGGGTGGCTGTTGAAAACCACACCCCTGCCCTTGCCTCCTGTTCACTCTTCCATGCCCCTCCCCCTACTTATCCTTTCATTCAACATTGATCTGTGATTGCAGAATGGTGCTGTTCTCCTGGTGAGTGCATTGCCTCCAGCAGCCACTCCTTCCAATGGTAGTATGAGGAGCAACCAGATTTGTTTGGCAGTCAGGGACTTCATTACAGGGAATGCCAGATAGTCTTCATGAAAAGTGCCTGTAAGCATTTGATTCCATTAGGCCTCGTCCATGACAATAGAGGGCAGGTATGGGGAATGTCTTCAACCAGCAGGCAATACCTCTGTGCCCTGACAAAAGCCCGACAGTGTTTAATTGGCACTACCTTGCGTATAAAGATAATGAGACAATACTTTCCTAGTACAAAAGATATTGAACTTGGACTGGAAACCTTACCACAATATTTACATCTGAATTTTAATCTCTGCAGTAGATATCTTGCAGCAGCTGTAGTTGGGTAAATAGGAGAAGTGCATACATTTTAAATAGACTCCCAAAAGTATTTCTATCTCTGGGAAAGGAGTTGCAAATCAACTGCTACCTTCCAGAGATGTAAATATCCTATTGAACAATACCCTCCCATTGCACCATGCGAAAACTGAGTTATGGAAAGCTAAGGCAATCAATGTTGATATTCAATCAACAATCCAGGAATGCAATGCCATTTGACAGTCTCTTTCACTGAACAAAGCTGAATCGAGTAGCCCAGGCAATAGAAATAGCCTATCTTTCTGCAGCCTTCAGGTTGGTAAAATTCTATCATTTCCTTGAGATTCAATAAACAATTGGAGTAGCAAAAGTCATACATAGTTATATTTGCTAAACAAGCAGGTGACCCCCCTCTACAACATTTCCAGGCTCATGTGAAGAATGACAGAGCCCAAGCCTGCAGGGGGCAAAGTTAAATGATCAACATAATCCCAAAAACAGATATAAAGATAAATTCCTTCACTTGATTTGACTGATGACAGAACTCCAAGCTTGTCACAAACAGTTTGTACAATAAATGTTTTGATTATCATTTGAAAAGCAAATCAACATTGCTTCTCCAGAGATTGAATCATATTGCTATGTTGAGAGCTCCCATGAAATCTTAGCTGATGGCTGGTTGTAAAATAGTTTATTCACAGACATTTTCAGTAGCTTGACATGCACATATTATTTCATGAGCAATACTGCTTCCTGAAGACAGTCACAGATTTATTTTTAATGCTGTGAAGATCTCCCTTGATGCAAATAATTCCTTGTTCGCGAAGCTTTTGCTGATCTGTTGGAATAAAGTCTAGTAACAAATATATGGATTTGCCCATAAACATGCAAAAATATTCATTTTCAACCATGGTGAGAGAGGTGTATCTGGCAAAATGACTGGAAAGCAACAAATTCAACTCAGAATATTCTGATTGTTATGACCTGAATGAAAGAGGATTTTTCACATACACTTTGTCAGAGCTAACTGTATTCATAAAACTTTGATTGAATATCAGTGTTGATCAATGTGACTCAAAGTGTGAAACAATTAATTGGAAAATGAGACACTCACAGTAATGGAGGCCAAGTTGAAAAACTGAGATTGTATATTGTGCTACATTAGTCCTGAAAGAAAAAGAAGCATTCACATTATTTTACGTCATTGCATCTATTACTCAACGTAAAATTTATCTTTTTATTTGTAATATTCTTCATCTTTTAATTTATGTTTGAATTATGATTGCTTTAGTTTGATTATCATGGTAGAATCTTTGAAACTTAAATCTTGTCTATTGAATTTCTTTCTGCTGATATCTTGGTGTTCTCTTTTAAAAATTATTAGTCTCCATGGGGATCACAAATTCTATATAGTGACAATCTTCAACAACAGAAGATCCAACCATCTACCTTTGACACTCCAAGGCTCATTACCAATGTTGAATGCCTCAACGTCAACATGCTTGGATCACTATTGTTTACAAAATGAACTGTCCCAGACATACAAATACAACAGTTATAACAGCAAGTGGGAGGTTATGAATTCTGCAGTAAGGAACTCGCCTCCTGTCTTCCTAAAAGCTTACCAAAAATTTACAAGGCCACAAATCAGGACTGTAATGCAATATGTTCATTTATCTAGATGAGTGCAGCTCCAACAATACTCAAGAAGGTCAACACAATCTAGATCAAAGCAACCTGCTTGTATGGCACCCCATTCACAACCAGTATACCATGACATCCTTCGGCAACTCATCAAGGGTTTTTAGAATGCAACCCGCAATCTATGATACTCACCACCAACAAATGCAAAGACAGCAGAAATGTGAGAACACTACCACCCTCAGTTTAACCTCCAATTTAAATATCCTCCTTCATTATTGCTTTATCCAAGTCATGGAAATCCCTACATACCAGCATAAAGATGGTTCCCACACCAGACTGACTGCAGTCGTTTAAGAAAAGATTTCACATAAACTTCTCAGTTAGGAACATTTAAATGTTCACCTTTACAATGATGTTCATACACTATAAATTAGTAAAATAAAACACTCAAAACCTGTTGCAACTCCTTGCTGTAGACGTTTTGATAAATTGAATGACTTGGAGAAATACAAGCCTTATCAAAAGAACAAAAGCTTTGCCAACCAACCAGAGTAGATTTTGTAATTTTATTTTGCAGAAATAACATCTCTTGATGTTCTTTAGTCTTCATTTTGACTTCTCACTTGTCACCTGGGTGAGTCATTTTTCTCAGATTCAGAATTATCGTTCTCTAAGGAAACCGGAAGTATACTGAGCCCAGCATGTCAAGGCAGATATCTAGATACTTTCATCACTGGTATGGGGTGTTAAATTCTGCCTGCCACTCTCACTTGGGGACTTGGATTTTTTCTCTCAAAAACAAAAAGAAACAGTGATGTGGGAACTACCAAACGGCTGATTATTCTACATGCTGTCCAAAAAAGAAACTTATGCAGCTACTTTTTAGTGCCGTGAATGTGCATCAGACTTGATGAATGGTGTTATTCTGTGAAGTATGCCCTATCAATAAAGATATATTGGCAGAGGTGTTCCTCAAGGAGACTTGGCAATTTATCAACGGTGTTCTTACAAACCAAGCATAAGGAATGCTTGATTTGCACTTTAAGCATCACGATCTGCAATTGATGTGTTAGCATTAAAAGTTCAGTAAAGCATTCAATAGGTTGCAGAAGAGTTTGTCTTTTGAACAAGACTTCTGGCAATTTTTTTAATGAAATGGCACATATATTAGAATCTACAATTTAACGGAATTAATTAAGCAACATTTTTAAAGAAACAACTTTTCAACATTGCTAATTATGTTTGGATGATAGGTGCCTAGAAATCGATTGTGATAGGGGATTCTGTAGTCAGAGGTACAGACACATACATTTTTGCAGCCGACAGCGAGACAGCAGAATGGTGTGTTGCCTCCCTGGTGCCGGGGTCAAGGATATCTCAGAGAGGGTGCAGAATATTCTCAAAGGGGACACAGACCAGCAGGAGGTTGTAGGACACATTAGAAATAATGACAGTGGAAAAGAGGATAAAATTCTGAGGAAAGACCATAGGAAGTTAGGTAGGAATTTAAAAGGAGGTCCTCGAGGGCAGTAATGTCTGGATTACTCCCAGTGCCTTGAGCTAGTGAAGGTAAGAGTAGAAGGATAGAGAGTCAATGAATGCATGGCTGAGGAGCTGGTGCAGGGGAGAAGAACTCACATTTTTGGATTGTTGGAATCTCTACTGGGGTAGAAGGGACCTGTATAAGAAGGCCAGATTGCACCGGAATTGGAAGGGGATTAATACACTGGCAAGGAGATTTGCTAGAGCTGCTTGGGAGGATTTAAACCAGTGGCGTTGGGGGTGACCAGGGGGATAGTGAGGAAAGAGATCAGTCTGAGACTGGTACAGTTGGGGAAAGGAACAAGTCAAACAGGCAGGAACAAAGCAGAGAATGAGGTAGGACTGATAAATTAAACTGCATTTACTTCAATACAAGAGGCTTAACAGGTAAGGCAGATGAACTCAGCGCATGGTTGGGAACATGGGACTGGGATACCATGGCAATTACAGAGACGTGGACGGGACTGGCAGCTTAGTGTTCCAGGATATAGATCTTATTGGAAGAACAGACGTGAGGCAAGAGAAGAGGGGTAGTGATGTTTTTGATGTGGGATAACATTACAGCTGTATTTAGGGAGGATATTCCTGGGAATACACCCAGGGAGGTTATTTAGGTGGAACTGAGAAATAAGAAAGGATGTTCACCTTATTAGGGTTGTATTATAGGCCCCCAGTAGTCAGCGGGAAATTGAGAAACAAATTTGTAAGGAGATCTCAGTTATCTGTAAGAATAATAGGGTGATTATGGCAGGGGTTTTAACTTTCCGAACAGAGATTGGGGCTGCAATAGTGTTAAGGGCTTGGATGGAGAGGAATTTGTTAAGTGTGTACAAGAGTATTTTCTGACTCAGTATGTGGATGTATCTATTAGAGAAGGTGCAAAACTTGACCTACTTTTAGGAAATAAGGCAGGGCAGGTGACTGATGTGTCAGTGGGGGAGCACTTTGGGGCCAGTGATTGTAATTCTATTAGTTTTAAAATCATGATGCAAAAGGATTGACCGGAACTAAAAGTTAAAGTTCTAAATTGGAGGAAGGCCAATTTTGATGGTATTACAAAGAACAAAGAAAATTACAGCACAGGAACAGGCCCTTCGGCCCTCCAAGCCTGCACCAATCCAGATCCTCTATCTAAACCTGTCACCTATTTTCCAAGGATCTGTATCTCTCTGCTCCCTGCCCATTCATGTATCTGTCTAGATACATCTTAAATGACACTATAGTGCCCGCCTCTACCACTTCCGCTGGCAAAACATTCCAGGCACCCACCACCCTCTGTGTAAAGAACTTTCCACGCATATCTCCCTTAAACTTTTCCCCTCTCACCTTGAAAATGTGACCCCTAGTAATTGAGTCCCCCACTCTGGGAAAAAGCTTCTTGCTATCCACCCTGTCTATACCTCTCATGATTTTGTAGACCTCAATCAGGAGCCCCCTCATCCTCCGTCTTTCTAATGTAAATAATCCTACTCTACTCAATAAAAACCAAAAGAACTGCAGATGCTGTAAATCAGGAACAA
>JAHRHZ010000144.1:67208988-67238942 GCA_024137785.1 Ginglymostoma cirratum
TGAGGAAGGGTCACCGGACCCGAAATGTTAACTCTGTTTTCTCCTCCACAGATGCTGCCAGACCTGCTGAGCTTTTCCAGCAACTTTGTTTTTGTTTCTAATCTACTCAACCTCACTTCATAGCTAGTGCCCTCCATACCAGGCAACATCCTGGTGAACTTCCTCTGCACCCTCTCCAAAGCATCCACATCCTTTTGGTAATGTGGTGACCGGAACTGTACGCAGTATTCCAAATGTGGTCGAACCAAAGTCCTATACAACTGTAACATGACCTGCCAACTCTTGTACTCAATATCCTGTCCGATGAAAGAAAGCATGCCGTATGCCTTCTTGACCACTCTATCCACCTGCATTGCCACCTTCAGGGTACAATGGACCTGAAACCCAGATCTCTCTGTGCATCAATTTTCCCCAGGGCTTTTCCATTTACCATATAGTTCGCTCTTGAATTGGATCTTCCAAAATGCATTACCACGCATTTTTCTGGATTGAACTCCATCTGCCAATTCTCTGCCCAACTCTCCAATCTATTTATATTCTGCTGCATTCTCCAACAGTCCTCTTCACTATCTGCTATTCCACCAATCTTAGTGTCATCTGCAAACTTGCTAATCAGACCATCTATACCTTCCTCCAGATCATTTATGTATATCACAAACCACAGAGGTCCCAACACGGATCCTTGTGGAACACCACTGATCACAGGTCTCCATTTTGAGAAACTCCCTTCCACTACAACTCTGTCTCCTGTTGCCCAGCCAGATCTTTATCCATCTAACTAGTACACCCTGGACCCCATGTGACTGCACTTTCTCCATCAGCCTACCATGGGGAACCTTTTCGAACGCTTTACTGAAGTCCATGTATATGACATCTACGCCCTTCCCTCATCTATCAACTTTGTCACTTCCTCAAAGAATTCTATCAACTTGGTAAGACATGACCTTCCCTGCACAAAACCATGCTGCCTATCACTAATAAGCCCATTTTCTTCAAAAAGTAAATAGATCCTATCCCTCAGTATCTTCTCCAGCAGCTTCCCCACCACTGACATCAGGTTCACCAGTCTATAATTACCTGGATTATCCTTGCTACCCTTCTTAAACAAGGGGACAACATTAGCAATTCTCCAGTCCTCTGGGACCTCACCCGTGCTCAAGGATGCTGCAAAGATATCTGTTAAGGCCCCAACTATTTCCTCTCTCACTTCCCTCAGTAACCTGGGATAGATCCCATCCGGACCTGGGGACTTGTCCACCCCAATGCCTTTTAGAATACCCAATACTTCCCCCATCCTTATGCTGACTTGAGCTAGAGTAATCAAACATCTATCCCTAACCTCAACACCCGTCATGTCCCTCTCCTCAGTTAATACTGATGCAAAGTACTCATTAAGAATCTGATTCATTTTCTCTGACTTCTCGCATAACTTCCTTCCTTTGTCCTTGAGTGGGCCAACCCTTTCTCTCGTTAAGTATTGGGCAAGAACTTTCAAAAGTTGATTGGGAGCAGATGTTTGCAGGTGGGAGGATGGCTGGTAAATGGTAAGCCTTCAAAAATGAGATTACAAGAGTCCAGAGACACTATTTTCCTGTTAGGGTGATGAGCAAAGCTGGATACTAGAGAAATTGAGGTTTTCGTCAAGAAAAAGAAGGAAGTATATGTCAGGTACAGACAGCAGGGATCGAGTGAATCCCTAGAAGAGTATAAAGGTGTATACTAAAGAGGGAAGTATACTTAAGAGGGAAATCAGGAGAGCAAAAAGGGGACACGAGATGGCTTTGGCAAATAGGTTAAGGAGAGTCCACAGTAATTTAAAAATGCATTAACCTCAAAAGAGTAACTAGGAGAGAATAGAGCCCCTTAAAGATCTGCAAAGCCTCCTATTTATGGAGATAGGGAAAATACTAAATGAGTATTTTGCATCAGAGTTTACTGTGGAGAAGAATATGGAAGATATAGACCATGGGGAAATAAATGGCGATATCTGGAGAAATGTCCATCCTGCAGAGGAGGAGGTGCTGGATGGCTTAAAACGCATAAAGGTGGATAATTCCTGGGACCGGATCAGATGTACACTAGAACTCTATGGGAAGCTAGGGAAGTGATTGCTGGGCCCATTGCTGAGATATATGTATCATTGATAACCACATGTGAGGAGCCAGAAGAAAAGAAGCTGGCTAATACAGTGCCACTATTTAAGGAAAAGCCAGGAGATTATAGATTGGTAAGACTGACATCGGTGGTGGGCAAGTTGTTGGAGAGAATCCTGAGGGACAGGATTTACATGTACTTCAAATGGCAATGACTGATTAGGGATGGTCAACATGGCTTTGTGCATGGGAAATTATGTCTCATTAACTTGATTGAGTTTTTTAAAAAAGTAACAAAGAGGATTGATGCGGGCAGAGTAGTGGACATGATCTATATGGAATTCAGTGAGGCGTTTGACAAGGTTCTTCATGGTAGACTGGTTGGTAAGGTTAGGCCATATGGAATATGGGGAGAACTGGCCGTAATATATAGGACTGACTCGAAGATAGAAGACAGAGGGTGATGTTGGAAGGTTGCTTTCCAGACTTGAGACCTGTGACTACGAGGTCTTTTCCCCAAGTTGGGAGAATCCAAAACTAGAGGCCATAGGTTTAAGGTAAGAAGGGAAAGATTTAAAAGGGATCTAAGGAGCAACTTTTTCATCAGAGGGTGATACGGGTATGGAATGAGCTGCCAGAAGAAGTAGTGGAGGCTGGTACGATTACAATGTTGAAAAGGCATCTGGATGGGTAAAAGAATAGGAAGTGTCTAGGTCAAATGCTGGTAAATAGAACAAGATTTATTTAGGATATCTAGTCAGCGTGGATGTGTTGGATCAAAGGGTTTGTTTCCATACTGTACATCTCTATGTCTCAATGAGTCTAAATGTACTGAGCCAAACGTTTTTGTTAGGCTTGAGGCTTCGCTTAGTACTAAAAGAAAAATCAAAGAGGGAGCTATGACCTGCTTTAATCTCTGTTTCTTTTACCAAGGTATGTAGATAGTTTTTTTCCTACAAGTCCCCAAAACACCCAAGAAAAATTAATCAGGAGGCAACAGAATACGGAAAGATCTCTGTACATGAGAGAGACAGGGTCTATAGGAATACTCTTCTAATTAAAGAGCCTGTCTCACTCATGCTCCTCCAACCACAGGCTATTTCTGTCATACACTTGTGAGAGAGTAGATCCTGTCCCTGGAGTAACAACCAGGAAGGCAAATGGCTGAAATGAACATATTCTTGGGATTTCTGTCACTGTGTTTGAGGGATAGTGATGCTGTTAGCTGGGTGCTGGGGGCACTTTGGTGGCTGGCTTCTGGGATTTTGCCATCTACCAAATTTAGGAGCTGCTCTCTGTGGCTAGGACTGGGGGCTGGGTCCCAGGAGCAGGTGGGGGATGCAGAGATCTCCATTAGCTGGGTCCTTTGCAGATGCCATTGACCAGGACCTGGGTGTGCCACTGGTTCGGTCCTGATGGTGTGTCATTGCTGGGTTATAGGGGTAGGGAGACATCAGCTAGGCTCTGGGCGTGTGCCGTCAGTTGCATAAGGTTTCAGTGCTTTGGAGCAATGATGTGATCATCACACAAAGATGCACATCAATGAACGTAAATAGACTAGTGTGAGTCAAGTGAGAAACCCGCATTGAAACTCTTAAATAAACACATGAACATGAGCACATGAAGAAGATAGATTAGTTTTTAATTTATTACATAACTATAAGATCAGAATCTAACATGTCAATGATTAGCATGGACAGCTGTATTTAGCAGCATTGCATAATAAATAGTCTTACTTTGAAGTCTAAGTCTGAACTCAGTTCTTGACATTGTCTTCTCCTTAACCAGACTGCCTTAAATCCAAATTCATGGAAGGTATCTTTGTGCTGAATTTAATATTTTGTGTTTATATCTGAGCTCTTTGTCCTTATCTGATTGTTCATATTTTAATGAATAAAATCAATAAAACTTCTTAACTGCCACATAAAACTTCAAATTTGTCATTCAACCTGTCGAAGTAAGAAAGATTTCATTAAATTCACTGTTAGTTGCATTTCAATAATAATTTTTATTGCCCAGTTCTTTTCCTTTTCCAATTGATGTTCTTTAAGCATGCTTTTTCTTAATTCTCTCATGGAGCGTTGCTGGCTGGACCAACATTTATTGCCAATCCCAGGTTGCCCTTGAATATGATGGTGAGCTGCCTTCTTGAACTGCTGCAGCCCACATTCTTATAGGTAGACCTATAATGTCCTTAGGGAAGGAATTCCAGAATGTCGATCTAGCAACACTGAAGGAACAGCGATATATTTCCAAATCAGGTTGGTGAGTGGTTTGGATGGTAACTTGTACATGATGGTGTTCGCAAGTATCTGCTGTCTTTGTCTTTCTAGATGGAATTGACCATGGGTTTGGAAGGTGTTGTCTATGGATCTGTGGTGAATTTCTGCAGTGCGTCTTTTAGATAGTATACGCTGCCGCTACTAAGCATCGATAGTGGAGGAAGGGGATGTTTGTTGATGAGGTGTCAATCAAGTGGGTTGTTTTGTCCTGGATGGTATTAAACTTCTTGTGTTGTTGGAGCTGCATCTATCTGGGCAAGTGGGAGTATTCCATCACACTCCTGACTGTGTTTTGTGGATGGTGGACAGGCTTTGGGAAGTCAGGAAGTGAGTTACTTGCCACTCTATTCCTAGCCTCTGATCTGCTCTTTGACCAACTTTATTTATATGGCGAGTCCAGTTGAGTCTCTGCTTAATAATAACCCTAGGGATGGTGATAGTGTGGAATTCATTAAGGGTAATACCATTGAATGTCAAGAGGAAGGGGTGAGATTGTCTCTTATTGTTGATAGTCATTGCTTGGCATTTATTTGGCATGAATGTGACTTACCACTTGTCAACCCAAGCTCGGATGTTGTCTAGGTCTTGGTGCATTTGAACATGGACTGCTTTAGTATCTGAGGAGTCATGAATGGTAGTGAACATTATGTAATCAGTGAAAATCCCTACTTCTGACTTTATGATGGAGGGAAGGTCATAGATGAAGCAGTGCAAGATGTTTGGGCCTATGTCACTACTCTGAGGAATTTCTATAGAGATGTTCTGGAGCTGAGAAGACTGATGTTATGAAGGAGAGGTCGACCCCTCTCTGATAATTAAAACCAAAACACCCAGAGGTGTTTCACCTCGCCTCGTAATCTATTAAAGGAGTGGTTCATGAAAGAAATCCATGATACTCAATTTATAATCAACAAGTAACAATTTATTTATCTAACTCAAACAGTTAACAAATTAGCAGAACTACTAACAAACCAAACAATTCCCCCTTAACTACTAACAATTCCCAAATTAAACAAAATTCTAATGGTATGCTGTTTCAATAGATACAAGTCCCATTTATATAAACAAAATTAATAAAATAAATAAATTAAAACTTAATCTCTCAAAATTACAGTCAGGATAAGTCTCCTGGAACGTTCTTTGCCTTTTCTGCAATTCTTCAGTCAGGAATTCTTTCTTTGTCAAATCCTTACGTCAGGAATATTAGCTAAGAGTGCCATGGTACCTTTTTAGATGGTGCTTAATCAGAGAGCTGAAAGATTTCTGCAAGAGCCAGGGCTTTACTCTTCCGATAGCAGTTCCCTCCCACACTGATTTTCAAAAACCTTCTTGTTATAGACCCTTAATGACCTGTCAATTTTCTTATAATAGGATTGGTCTTAGCTTGTCACCATCTTCAGATTGAAATTCAATTGGTTTTCAGTCTCAAAGTATATGGTTTAAATTAATTGGCTAATATTCAAGCTGGTTGCCTTTAGCACCAAAACAAGCCTAGGTTGCCAACCACACAGCCAATTGATACATATGTTTCAATTTCAGAACTTTCTGAGCATCTGCAGCTGCTTACAGACTTATTTTTTAATGTCCAAGCTTAGCAAGCACATCAACTCTAATAGGACCACACAGCCTCCCATCTATCATTTTCACAAACAAATTCTAACATCCTGCCTTCCAATTCACAAGTGCTCTACCAACTTCGTAACACCTCCCGCTTAAGAAATAAAGTGAACTATCATTATGAAAAGATGGCTTGATTTCTTTTGGTTATTAAATCCATAATGCATTAACCTAACGTTACTTATTTCATACTAATTCTATGTACATATATAACATTAAACACTACCATTTCTATGTTATACACACATTTTCTTTTAAACCTGTGATAAAAATCATCCATAGTAACATTTTCACAACCTGCAACATGTACAAACTGTAAATTAAATATTTGTAATGTAAGACTCCAATGAAATAGTCTGATGTTCTTGTCCTTAAATCTTTCTAAAAATGTGCAAGTGTTGTGATCAGTATACACAACCATCTCTGATACATTGTTCGTAACATAAACATTAAAATGTTGTAAGGCCAGTACAATGCTCAATAACTCTTTTACAATGGTTGAGTATTTTCTCTGAAGGATATTAAGTTTCTTTGAAAAATAACTGATTGGCCTTTCAATGCCAAAATCATCTTCCTGTAACAACACAGCTCCAACCCTTACATCACTTACATCAATAGCAACTTCAAAGGGTTTCACGAAATTTGGTGTGGCTAAAACTGTTGCGGTCAATAACACTGCTTTCAAATCCTCAAAAGCCTCTTGGCATTGTTCTGTCCACTGAAATGTTGTGTTCTTCTTTGACAAATCTGTCAGTGGTGTCACCACACGACTAAAGTTTAGTACAAATTTCCTGTAGAATCTGCTTAGCCCCAAAAAGCATAATACTTTCTTCTTCGACAATGGTCTTGGAAATTCCTTGATGGTCTTCACCTTCATGCTCCTTGGTGTCATCCTTTCATGTGTCATGTCCGATGTTGTGTCCTAAGAACATCATTTCGACCTTTGAGAATTAAGTTTATGTGAAATTTATAACCAGTTTTGCCTTCTTTAGTTTTTTAAAGAGCTCTGCCAAGTGCAACATTGATCTTTCCACGAATGGCTAAAAATCACTAAGTCATAGGTATAGATGGCACAATCAGTCAATTCTGCAACAACTCTGTTCATAAGCCTTTGAAATGTGGCTAGTGTGTTCATTCATTCCAAAGGGCATTACTTTAAATTGATACAGCCCATTTGGCGCTACAAACATAGAAATTTATTTCGCTTTCTCCGACAAAAATACTTGCCAGTAACTACGAAGTAAGTCCAACTTTATGATGTAAATGGCTTGTCCAACTTTTTCCACATAGTCTTTCAGCCTTGGAATTGCATATGAGTCTGGTGTAGTAATGACATTGGCCTTCCGATAATCCATGCAGAATAATTGATTACCATCAGGTTTGGGAACCAGCATGATCAGCAAACTCCACTTGCTTTGATTTGGCTCAACGATGTCTTCTTGGAGCATTGCTTCCACTTCCTTCTATACCTGTGCTGCTTTGAGAGGATTAAGCCTGTAGGGGTGTTGTTTTATCAGAACAGCATTCGTTATGTCAACTTCATGTACTTTAGTATTAGTTCTCCTCTTCTATGTCTACATACGCCCTCATATTGCTGCAATAAGGCTTTTAATTCATTCTCTCTTCCTGAGACAGAGAGCTCACTATCCTATCCCATGCCTAAGGTTTTTCTCATTATTTAATTTGTTTTGACGCACATCAAAATCCAACTCAGCTTGATTTGATTCCTCACTGAGGGGCAGTAACTAATATCTGTCTTTCAGGTTCTCTGTTCCCGTCATGGTAAGGTTTCAGCATATTGACATGGCATACCCGATAAACTTTTTTCCTATCTGACATCTTTACCAGATAATTCACCTGACTTAACTTCTTCTCAATTTGATAGGGACCACTAAACCTTGCTTTGAAGTGACCTCCTACCACTGGTAACAGCACCAATACTTTATCCCCAGGGACAAACATATAAATTTTGGATTTCTTATCTGCTTCTTGCTTCATTAGATGCTATGCCACCTTCAAATGTTGTCCAGCTAATTCACCTACTCTGTTTAATCTTTCTCTCACCAGATACATAATCCAACTGTGAGATCTCTGGGTTTGGACCTATCAACTTTTCCTTAAGTATCTGTAAAGGGCCTTTTACTTTGTGACCAAATATCAGTTCAAATGGAATAAATCAAGTCAATTCATTTGAAGCATCTCTAATAGCAAACAATATAAATGGGATACCTTTATCCCAGTCATTTGGGTAATCCTGGAAATTAGCCCTCAGCATGGTCTTTATGGTTTTATGTCACCTTTCCAGTGCTCCCTGGGATTCAGGATGCTAAGCACTTGATTTAAAGTTTTCAATGCCTAAACTATGCATGACCTCCTTAAATAATTTGGCAGTAAAATTGGATCCTTGGTCTCATTGAATCTCTCTGGGTAATCCATAAAAGGAAAAGAAAGAAGACAAGTTCTCCATAACCTTTTTTCCCTTGACATTCCGTAATGGAATTGCCTCCAGAAATCTGGTAAACACATCCATTATGGTTAGCAAATACTGGTTCCCACTTTTGGTTTTAGGGAGCAGACCCACTCAATCAATCATAATCCGCATGAAAGGTTCTTCAAATGCGAGATTTGGCATCAAAGGCACTGGTTTTACTACTGCCTATGGCTTTCCTACCATTTGACACATATGACAAGTATGGCAAAATTCAACCACATCTTTATGCAATCCAGGCCAATGGAAATGCTTTTGTATCTCAACATGAATCTTCCTCACTCTTAGATGACCTCCTACAGGTAATTTGTGTGCTACCCGCAAATCTTCCTGTCAGTATATCACTAGTAACACAATCTGGTGAATGTCTGCTTATTTCTCCTCTGCACTAACCTGTCAAGGTCTCCATTTCCACCTTAGGATTCTATGCTTAAGGCAATCACATTCAGGAATACATTCTGATTCCTTTTCCGAATGATCAAGCTGTATGATATAAATCTTTTATTGTTTAATCTTTTTGATGTAATTCCTTTAGTCTTTCAGAACTAAACACCTCTGCCTGATTCTCTACCTGCTTAGGTTTTTTCTTTACCATTTCATCAAACAGGGTGTCAACAAACTGAACCTCAACTCCTTTGTCTTTCCCTTTGGTTTTCCCCTCTTGCTTTAACCTATGACTGAGGGATCTTGTCATCACACAGTCTGGAAAAATTCCAGGGTATTTATCTTTTAACTCTTCAGTTCTCTGGTTTTCCTTTGGATTCTCCATTACAAGGGGCATCACTCCCACCTTTGATCCTGCTAGGTCTTTTCCAAGAACAAACTGTATTCCTGGGATAGACACTTGTTCAATCACTCCCATTGTCATTTCCCCAGTCTTGATTGGACTCTCCAGCCTTATCCTACACAAAGGAACGTTAAATCTCTCTCCATTTATTCCACAGAATATCACTCTCTCAGATAATATTTCAGAAGGAGTGCAAATAATTTCATCTTCTTACTATTAGAGACTGACCAGCCTCCCATCTTTCATCATTTTAACTTCTGTACCTTCTCCCCAGTTCTTCCTGAGTAAATCTTACCCTCAGAGGTGAAGACTTTGAAGCGATCGGGCACCATCTTACTGTCCAGTCCGTGACTAGGCTGTGCACTGTCCGGCAGCTTCTCGACTTCTCACGGAATTTCCTTCACTATCACAACTGATCCCATTGGTTTAGCCTCTTTTACCACATCCTTTTTCCCAGTGCCTCTCTTAACCCACCAGCACATGTGACTTTGTTTGTCCTCCTTTTTTACAGTAGAAACACCTGAGGCCTTTTACTTTTTTCCATCCTCTTGGGGCTCTTTTTTTCACATGTGTTAAACTATTCCCAGTGTGATTTAATTTTTGTGTTTCACTGAAGGATCTCCCTTTTCCCCAATTCTATCCCTCATGGAATGAAATTGCTTGTGAGAAGCTAGATTTCAATTTATGCCCTAATGCATATTCTTCTGCCATCTCTGCAGTTCATCTCGCTGTTTGAACTTTCTACTCCTCAGCATGAGTTCCTATCATTTCTGGAAGTGAGTTGTTGATCTCCTCCAGATCCTCATGTTTTTTTCTATTATTAATGCTCTCACTCATCTATCGAAATTGCTATATTTAATTCTTTCAAATTTGATGTAAGTCTGACCTGGTTCACTTCTTATATTTCTGAACCATTGTCTGTATGCTTCTGGTACCAATTTGCAGGCGCTCAAAATAGCCTGTTTTACTTCTTCTTATTCTCTTGACATGTCTTCTGAAGGCACTGCAAACACTTCACTAGCCCTGCCTACCACTTGGTCTGAATTAACATTACCCTAATACCCTCTGGCCAGTTCATCTGTTTATCTAATTTCTCAAAGGAAATGAAAAAAAAAGGTTCTACATCTTCTTCATCAAATTTTGGAAATGTATTGACATATTTGTACATATCCCTATCAGGCTGTTGTCTACAATGAGTTTGCTCATCCTCATTTCTATTTGGTACTTTTCCTACCGCCATTTGAAGTCTTCTTGTTTTAAGTTCAAAATTAATCTTTTCCAACTTGAACATTCTTTCTTCTCTCTCTTTTTCCTTTCTAACTCCAATTGTCTTATTTGCATTTTTTTTTCTAACTCCACTGCATTTGACTGTTTCTCTGGTATACCTAAATGCTTGACTAACTCCTTTACAATTTCAGCTTTCCTTTTATCCCTAGATAAACCCAATTCTATCTTGTATGGTAAGTCTAATAACTTCTTCAGCAATGTTAAGAGTCACTTCCCCACTTTTGATTAAACCAACTACAAGTAACTGAAATTGAACAGATTTTCCACTTCTCACATAGGTTTTACATAAAGGCCTTTGACTCTAATACCCAAGTCAATTTAAATCTATCCAAATGCTTTCAGATCCATTCAAATCCCATACACAAAATGGTCACACCCCGGACTCAAACTGACCAGATCCTGGGCAAGCCCCCAATCTATTACAGGTCAAATCCCTCTCTGTTAACTAAAAGCAAAACACCCAGAGAAGCTTGCCTCACCTCGTATTCTATTAAAGGAGTGGTTAAAGGAAAGACATCCCTGATACTCACTTTATAATCAACAAGTAACACTTTATTCATCCAGCAGTTAACAAATTAATGGAACTAGTAACAAACTGAACAATTCCTCCTTAACTACTAACTATTCCTGAATAAAAAAAATTCTAATGGTATGCTGTTCCAATAGGTACGAGTACCACATTCATAAAACAAATTAATAAAATAAATAATTTAAAACTTAACCACTCAAAATTACAATCTGGTGAAGTCCTCCAGAATGTGTTTGCCTTTTCAACAGTTCCTCAGTTGACAATTCCTTCTATGTCGAACCCTTGTGTCAGGAATACTAACTAGGAGTGCTGTGGTACCTTTTAGATGGTGCTTAATCAGAGAACCGTAAAGATTTCTGTGAGAGCCAGAGTTTTATTGTTCCGATTGCAGTTCACTCTCATGATGATTTTCAAAACCCGTCTTTTTATATACCCTTGATGACCTGTCAATTTTCTCATAATAGGATTGGCCGTTGGTTTTCAACATCTTAAGATTTAAATTCAATTGATTTTCAGCCTGTAAGTGTCTGGTTTAGATTAATTGGCTGATATTCAAGCTGGTTGTCTTAACATCAAAACAAGCCTATGTTGCCAACCACACAGCCAATTGATACATTTGTTTAAATTTCAGAACTGTCTGTGCATCTGCAACTGCTTGCAGACATTTTTTTAATCTCCAAGCTTAGAAAAGCACATCACCTCTTCAAGAAAACATGCACCCTTTCCCTATCATTTTTACAAACAAATTCTTACATCCTGCCTTCTAATTCACAAGTACTCTCCGCAACTTTGCAATACTGACCTCGAAGGACTACAACCATCTTTTGATGTGCCATCTATGACTTCAATCAGTGGAGAGTTTGCCCTCAATCCCCAGCAATTCCAGTTTTGCTCAGGCTCCTTGATGCCACACTTGGTTGAATGCAGCCTTTGAATCAAGGAGTATCACTCTTACCTCACCTCTGGAATTCAGGTCTTTTGTCCACGTTTGAACCAAGGTTATACAGAGGTCAGGAGCTGAGTGACCCTGGCAGAACCCAAACTGTGTATCACTAAGCATGTTATTGCTGAGTAGATACTGCTTGGTAGCACTGTTTATGGCACTTCCCATCACTTTCTTCATGATTGAGAGTACGCTGATGGGGACAGTATTGGTAAGGTTAATTTTGTCCTATGTTTTCTGTAAAAGTGATAGTCTGGAAATTTTCCACAATGTCAGGTAGATGCCAGTATTTTAACTATACTAGAAGAGCTTGGCTAGGAAGCGGTGAGTTCTACAGTTCATGCTTCCAGAGCTGGAATGTTGACAGCGCCCATAGCCTTTCCAGTACCCAGTGGCTCCAATTATTTCTTGACACCATGCAAAGTGAATTGAATTGGCTGAAGTCTGTATCTGTGATACTGGGGACACAGGAGAAGGCCAAGATGTATTATGCACTCAGCACTTGTGGTTGAAGATTGTTGCGAACGCTTCAGGCTTATCTTTTCCACTGATGTGTTTGGCTCTTCCATCATTGAGGATGGGGATATTGTGGAGCCTCCTCTATCTCCAGTGATTTGTATAATAGTTCATTCACAACTGGCTGTGGCAGGGCTGTAGAGCATAGATCTGATGCATCGTTTTTAGAATTGTTTAGTTCTGTCTATCACTTGCTGCATATGCTGTTTGGAACACAATTGGTCCTTTTTGGTAGCTTCACCAGGTTGACACCTCATTTTTAACTATGCCTGGTGCCACTCCTGGCATGTCCTCCTGCACTCTCCATTGAACCAGGGTTGATCCCCTGGCTTGATGATAATGGTTGTGTGGGGGATATGCCGGGCCATGAGGTTACAGATTTTGCTGGAGTACAATTCTGCTGCTGTTGATGGCCCACAGCGCCTCAAGGATGGTAAGTCTTGAGTTGCTAGATCTGTTCAAAGTCTGTCCCATTTAGCACGGTTATAGTGTCACACATCACGATGGAGGGTACGCTCAAAGTAAACACAGAATGTCATGTCAACAAGGACTGTGCAGTGGTCAGTCATCCCGATACTTTCATGGACAGATACACCTGTACCAGACAGATTGGAAGGATGAGATCAAGTATGTTTTCTCCTCTTGTTGGCTCCTTCACTACCTGCTACAGTCTAACAGTTATGTCCTTTAGCATCCGATCAGTTCGATCAGTAGTACTGTTGTCGAGCCAATGCTGGACATTGAAATCTAACACCCAGAGACAATTTTGTGCCTGAATGCTTCCTTCAAGTGCTGTTCAACATGGAGGAGAACAGATTTCTCATCCAAAGGAGGTTGGTACTAAGTAACCAGCAGGAGTTTCCTTGCCCATGTTTACCGTGAAACCACGAGATTTAATGTGTCCAGCGTCAATGTTGAGGACTCCCAGGACAACTTCCTACTGTTTGTACACCACTGTGCAGCCACCCCTGCTGGGTCTGTCTTGCCAGTGGGCCAGGACATATCCAGGAATGGTGATGGTGCTGTCTGGGACATAATCTGTGAGGTATGATTCTGTAAGTGAGACGGTGTCAGTTTGTTGCTTGAGTAGTCTGTGACACAGCTATCCCAATTTTAGAAATACCTCAGACATTAGTAAGGAAGATGTTGCTGGGTAGGCAGGGCTGTTTTTACCATTGTCTTTTCTGGTGCCTAGGTTGATGCCAAGCATACCGTCCAGTTTCATTTCATTGTTGAGACTTCACAGCTATTGATACAACTGAGCGGCTTGCTGGCCACTTCAGTGAGCAGTTGAGAATCACATGGAGGTCAGAATGGCAGATTTCTTTCCCTGAAGGAAATTAGTGAATCAGATGGTTTTTCATGACAATTAACAATGGTTTCATGGGCATAAGTAGATTATTTACAGAGAATTTTTCATTTTTAAAAAATTTGTCCACACGATGTAGTCATCATTGGCTGGGCCAGCATTTGTTGCCTATAAGTAATTGCCAGAGGGCAGTTAAAAGTCAACCACATTGCTGTGGGTCTGAAGTCACACGTAGGGCAGACCAGGTAAGGATGGTAGTTTTCCTCTCTAAAGGACGTTAGGGGAACTAGATGGGTTTTTTTCTGACAATCAACAATAGTTCCATGGTAAAAACCAAAAGAACTACGGATGCTGTAAATCAGGAACAAAAACAAAGTTGCTGGGAAAGCTCAGCGGGTCTGGCACATCTGTGAAGGAGAAAACAGAGTTAACATTTCAGGTCCAGTGACCCCTCTTCATGGTCATCATTCAACTCTTTTTTTTCAGATGATTATTATTGAATTCAAATTCCACCATTTACTATGGCTGGATTTGAATCTTATTCCCTAGAACATACTTGGATCTCTGGATTAATGGTCTAGTGATAATACCACTAAGCCATTGCCTACCATAACTAAATCTCACTATTTGCCTTGGTCAGTTTTTAAACTCAGGTCCTCAGAACATTAGCTGAGTTTCTGTTTGGGGATTCTGGGTAATACCACTCGGCCATCACTTCCACTATCTGAATACTTCTCTTAATTTACTGTTGTTAACTTTGAGATTGAATAAATCATTCAGAAATTACATGTCTCACTATTAAAAGTCTTACCTGTGCTGTGTGGATTAGTTTTTCTAACAGTGTAAGATCAATGTTTCACTTTAAGAATAAATAGAATACTGATGAGATAGAGTCATAGATCTATACAGCGTACACAGACCTTTGGTCCAACTCATCCATGCTGACCAGATATTCTGAATTAATCTAGTCCCATTTGCCAGCATTTGGCCCATAACCCTCCAATACTCCCTATTTATAAACCCATCTAGACACCTTTTAAATGTTATAATTGTACCAGCCTCTACCACTTGCTCTGGCAGTTCATTCCATACAAGCGCCACACTTTGTATAAAAACCTGCCCCTTAGATCCCTTTTAAATCTTTGCCTTTTCACCTTAAACCTATGCCATCTGATTTTGGGCTCCTCCACCCTGGGGAAAAGACCTTGTCTGCTCACCCTATCCATGCCCTTCATGATTTTATAAATTTCTATAAGGTCACCCCATTGCCTCCGATGCTTCAGGGAAAATAACCCCAGTCTATTCAGCCTTTCCCTGTATCTCAAACCCTCCAAGCGTGGTAACATGCTTATAAATCTTTTCTGAATGTTTGAAGTTTCACAACATCCTTCTATAGCAGGGAGACCAGAATTGCACACAATATTCCAACAGTGACCTAACCAATGTACTGTACAGTTGCAAAATGACCTCCCAACTTCTATGCTCAATACATTGACCAATAAAGGCAAGCATACAAAGTGCCTTCTTCATCATCCATCTACCTGCAACTCCACTTTCAAGGAGCTATGAACCTACGAACCTGCACTCCAAATTCTCCTGGTTCAACAACATTCCCCAGGACCTTACCATTAAGTTTATAAGTCTTGCCCTGATTTCCAAAATGCAGCATGTCACATTTGTGTAAGTTAAACTCCATCTGTCACTCCTCAGCCCATTGGCCCATCTGATCAAGATCTCGTTGTACTCTGAGGTAACCTCCTCCGCTGTCTGCTACACCTCCAACTTTGGTGTCATCTGCAAACTTACTAACCATACCTCCTATGTTCACATCCGAGTCGTTTATATAAATGACGAAAAGCAGTGGGTCGAGCACCAATCCTTGCTGGTGACAGGCCTCCAGTCTGAAAACCAACCCACCAGCTTTTACATTCAAGCCAGTTCTGTGTCTAAGTGGCTAGTTCTCCCTGTATTTCATGTGATCTAACTTTACTAACCATCATGCTTCAATAACAGAAATCAACCCTCAGGAGAGTCTGTGAATGGTTGCATGATTTAGGTCATGCATCCAAGTGATTCATGAAACTATGAAAATTTATAACAAGCTGATTTGCAACAGAATTATTGTTGGTCTTTTAGATCAGACAGTGAACCTCCTTCATCAAAAGAGGATCTAACTCCAGGATAAGCAGTCAAAATAGCAGAGTTTACAGAGTTTATACAGGAAAAGTTCCTTTTAATGCAGAGCATTCGACAGAACATGCTGACTACTTAAAGCATAATAGATCATTGGGTCAGAAAAGAGATATCTCTGATCTGAATGTACTACATGTGACAACATCAACATGAAAGCATCCTATCTGGATGCATTATAGCGTGGTTTGGCAATTGCTCTTTCCAAGACCACAAGAAACCGCAGAGAACACAGCTCAGTTCGTCACACAAACTAGCCTTCCAACCATTGACTCCACTCCTACTTCCTGCAGCCTCAGGAAAGCAACTAACGTGATCAAAGACACCTCCCATCCCAGTTATACTCTCACCCTCTTTCATCGGGCAGAAGATATAAAAGTTTAAATATGCGTACAAATAAATTCAAGAACGGATTCTTCTCTGCTGCTATCAGACTTTTGAATGGACCTCTCAAATGTTAATTCTGATCTCTGTCTCTCTCTTTCTTTCTCTCTGCACCTTTGCTGCAGCTGAAATACTGTATTCTGCACTCTGTTCTGCTACCCTGATGCATTTTTTATGGGACTATCTGCCTGTATAGCATGCAAAACAACACTTTTCACTGTATCTCAGTACATGTAACGACAATAAAACAATCAATCCATCAACAATCAACCTAATACTACAATATCTAGTCAGAGGTGTAGTTCCAAAACCACATCAGCAAAGACAAAACTGTCTTGCCTTCTGCCAACAATGTACTCACATTGTAAATCAGGTCATTTTTCAACAACATGCTACAATCTGAAAAACCTATCAATCCACAAATCAAATCATTCCAAACCTACCATGTACATTGATGCCTTGGAACAGAACCTAGAAAAATAGGGGAACAATCTTTATTATATGAAGCAAAACAATGTATAGATCAGCTACTTAATTTCTTCCTTGAGAACTAACAAAGTATCTGACAATAATAATGGAAGACAAGAACTATAGCCACCTTGTAATTCATATGCTCCAGCAGCTATTTCATGGAAAGTTCCTTCAAGTAAATTAAGTAAAGCTTTGATAAAATGGAAACCAGGGAGACTAACAAAATCACTAATTTTACCCTCAATCTCATTTTTCAAGATACAAAGGCCCAAATTGCCAGTCTTTTTCTGATAATTATACCAGTTCATTTACAATACCATCATTGTAAATCTTCTGACAACTGACTCCAGTGCCTTTTTTATACAGTAAGCTGGCCAGTTTTCACTTACATGTGGCCTAACCAAAATTTGATATATATTTACTATAGCTTCACCATTTTTTCATTATTTAAAAATAAAGCCAAGCACATGGATCTTTTTATGGCTTTGGCATTCTGTAATGGAATTTGAATAGATTTTTGCATTTGTACTCCAAAATACTTTTGCTCCTATTTCTTTCCGAGATATGGACCTTCCTCCAAAGCGAGCTCCCTATTCTTTCTATCAAAGCGTACAATTGCTTCATTTATTCGCAGGCTGAGGGCATTGCTGATCAGGCAGCATTTATTGCACATTCCTGATTGACCAGAGGGCAGTTGTGAGTCAATCACGTTACTGTGGGTCTGGAGTCACATATAGGCCATAACAGGAAAGGATGAAAGTTTCCTTCCCTAAAGAGCATTAGTGAACCAAATGGGCTTTTCCTGACAATCAGCAATGGGTTTACAGTCATCATTAGATTCTTAACTCCAGACATTTTTTATTGAATTCACATTTCACCATCTGCCATGACAGGGTTTGAACACAGGTCCCCAGAACCTTATCTGGGTTTCTGGATTAACACTCCTGTGATAGTCCCATTAGGTCATTCCCTTCCCAATTATCTGTGTTCTACTTTATTTGTCAATTATTTGCCTATTTTGCAAGATAGGCAATGCAGTTTGCAGTACTCCTCTGTCGTCGCAATCCTCCCAACTCAATGTCACCCTCAAATTTAAAAATTGCCAGGGGAAGTTTTCCCCATTGTGAATAATTCAAAAAGTTTAAGTTTGAATATTTAATTCAATATGAAATCATATACAGAAAGCAAAATAGATGGAAAGAAGGATGGTGTTAAGTATGAGAGAGAGATCAATTGCAGAAAAAGTTAAAAGTATCAATTTCATTTTGTAAAAATCCCTGAAAATATCCAAATGAGACTTTACACTTGCAACATTAAATTCTCAATACTAAAGAAATTATTTGGCAATAATTAGAACTAAGATGCCATCAAAACATTGGTGATGTTTGATTGCATTATGCCTAATTCCCATTCTATGTGTATCTAGTGGAAAAGTAGAGGGACTGTATATCCTTCATGTATTTTAACATTGAATCTCATAAGTTTTATGTGCAGGAGGAACCACTGGTGTATATTTTGCTAATGTCTGCTTGTAAAACAGGATTGACACTTGAGTTCTTGGATATGTTGAATTTCACAAGCTATTGGACTGAAATATTCTCTGTCCCCAGTATTTAGTGTCAATTTTTGTTATTTCATTGTTTTTGGGTTCTGGCACATTACATTGTTTGTAAAGACCTTTACCCCCTAAACTGCTGTTTCAACAACACAACAGTTCAGTCATTCAGTTTCAGGCAGTTTGGTAATCCTCACTTCCAGAGGAAAAGACATAGTTTGACTTACATTAAGCTCCTGCAGTGAACTTAGGTTCGCTGTCTCCTCCTGCACTTTGTGCTTGTTGGATATTAAATTTAGGATGCCTGGTTCAAATAATTTATTACATAAATCTGTAAAATCTTCCTGTTAGAACCTTCGGTGGCTGAATATGCACAGCCTGTAATTTCAGTCCTTCTTGTGGTTTTTACAAGAGTCTTTAAATTTTTCTCACAGTGCACTCCTTATCAGCTATATTTCAGGGTGGCTTTTCTCCCGGTCAGTCCCATGTTCCCTGGAACGTTAGTTCCTTCAGTTGTTTGTTGAGGATTTACCTGAGGCACTACAACAACATGATGCATGTTCTACACTTACTGTTTTGTAGCATGGCACCTGAGCTCTTTAAATCTTAAAAGCAGGTTTCCACGAATTTATCAAATCCTTCATAGAATACAGAACAGTACAGCACAGTACAGGCCCTTTGGCCCATTATATTGTGCCGAACTTATACCCTAATCATAAGGTCTATCTAACCTCCCCTCCTACTATCATCATATGCCTATCTTAAATGCCCCTAATGAGGCCGACTCCACTACCCGCTCCGGCAAAGCATTCCACACCCCTACCACTCTCTGCGTAAAGAACCTACCTCTGACGTCTCCCCAATATCTACCTCTACTCACTTTAAAACTATGTCCCCTCATAACTGCTACCTCCACCTTAGGAAAAAGTCTCTGGCTGTCCACTCTATCTATACCTCTGATCATTTTCTACACCTCTATCAAGTCACCTCTCATCCTTCCTCGTACTAAAGAGAAAAACCCTAGCTCTCTCAACCTTTCCTCGTAAGACCTTCCCTCCATTCCAGGCAACATCCTGGTAAATCTCCTCTGCACCTTTTCCAACGCCTCCACATCTTTCCTGTAATGAGACAACCAGAACTGGACACAATACTCCAGATGTGGCCCAACCAGGCTTTTGTATAGCTGGAGCATAACTCCACAGCTCTTGAACTCAACTCCTCTATTAATGAAAGCTAACACACCATACGCCTTCTTAACAACGCTATCCACCGGGGTGACAGCTTTCAGGGAACTGTAGACATGAACCCCAAGATCCCTCTGCTCCCCCACACTGCTAAGAATCTTTCCGTTAACCCTGTATTCTGCTTTCAAGTTTGTCCTTCCAAAATGAATCACCTCACACTTTTCAGGGTTAAACTCCATCTGCCACTTCTCAGCCCAGCTTTACATTCTATCAATGTCCCTTTGTAACCTAGAACAGCCCTCCGCACTGTCCACAACGTGACCCACCTTCGTATCGTCCGCAAACTTACTAATCTACCTTCTGCTCTTTCATCCAAATCATTTACAAAAATCACAAATAGAAGAGAACCCAGAACAGATCCTTGTGATACATCACTCGTAACTGAGCACCATGTTGAATATTTTCCATCCACTACCACCCTTTGTCTTCTAAGGGTCAGCCAATTCTAAATCCAATCTGCCACATTTCCCCTATCCCGTGCCTCCTTACCTTCTGCATGAGACTACCGTGGGGAACCTTATCAAACGCCTTACTTAAATCCATGTAGACCACATCCACTGCTCTAACTTCTACTCTAATGTTTGGTCACCTCTTCAAAGAATTAAATTCAATTTCTGCTTTTAACTCAGTTCCTTTACTTTCCACCTGGTTTATCTCAGCATGCTTAAATTCCACTGTCAATCCTTTAGCCTCTTTATTTCTGAGCCAATCTTTCCTGTGGGATCTTTGAAACTCCCTTGGTCCTCTGTACCCATGTTTGTTCTCTTTGTTTTCTTCAGTCTTTGTGAACTGCCTTTGGCCCCTTGGCATAATATCTTCCCTGTGTAAAAATGGTTGCCAAATAAAAGATCCATACCTAGCAAGGATAAACTTGCTCTCATTACTCTCATTATTACTAGTCCCACCATTAGCTTGCTTTACAGATAGAACAGTATTAAATTTGTTGTTGAGCCGTGCTTTGTTGTGTGTTTGGGAGTTAACTGTTTTGACTTTCTAAATATTGCTCCTAGAGTCTAAAGACCTTTCTGTGAGAATTCTTTGTTGCATATGATTTTGAGGACACTGGAGCAGCCTTGCAATGATGTCACAGAACTGCTTCCCACTTGACATAAGTAACAGCATGGGCCGTGTTAAGATAAGGTAGATTGGAAGTTGAAGATAGAGCCCAAAGAATAGTTCCTTCATAAGTAACAGTAAGGTTAGAGCCTGGTATATCTCAGATTAGTGCAATAAACCAAGGTCCTTAAAAAAGAAGTCTAAAGTCAGTTCTTGACCTTGCCTTCTCCTTGACCAGATTGTCTTGAACCCAAACTGTTAGGCACAGATGTAAAATCACGCAACAATACCGTTATTTAGAGCTTGATCTAAACATAGAGATAGTAAGAACTGCCGATGGTGAAGTCAGTGATAACACAGTGTGGAGCTGGATGAACACAGCAGGCCTTTGACCTGACACAACCTGTCCATCTTCTCTCCCACCTATCTGCTCCTCCTACCTCACTGACCAATCCCCACCACTCCCTACCTGCACTCACCTATCACCATCCCACCTACCTTCCCCAGCCCCACCCTCCTCTCTCTATTTATTTCGGAGCTCCCTTCCCCCTCGCCCATTTCTGAAGAAGGGTCCCGACATGAAACGTTAACTTTCCTTCTCCTATGAGCTGCCTGGTTTGCTGTGTTCCTCCAGCTCCACACCTTGTTATCTCTTGATCTAAACATAGTTTCTTCATGCTAGTTTAGAATTTCTGCTCCCTTCCAGATCTAATTAATGTCGACACTATCATTACATCATTGAGCATCTTCGCTGAACATGGTATGGATGTTATTTCCTTTATTCTACAAGGTCTTAACTAACACACTGGCACTCACTCAACTTTTAGATGGAAAATCTTTATCTCCTGTTGCAAGGAAAATTTGCAAATAAGAAGTATCCTTGATCATGCTTATTTCTTTTTCTGCTTTCTTGGAAAACTAGGTGTCATTTTCATTTCAGTCAGAAGTCCTGAATGTCAGTTTCTGTGATATTTCAGCACAACCCCAAATCTTTGCTTTCAGCTGTTGATTTACCCAGAATCCTCTGTACACTGGCCCTGGTAAGGAAAGCTGTCTCCTTCTGCTCTATCACTAGTATTTAATCTTGCATTGGTCACCCACTTTCTATCCTTCCCGGACATCTGGGGATGGTTTGGGAAAGATTTATCTGTGTAAAAGTGTTGTGAATAAAATGATATTTGTCTGTCATCATAGCAGCATCGCTTGAAACACCATTATAAATTTCTCAAATTATTTCTTGTAAATTTTTATGAGGGTGTCTAACTTTAAAGAATTTACTCAGTGATCAAAAACCATGTGTTTCAATCTCTCAATGAAGGCCCCTCTGGTAACATTTGGAATGGCTGTTCTCATCTGATCATAGTCCATAGGTATGGAATAATCTTATCATTATAATAAATCATAATCTTAGAATTAAAACATGGAATAATCTTCACAAACTCTTTCATATAATTCAAACTGCCAGGGTAAGGCTCAATGATTTCTGATGAAGGGTTTAGGCCCGAAACGTCAAGTTTTCCTGCTCCTATGATGCTGCTTGACCTGCTGTGTTCATCCAGCCCCATGCTTGTTATCAGGGTAAGGCTCAAGACTCTTTTGGTCATTTTAGTCTGTGCAATTTTCTCAAATTAAGTTAAATAGGTTTCAAGCAATTTTTCATTTTAATTTTGTAGTAACCATTTATTTCAGAATTTCTTAGGCAGTGTCACTCACATCCCATGACTGAATAAAAAATAGTTTCTCTACACTCCTCAGCTGGCTGCAACTAGATATATTTTTGAATGAATGTTTTTACCTTTTAAGTTTTGTGACCTAACATAGGCAATATGAAACAGGGTTTTGAGTACATTTAAATAAAAAAATAAATAATTATTTGCACAACATATTAAAACGTAAATCCAACAAAACAACTCAATCTCCCAAAATACACAGGCCCCAAACAAAAGATGAGTTCCAGTGGTGAATCATGTATTTAATTCTTTACGGAATACTAAGAAACAAATGGAGAATTGAAATTGTATGTGTGAGATAGGAAGTATTGAAGACCTGAACATAAATACAGTTGGAAATTGTTTGCGGTTTCACATCATGTTGTAGCTGAGTTTTTGGAGAGACTTTTTATTTAATCAGTTCAGCAGGTATGGGCATCACTGGGCCAACACTTACTGCCCGTCCCTAATTACCCTCAAGAAGGTAGTAGTGACCTGCCACTGCTGTCCATTCTCAGATGAAGAAGGGATTAGCCCCTCTCTCTCTCTGTGATGACTGTATGTTTGTATTAGGCCAGGTTCTTTTCCTCTGGCTGGAGGATGGTCCCATTGGTCATTTTGGTCTCCAGACTGTCTTATTGGCTTTATGAGAATGATATGACCATTACAGCGAGGTACTGGTGAAGCAAAACCTGTGGAAAAACAGATATATTGAACAGCAATGTTCAGCGTTTCATGTTTAATTGCTTATGTGTGAACTGATAATCTCATTTATTATCATGGCCACAAAATCTGAGTTAAGTTCAAAGATTTTGCTTTTTTTCTACAATCTGAGCAAAAATGTAACATTTGGTTGCTGGATATGTTATTTGTGGTTAAAAGTCAAAACTGCTAGCATATGTGGGAGAGCTAATTCTCTGCTGGTCTAATCAAACTCTTGGTTTTGTTCTGCATTAGCCACATCCTTTCTCAAGGTGTTTATATAATTTTTTTTCAGGTTTTGTTTTTGATTCTGATTAATTGGTTTCAGTACATTTTGCTTTTGAATTAATGGGAGCTGCTTGCATTTTATAATGGTGTGCTATAATATTCTTCACTCATCATGTTATTTCAGGTATTAGATATACATCAAAACTAAAACCAAAACTGAAGAGACATGAATTTAAACAGCAAGATAGCCCTCTAACTTAATGACAAAGAAAATTTGTGGGATATTTAGTTGGTATAGATTCATTCATGGGCTTTAAAAGATAACATTGTTCTTGTTTTTTTCAAGTTACTTTATTGAAGTTAGCAGACTAATATCCAGGTAAGAAAACTTCAGGCCTTACAAGGGAGCTTCTAAACTCACAACATTAAGCTTAAATTCTAAGAGATGGAAACCTGACATCAGCCCATCCAGAACGTTTGTAATTCTGGTTTAAGCAAGTTGGGCATCAGGCAACAAACATGGTATTAAAGTGGATGGGTTAGGAGGTAAAATAGTTAAATTGGTTTGCAGGTGTCCCAATTTTTATAGCCAAATTGATCTAATGACAGCCAAAAGGAGCAAGTAAGTAGCTTTAAGTTCTGTTCCAGTGTTAGCTCTCATCCTTCAAATCCCTCAAAGTGTCCCCACCCCCCATGCTCACCTGCTGTGATATGCAACTCCCATCATTATTCAAATGCTAGACTTCCCCAATGATCAGAATGTTAGCTGACCTCCTGTTTAGATTCCACTCTCTAAATTCCAGCTGTGCTCTGGGATTGGAATATCTGCTCTCCATCACGCAGCGCTGACCCAAAATCATCTCCACAATCTCTCATGCGGTTTATTATCTCTGCAGTCTAAATCCCAAGCAAACTCTCTTATGATATCTATATTCATTTACTTTCTTTCACCAGTGCATGGAATGGGCATGTTACTGAAACAAAACCAGCATTTGTTGCCCATACCTACATGCTCTTAATCTGTTTGGTTCACTGAGCCATTTCAAAAGTCAGTTGAAGGTCAAGCACATTGCTGTTGGTCGAGAGTCACACTTAGGCCAGAACAGTTAACAACAGCAGATTTCTTTCTCAAAAAGACATTAGTGAACCAACTGTGTTTTTTACAGAAAAAATGATAATGGTAATGCAGTCACCATTAAATTAGCTTTCAATTTCAGATGTTTATTGAATTCAAATTTCACAATCTGTTATGGTGAGAATTGAACTCTTATCCCAATAACATTCATCTATCCCCTGCACTCTCTATTCCTTATGACCAGCTGACCGCTCCCCAACTCCATGAAGGCTAGCACCTGGTGGAATCAGTGATTTTTTTAAGCGTTACATCTGCTTGTCCTCGGTGCAGGTTTTTCACTGGATTAAAATGAAAACTCTCATAATCTGCATCAACTATACTGCCTATTCTCTGTGATCTCCATACAAGTGGGCTTTATTGCTTGAGATCTCTTTCTTTTATCATCTCTTTTCTTCATGATTTCTATCCTTCATAATTTCTATCTTCTGTGATCCCTATCTCTTGTGATCCCTATCCCTTGCGATTCCTATCCTCCGTGATCTCTATCCCCTGCAATTTCTACCACTGTCCTCTCGATCTCTATCCCATATGATCGTTACCCTCTGCAGTCTCCCCCATCCTCTGTGACCTTATTTCCTGCCACTTTTTCCTTCTGTATGCTGCATTCCATGTTATCTTTCATTCCATGTTTCCTTTCTGTTTTGGACCCCACCTTGGCATGACTGCCAACAATTCTCGCTCCAATTTTTCTCTCTCTTCTCCAGTATCTGGTCACCTTACTGTCACAGCCCTATAGGCTTTCAATCTGGTCAGCTGCTAGGTGGTAAATGGGGACAGAGTACAAATGAGGTCTACCATTCCCTTTTTGTATTTCTGAGATTTGAAAAGTACTCACCTCCCCAACCCCCTGTGATTACCAAGATGTAATATCCTGTAATATCCATTTATTGTTTTAGCACAATGAATCTCAAAATATGGCTCTTTTGATATGGAGATATACTCAAACAATTTGACTCCCAATGTACTGGTTATTATTTTAAATCTAATTACATCATCAGTTACCTTTTTGATATCAATGGGTTTATAGTTCTTAAAATTTGATAGAATCATGAACAGAATAAAGGTGTCTGGCAACACTTTGGCCAAACTCCCTTAGCAATGAAGCAGAAATCCATTATTATTGAACTTGCAGCTGAAGGTCATGCTGAATCTGTATTCAGTGCACTAATTATTCTCTACGTCAGTTTGTGGTTACAATAATTAGATAAAGCCGAAAGATTAAAAGATGTAAGGGATCTAATTCATCATAATTATCGAGCATGTTAGATTAATTTCATTTGATTTGACAAGTAACAATCCATCTGTAAAAGTAAGAAATGGGTTTGCTTCTTGACTATGTTTTAAGGGAGAGAATGTGACGAGAAGGTTAATTTGATGTTGAGTAGCGCAATGATTGATACTGCTGGAACATCTATTCCTGGAACAGCTTAGTGCTCTAGCCCTACAATTCTATATCCAAATTTGTGCTGCTCAGTGCACTAACTTTGATCTACTGCATACCTTACTCTTGCTCCTGTTAATTACAGGGTTTACTTCTATCAGTGATAATAGGCACTGAAGGGTCTAGGACCGAAACGTCAAGCTTTCCTGCTCCTATGATGCTGCTGGGCCTGCTGTGTTCATCCAGCTCCACACCTTGTTACTTCTATCAGTGTCTACTGTTTGGAACTTCCAGGGGTCCTGCATCCTTCTATGTCCTTGTCTGCTTCTAAAAGTATACTTAAGCCAGACATTTTTGACTGATTTTGACCACTTCTCCCAATACCTTTACCATTTCAATTGAAATTTGTTCTTGTTGTACCTTGAGTATATGAATTCAGTCAGTTTTACTGTGATCATCTGTGTGAAAGAGAAGAGACTGTTTCCTTCTCTAACCTAAGGGTTCCTCTTGCTGAGTTCGTGCATGAGCAGATTGAGTAGATGACTACAAAGTGTGCTATTCCAGTTACTGACTGAGGAGACACATTTCTTACAGAGAAAACGGAAATAAACGAATGATGTAGACTTGCTTAGTAACTTGTAATTTTGTAATTACACTTCAATTACAGAACACTTATTGATTGTTTGTGTACAAAGATAAATAGAAATGAGGGAGGCCATTCAGACAATTCATCTCACCATTCTATATTATCTATGTTAACAACTCAATTTAGATGTCATATACAAAACACTGCAATCTGTGTTATGTAATGTGCATAGATAGCAAAATGCATTATTTTAATTTAATTTATAAAAATATAAACTATTCACAAAGTAACTTCAGATGCCAAAGTTGAACAAAATCTCATTTGCTATTTGTCAACCTGTGCCCCGTTGTCCTTCTAAGAACAACAGCCCTTGAAATTTGGAATCAATTTGTATTATTTAATTAGAATCTTGTAATGGATTTTAAACCCTGCAGTAGAACAGCAAACAGGAGAATCTTACTCAAACACTTAAGGCACCTCATCACCAGGCTTGATTATCATTAAAGGTATTCTGTGTTTTAATCAAAGCCTGTCCGAAATCCAATTGTAGACTTGCCTGGAATGAATAAATGATGACTTCTTTTCTCCACTTTCTGAATCAAATGAAATAAAACTGCAAAATTCTACATTCAGTAGGCTAGGCAGCCGGTGTGAAGAGAATGTAAGAGTTACCAGGTGGAATTATTTTGACCCTCACACAATGAGAGTGAGATAGCAAAGGAGTGGTGTAAAATTTTGTGGAATGGTGGCGATCTCATGTACATTACTTACCTCCTGCAGCTGGTATTTTACCAGTAGTGAGGAATATATGGGGCACACTGTATTCCAATGGACCAATTAAAGGCCTTAAGTGGGCAATTAATGATTAATTAAACATCTCCTCCTGCATTACCTGAGCTAATGATGCTGACTGAGAGAGCCATGTCTCCAGCTAGTGTGTCTTGCATATGATGGCTACTGCTCCAAGATAGGCCTACCCCTATGTATTATCCATTTCTGCATCCTGATGAATCTGTCCTCCAACCCATCAATGGGCCCTGCTGGCCTGATCCCAACAAAATGCCAGTCTTACATGGGTATCCAACATCATGGTTTCATGGTTTGGATCAAGTGCCACATCTGTAAAGATATAGTCTAAATGTTTCCCTTTATTTTTAGGTGATACAACATATACTGTCCATGGGTATAATGCCGGAAGATTGGAGAGAGGCAAACGTCATTCCCTTGTTCAAAAAAGGGAATAGAGATAACCCCAGAATTTACAGGCCAGTTAGTCTAACAACAGTGCTGGGCAAATTATTGGAGAGGGCTCTAAGAGATAGGATTTATAATCACTTGGAAAGGCACAGTTTGATTCGTGATAGTCAGCGTGGATTTGTGAGGGGTAGATCATGCCTCACAAACCTCACTGAATTCTTTGAAGAGGTGACCAAACACATGGAAGAAGGTAAAGCAGTGGATGTGGTATACATGGATTTAAGTAAGGCATTTGATAAGGTTCCCCATGGTAGGCTCATGCAGAAGGTAAGGAGGCATGGGATAGGGGGAAATGTGGCAGATTTGATTCAGAATTGGCTGACCCTTAGAAGACAAAGGGTGGTAGTGGACGGAAAATATTCAACATGGTGCTCAGTTATGAGTGATGTACCACAAGAATCTGTTCTGCGTTCTCTTTTATTTGTGATTTTTACAAATGATTTGCATGAAAGAGCGGAAGGTGGATTAGTAAATTTGCGGACGATACAAAGGTGGGTCGTGTTGTGGACAGTGCAGAGGGCTGTTCTAGGTTACAAAGGGACATTGTTAGGATGCAGAGCTGGGCTGAGAAGTGGCAGATGGAGTTTAACGCTGAAAAGTGTGAGGTGATTCATTTTGGAAGGACAAACTTGAAAGCAGAATACAGGGTTAACAGAAAGATTCTTAGCAGTGTGGAGGAGCAGAGGGATCTTGGGGTTCATGTCTACAGTTCCCTGAAAGCTGCCACCCAGGTGGATAGAGTTGTTAAGAAGGCGTATGGTGTGTTAGCTTTCATTGATAGAGGAATTGAGTTCAAGAGCCGTGAAGTTATGCTCCAGCTATACAAAAGCCTGGTTGGGCCACATCTGGAGTATTGTGTCCAGTTCTGGTCGCCTTATTACAGGAAAGGTGTGGAGGCGCTGGAAAAGGTGCAGAGGAGATTTACCAAGACGTTGCCTGGAATGTAGGGAAGGTCTTACGAGGAAAGGTTGAGAGAGCTAGGGTTTTTCTCTTTAGTACGAGGAAGGATGGGAGGTGACTTGATAGAGGTGTAGAAAATGATCAGAGGTATAGATAGAGTGGACAGCCAGAGACTCTTTCCTGGGGTTGAGGTAGGTATTACGAGGGGGCTTAGTTTTAAAGTAAGTGGAGGTAGACATAGGGGAGATGTCAGAGTTAGGTTCTTTACTCAGAGTGGTCGGGGCATGGAATGCATTGCCGGAGCTAGTAGTGGAGTCGGCCTCATTGGGGGCATTTTAGCAGCTATTAGATAGGCATATGGATGATAGGATAAGGTAGGGGTGGAGTTTAGGATTAGGGTAAAAGTTCAGCACAACATCTTGGGCCAAAGGGCCTGTACTGTGCTGTACTGTTCTATGTTCTTTCCCACAAAGGACTGGGTTCTTGTAGAGAACATTGTCTTGAAGTTTATTAACAGAACTTACACTGTTTTCATTGTGTTATATCTTGCAGTAGATAAGTGATATAACCTTAAGGACCATGCTCATGATTTCATCACTGCATTATGGCATGGGAGCTAATTGTGTAAATGTCTCAATCTCCATCTTCCCGAGCTCTGTCCTCTTGCAGCATGTCACACTGAGGGAAGCACACTGTGGGTCATTTTGCAGTCGGCACAAGTTATGTCAATACCAAGAGATATAACAGAAGTTCATTGAATCCTTCAGTACTATGTCATCCATGCCTCATTCATATGTTATGGGCACTGACATATGTATGGACTGATAGTTGAAGATCACCAGCTACCACTAATAACATGTCATTGTGGTAACATGGCAGTAAGCACCTTGAACTCCAAATAAAAAATCCTCATTAAAGATTAGATAGCCATGGATCATAAAGCATTCAGATGAGGAACCACAATATGTTAATATGAGTACAGAGATCCAACTTAAAAGCCAGGAGGCAGACTTAGCTTCCTTCTACTTTAAAGTTCAAGATCTATCTAGCTAGAAACCCTATCATTTTTACAAAAATATAAAAAAAAGTTTCAGCCTGCTTCCCAACATATAAATAAAGGTACAGCAATTAAAATACTTCTTATGGGTATAAAATCAAAATTGGCAGCTAGAAAGCTTCCTATGCTTAAAGTGAGCACCAGAAGATGAAAAAAACTGCAACCATAAAAGTAGAATCCTCCTGTTTGGACAAATGGCTTTTTACATGCTAGAAAGTGCTTTTCTAATCTAAAGAAGCATACCTCTG
>JAHRHZ010000144.1:67254203-67264563 GCA_024137785.1 Ginglymostoma cirratum
TCAGCTTTCCTGCTCCTCTGATGCTGCTTGGCCTGCTGTGTTCATCCATCTCTACACCTTGTTATCTCAGATTCTCCAGAATCTGCAGTTCCTACTATCTCTAAGTTTGGTGAATGGGCAATGCTGAATTATCCATAATGTCCAGGGATGTACAGAATAGGTGGGTTAATCATGGGAAAATATGATTTAACTTTCTCTATCTGACAGGGGTTCACCTATACATCCTGTAACCTGGACTACTACGTCCATTGCTCTCAATGTGGCTTCCTCTATATCGGTGAGATCAAGCGCAGACTCGGGGATTGTTTTGTGGAGCGTCTACGCTCTGTAGCGATCTTCCGGTCACAAACCATTTCAACTCCCCCTCCACTCCCTGGCTGATATGTCCATTCTGGGCATCCTCCAGTGCCACAATGACGCCACCAGTAAACTGGAGAAACAACACCTCATATTCCTCCTCGGAAGCCTACTGCCTGATGGCCTGAACATAGAATTCACCAGTTTTAAAATCTCCCCAACCCCGGCCTCATCGCATGACCAAACCTCCCTCTCATCCCCCCTTCCTTGACCTGACACAACCTGTTCATCTTCTCTCCCACCTCTCCATCCCACCCTTCCCACTGACCAATCCCCATCAACCCCTGCCTGTATCCACCTATCACCATTCCACCTACCTTCCCCAGCCCCACCACTCCTCCTCTATTTATTTCCCAGCTCCCTGCCCTCCCCATTTCTGAAGAACGGCCCTAACCCAAAACATCGGCTTTCCTGCTCCTCTAATGCTGCCTGACCTGCTGTGTTCCCCCAGCTCCACACTATGTTACTCTGAGGTCCACCTCTCCACTCTTTCTCTGTGTCTTATTTCATCAACTGTAGAACCATTTCTGTGCAACTTTTCTGCAATCTCACTGTAGTTATTATACCTTTTCCAAAGTATGCTGCCCAGAAATGGATGCAATTTATCAAAGCAGCCCACTTGATTGGCATCATATCCACAAGCATCCACTTCCTCCACCACTGATACTCAGTAGCAACAGTGTGTACTATCTACAAGATGCACTGCAGAAGTTCACCAAATATCGTTAGACAGCACCTTCCGAATCCACAAATACCTCCAAGAGCAGCAGATACATGGAAACACCACCACCTGCAAGTTCTACTTCAAGCCACTCACCATCCTGACTTGGAAATATATCTCCATTGCTTCACTGTTGCTGGGTCAAAATCCTGGAATTCTCTCGCTAACAGCATTGCGGTTCAAGAAAATAGTTCACCACCACCTTCTCCAGGGCAACTCGGGACAGACTGCTGAATCTTGTGAATAAATTTAAAAAGTGCTTAAAACTTTATCATATTCCTCAGTTAAAAGAGAATTTCAAGGTATTTGAAAAAGTAGGAAAGTGAAAACTAATAATTAAAGGAATTCAAGCCTCAAATTGCAGCAGTAAGGTAAAATCTGTCCGTCCAATTTATTTCATTTCCAATTCCAGTTTTAGTTCAGTTTTAGCTGCTGTGTAACACACTACATGTATTAATGGTTATTTTTATATTATTTCCAGTGTTACATGTGCAATCAATGGATTTTTTTAAAGCTCTGAACTTAGCTTTTATGACGCACCATAATTTATTTACAGCTACTACTCTGCTTCTATTAGTCTTTATTCAGCATTTTTAGTTTATCAATAACCTGTGTCCCTGATCCCTGTAGCTACAAAATATTACAGAAACATTTGGGTTGGAACAAATTGCAACAAAGGGCCACAGTTAAAATTATAAACCATCAGAACAAATAGCATGTGAACCTGCAATCTCGTCACAGCTCATAGCTCTTTCTTACCCAACTGTTATTTGATATTGTGGTTTGGCTATTTTTGTACTTGCAAGTAATTATAATACTGTAACATCTGGTAAGGCTCTGAAGCCTGCCATTGTTTGCAATTATCTGCAATGTGAGTCCTTTGAAGGCAACAGTAATTCTTGATACACGATTGCATAAAGGTTTAAATAATTTATTTAAATAATACTGGGTACAATTATGCCACAGGACAGGAAGGGGGCAATAAAACAGGAAAATGTGTGAGTACATTATTGGAAAATGATGGAATTAATTATAATGAAAATGTAGTCTTATGAATTCAACTCACACATTGTGAATCTTGGATTTAAATATTTGCTTGGCTGAAGAATCTGCTATAAGATTTCAGTAGAAATTAATGTCAGAACATGGCGATGCTTGCATTGGGTTTGGAAATGGAATTTTTCATGGCTGAGAAGAATAATTCATAAGAAAATCCCTTCTAGTCGTTTCAACCTAAGATTGAAAATGCATAATGATAAATGAGGGAAGTAACAAAATTAAGCTGGTTTCCGAGTAATGGCTGAGCTGGTGAAAGCAGTACTATACTGACCACATGAGAGCAATGTTCTTTCCCCAATCTGTGGTGTTAGTTGATCTCATTCAAGTAATGTATGGGTGTATAATGAGTGTCTGGGAGTTGAGGAAGAGAAAGATCATATGGGCTTTTCTGAAGTGTAACGCTATCTCATCATTGAAAATGAATTTTGGGCATGAACAAATGAAGCCATGCACCTTGATTGGATACCTTTCATGGTATACAGAACTATATCCCTTATTTTTGATGATAAACAAAAAGCTATGACTTGTGCATTGCTTGCAGGCTTTTAATGCACAAAACAAAATTAACATGCAACTTGAGCAGATAACTTTTCACGCACGCAGCCCATTTACTGAACTTCAGCCATCACAAATTAACATTCTGCTGGGTTGACATCTTACATGGTTATGTGTTCTCTTTGCCACTGTGAACAGAATGCAACAGATTTTCCACTGACAGCAACCATCATGTACTATCCATCACCCACAAAGATGCTGCCTGTCTCTTGAAGATAAAATACCAGCTGTTGCTTTCCCACTTGGTGCCACATATTCTTGACAGACTGCAGGAGTGGTTTCTTTACACTGAGGCAGAGAAATGCAATCAGTCCTTTGCCTGTTGCGTCAATGCTATCCCAGGAATCTGCTTAGCACAGCATGATGTTTTCAAAAGCAGCTAGCAAGAGTTCCTTGTGATAACAGTATTGCTTTTTAAAGATTTTTTTTCACTTAGTCATTCATCAAAATGAAGGACATTGATAGTTTGGATGAAGCATTTCCTACCTCGTTGTGATAATGACTTCCAGAGTTATTTCTGAATCAAAGTCATACCCACTGACGACAGTAGAGGACATTGTTTTGTTTGAAATCCTTTGTTAACTTACTCCTCAAGTGCAAAAGACTCATGATTTATAAACAGAACAGGGATGAGTATTTCCAAAGTCATTCAATTATTTGGTGCTTTTTTTCCAGCAGAAGGGTACATTTGTCATTGTTGGAAAATAGAACTTTCATTCTGGGTAGCCAATAGCCCACCCACCCACATTAGATTTACTAGGGTTAGCGGTATTAGGGCTAAATGACTGTAAAATCTTCCTCCTCCTGTGCTGAATTGTGCTTGAACTTTCAAACCTCATGGGACATTTTTTTCTTTATTCATTCATGGGATGAGGGTGTTGCTGGCTAGGCAGCATTTATTGCCCAGAGGGCAGTTAAGAGTCAACCACATTGCTGTGGATCTGGAGTCGCGTGTAGTCCAGACCAGGTAAGGATGGCAGCTTCCTTCCCTAAAGGACATTGATGAACCAGACGGATTTTTCCCCAAAAATTGACACTGGATTTATGGT
The DNA here is from genome assembly GCA_024137785.1 of Ginglymostoma cirratum. NCBI lineage: Eukaryota > Metazoa > Chordata > Chondrichthyes > Orectolobiformes > Ginglymostomatidae > Ginglymostoma > Ginglymostoma cirratum. The sequence continues at coordinate 67,257,945 of JAHRHZ010000144.1, forward strand.
CATCATTACATTCTTAATTCCAGGTATTTATTGAATTCAAATTCCACCATCTACTATGGTGGGATCCCAACCCTGTTCCTCAGAACATTATCTGGTTCTTTGGATTAACAGCCCAGTGATTATACCACTAGGCCATCACTGCCCCCAGCTGCAGCTGCTTTCCAGTGTGCAAGATTTATTTGTAAAACCAATCTTATTGCACCTACTTCAGGCAAGCAGCTGTTTTGATACCAAGTTATAACACATGGCACAACATTGTGTGAAGTAGCCATGGGCAGAATCCTTTCGGTCTATGGTAGGATGTGTAGCAGAATTGGATGAGAAGTCCAGTGAGGCCCATCTTGATGCTGGATGCAGTTCATGCCATCTTTTATATTTTTCACAAGCAGTGGCGCTTGCTTGCCAACAGCGAGTTGCCAATTATGGGTGATAATTGTTTTTTCAATGTCTTGTTACTGGCTCAACTGCCTCAATAATATTCGGCTTTCTGTTTTACCAAGCTTGCTAAATAAGGTGAGAAAACTCAACAAGGAAACCAGAATGGGTACTTGACAGATTCAGCTTGTTGCTTGCTACAAATGACCTTCCTATTGACCATGCTGTTTCATAGGGCACAATCCAACCACTGGTACACGTCTTCCATGGACATTGGTATCTAGGACCTACCAACCCTTCATAACCATTTTGGCACCTCTCTGTTATACTGGTAATGTATTTTGGAAGCACAAACCTGAATTGCAGGGCACAACATCACTAACTGGCACTGGAAGGCCGTAGCAGGGACACTGTGCAATCATGGACAGGTGCCCAGCTCACAGAATGGACCAGGCTACATCTCAGGTCTGCTGTCTTAGCTCAATTAGCTTCAACATCTATGCCTTCCCTTGCTGTGCCAATTAGTGCAGTCCTCAGTCAAGAGGGCATACAATTTGCTGTAGTGTGCTTTGTCAATATCATTATTGCTCCATGTGTCACTAGCTAAGATAGCAAACACACTGCATGTGCAACAAGCAAACAGCCATGTGGGGATTAAGTGTGGTATGTCAAAATTTGCAAATGACACTAAGGTGAGTGGTAGAGCAAAGGTAGTTCAGAAGACACTGAAAGTCTGCAGAGGGATATAGATAGTCTAAGTGAGTGGGCAAAGGTCTGGCAGATGGAGTAAAATGTTGATAAGTGTGAGGTCATCCATTTTGGTAGGAATAACAGCAAAATGGACTATGTTTTAAATGGTAAAAAATTGCAGCACGCTGCTGTGCAGAGGGACTTGGGTGTCCTTGCGCATGAATCGCTAAAAGTAGGATTGCGGGTGCACCATTTGATTAAAAAGGCAAATGGAAGTTTGTCTGCCTTTGCTCAAGGGATGGAGTTTAAAAACAGGGAGGCTATGCTACAGCTGTATAGGGTCTTGGTGGGCCACACCTGGAGTACTGTGTGCAGTTTTGGTCTCCTTACTTGAGAAGAGATATACTAGCACTGGAGGAAGTGCAGAGGAGATTCACTCAGTTGATTCCAGAATTGCGGTAGAGACTGAGTAGAGTGGGATTATACTCATTGCAATTCAGAAGAATGAGGGGAGATCTTATAGAAATATGTAAGATAATGAAGGGACTAGATAAGGTGGAGGCAGGGAGGTTGTTTCCACTAGCAGGTGAAAGTAGGACGAGAGGGCAATGTCTCAAAATAAAGGGAAGCAGCTGTAGGACTGAGGTCAGGAGGAACTTCTTCACTCAAAGGGTTGTGAGTCTGTGGAATTCCCTGCCCAGTGAAGCAGTTGAAGCTACCACGCTGAACGTTTTTAAGGCAAGGTTAGATAAATTTTTGAACAATAAAGGAATTAGGGTTATGGTGAGTGGGCGGGTAAGTGGAGCTGAGTCTCAAAAAGATCAGCCATGATCTTATTAAATGGCGGAGCAGGCTTGAGGGGCCAGAAAGCCTACTCCTGCTCCTAGTTCTTATGTTCTTATATCTCATAGTCTTAGGGGAGTAGTCCTTACTGAAGTTCATGGAGACACCCGTCAATCATGGGGACCCAGCAAAATAAGTCAAGGGCAACTTTTGCTTAGTACTCCATGGGATTAGCCACAGTCAGGATTCTGCTTCTGAGGATTCTAGGCAGGGTGTCTGTGTAGTCCAGTGAGTGGATCATGATTAGTTTTGTGTTTCACAGTGACCAGTCCAGGGAATTAGGGCTAACATGGTTGGGGAAATGTACAGTAACCAGACAGGGGTCTGGGGCTATAAGGTCAGGTCACTCAGGAGGTGCACCACTGTCAGACCATTGAGTCCATTCATAGAAACTAAAGGAAAAATTGGGGTTACAAGGATGGCGTTTACTGCAGGAATGAGAATCAACAAGTTAGTCTTCGTCAGTAGGGGTGTACAGGCTCTGGGGAAGGGAGGTTTATAATTGTAGAGATTGTGGAGGCATTGGTGGTGATCTATGAGGAATCACTGCAGTCAGAGAGGGTGCCAGGAGTCAGGAAAATGACCAATGTAACACCCCTGTTTAAAAAGGGAGGGAGACAGAAGATGGGGAATTATAGGCCAGTTAGCTTGACCATTGTTGTTCAAAAGATTTTGGAGCCCACTATTAAGGATGAGATTGTGTGAAGGGAGGTCATCACTGACAAATCTGTTAGAATTCTTCGAGGAGGTAATGAGCAAGTAGACAAAGGAGAGCCAGTGGACATGATGTATTTGGATTTCCAGAAGGCCTTTGACAAGATGCCACACAGGAGGCTGCTAGATAAGACAAGAGCCCATAGTATTAGAGGCAAGGTACTGGCAAGGATAGAGTATTGGCAGACAGGCAGAAGGGAGAGAGATTGGTGCAAAAGGGTCTTTTTCAGGATGGGAGCTGGTGGCTGGTGAAGTTCCTCAGTGGTCAGTGTTGAGAGCACAATTATTCACGTTACACATTAACAATCTGGGCAAAGGAACTGAAGGCACCATTGCTAAGTTTTCAGATAGCATAATGATAGGTGGTGGGACAGGTAATGTTGAGGAAGCAGGGACGCTGCAGAAGGACTTGGACAGGCTATGGGAGTGGGCAAAGAAGTAGCAGATAGAATACAATGTGAGAATGAAGAGCTTCTGATAGGAGGAGCAGTTTAGGACTCAGGTACTGTATTCAATCGAGTTTTGAAGGATGGGGAGGGATCTGATTGAATCTGAATGCAGAATACTGAGAGGCCTGGACGTGAAGAAGATGTTTTCACTAGTAGGAGAGACTAGGACATGAAGGCACAGCCTCAGAGTGAAGGGATGACCATCTAGAACTCAGCTGGGGAGGAATTTCTTCAGCCGGTGGGTGGTGAATCGTTAGAACTCATTGCACAAGGAGGCCATCATTCAGTGCATTTCAGACAGAGATATACAGGTTTTACATTAGAAAGGGGATTAAGGGTTAGGCAGAGAAAGCAAGATAATGGATTTGCGAAATGTATTAACCATGATTGAATGGTGGAACAGAAATGTTTGGCCGAAAGGCCTTATTTTGCTACTGCATCTCATGGTTCTATGGTGAAGGGGAGCAGGGGTGGGCAGCAACAGTATTGACAGGGTTGATATGGTTCAGAATGGATGGGAACAGGATAATATGGGTGGGTAGGTCATTCATGGTCAGGAGCATTCTAGCTTTAGATTGAGAGCAATGAATGATCAATATTGCCATGGTCACCTCATATACCAAATGTTGAGTAGGAAAGGTAGTCAGGTGTAAGCACATGGAAATGGATTGATTAAGGACCTGGGGAGGCGTTGAGCCTGAGGGATTTACAGGAGGGGCTACCAGGAAGAGGATTCAGGTGTTTGGGGGCCTCACCAACATGTTTAGGTGAAGGCTGCAACTCACTGACTGAGGAGTGCACACTATCTTATTGCCTTGAACAGTGCTGGAAATCAGAAGCGCACAATGGGGATAAAGGGGGCTGCAGCCACACTCAGAGTGGGTGAGATAAGTGGCTCTGCCTGTGAGGGAGGGGCCTCCAGATCCCATCAGTGACAGGCCTTTTAAAGGAAAAATACCTTGCAACTGGATAAATGCTGCTGACAACTCATTGTTAGCTACACTTTTGGATAAAGAAACCACAAAATAACAGGGATATTGCATGACGAGGGCCTAAGGTGTCAGTATGAACCAACACTGTGATTATGCATTGTTTCTCTTGCTTCCAGAGGCCGTAACAATCTCTCAGTAATCTACTCCATAGAACCTGTTCTGTGGCCATGAAGTGATGCGTGATGCTGTAACAGTGATATTTGGCCCTATAAAGAGGGACTAGCAAACACATGTAGGGATAAAGCGCATAAATGTTCACCATTATTTGCAAATCAGTCATCCAAAGTAGGTTAAATAGCTTTTCTGTTTCCTCTCCCCCTATTACATCTGAGTGTACTCCTTGGTTCTGTAGCTGGGATAGAGGTGGCCTGCTCAGCAGTGGAATCAGCTAGACCATTTTGGAGGGCAGTTCAGAGTCAACCACATTGCTGTGGGTCTGGAGCCACATGTAGGCCAGACCAGGTGAGGGCATCCAATTTCCTTCCCTTAAGGACATTCGCGAGACACTTGAGTTTCTTTTTGACAATCAGCAATAGTTCATTGTCATCTGTAGATTCTTAATTCCAGATTTTTTAAAAAATTCAAATTCCACCATCTGCTGTGGGATTTGAATTTATATTCCCGGAACATCAATTGAGTTACTGGATTAATAGCCTGGCGATAAAGCCAGTACAACATCTCCTCCCCCTAATAGTTGAAACCTTTGACTGACCTAGATGTGGTTCCTCCTCTGGCAAAGTACCCTGTCTTGTTGTGAGAAACAGAATTAACATTTTGTGTCTGATATGACTTGTCAGAACAGTTTAGAACATCAATCTGTCCATGGAGGCAGGCAGACAGTGACATGATTTGCTGTAATAATGCAGTTCCTGGGCAACAAGAGAAATTGTGTCATACATACTTATCTGCTGCTCCTGGTCCTCCCTCTGTGCATGTGAAAGAAACCCCTGACTGCCAACAATCACAGGGTCCTGGGACTGAGTAGTGAGACAGTGGTCTCTGGCTGTCCTCTAATTTCCATTGGCCTGGGTCATTTCTTCCTTGGCCAGCTGAGCAACTGTTACAGTGAGATGCTCACGGGATTGAGTTTCCACACCCTTGAAACTTAAAGTACCCAACAAGCTGTCAGTATCTGGGCTGGTGGGGTGAAGGAGGAAGCCTTGCTGATGTTTCCTTTGAGGCTTTGGGTCTTTCATCCTCAGAGGCCAAACAGGCAGATTCTGAGGGAGCTGAGCGATTTTCCATAGAGACCATGGAGATGTTGAGTGTACCTGCAAGACAGAAGAGAAAGAGAAAAGGCATCATGACTTGGTGGTTAGAAGTGGTACAATAAATGACAGTGAAAGCAGGGTTAAAGTGAGGGTTGTAGTGGAACGAAGGTGGGCACTTACTTAGTTGTGTACATCACTGCAGCAATAGACCCTGTTTTCCTCAGTGAGGGCCAGAAATCCTCTTCTTGTATGGGGTGAGGAGCTTAATGTTGGGTGCCCTCCACCCTGTAAGGACTCTATCTGCCCTATAATGGGCTGTCTTCTCCTGGAATGAGAGAAAGAGAGAGATTGAGTGAGGAGAAAGTGGGTGGCACAGCTGTTAGTGCTGGTGTAGGTAGGCGCAAGGTGGTGAGGTGTTCTGAGAGAGGGAGGGAGGAGACAGGGAAGGTGGCATGCTGGGTCAGTGGTGTGGAGGGTGAAGACAAGTGGGAAAGAGAATGACAGGGCATGATCCTTGGTGGGAGCTGAGTGCAGTAGCAGAAGTAGCCTGCGTGCAAGGTACCTGAGACAACAATGTGGCACTTACCCGGACGTGGCACAGGAAGTCATTGACCTACTTTTGACACAGCTGGCTATTCCTCCACTTCCTGGTGACTATACTGATCCAGGTTACAACTTCAGACCAGACTGACAAGATCTGGTCTTGCAGCATTCTCTACTCCTCACCTCTGGAACACCCTGTCTGGCAAGATGGCCAGGTCCCTGTTGGAGAATCACAGTGCCATCTTCCCCTGCCTTATCATGTTCAGGTTCTGTCTGACAACATGCAGGTCAGCTTCAGAATGCCCATGCTCATTCAGTTACACAGCTGCCATGGTCTGTCTTTTGGTACCCAGCTACTGAGTGTCAATTTGTTCCAGGAATGACGTAGTGAGATGAGGTGAGGTTGATAGTGAAGCAAGTTTAGTACGATACAGCAAGTAATGTCACCACTCCTCATAGTGAAAAATCCTCCAAAAATTCAATGTAACTCAGACGTAAACTAAAAAGCATAAGATTCAACTGCATGTTAACGTACTGAGCAATAGTGCAGCTTGAAGAGGAATGTGGATTATACTTCTTTCTAATCAATCTGACTGGAGTGTAAGAGGTTGAGGGGTGACCTTATAGAGGTTTATAAAATCATGAGGGGCATGGATAAGGTGAGGGCCAAGGGTCTTTTTCCTGGGGCGGGAGTTCCAAACTAGACACCATATTTTTAAGAGATAAAAGGTACTGCAGATGCTGGAGAATCCGAGATAACAAGCATGGGGCTGGATGAACACAGCAGGTCAAGCAGCATCTT
>JAHRHZ010000144.1:67264963-67314045 GCA_024137785.1 Ginglymostoma cirratum
GTGTTCATCCAGCCCCACACCATATTTTTAAGGTGACATGTGGGGCAAACCCTTTTACATGTTGTGTGGCTTGTGTGTAGAATGAACTGCAGACGATGTAGGGCAGTTACAACAGTTAAAAGACATTCAGATAACTACATGAATAGGAAAGATTTGGAGGGATATGGGCCAAGTACACGTGAGCAGGACTAGTTTAGTTTGGAAGCCATGGTTGGCATGGACTAGTTGGACAGAAGTGTCTGTTTCCATGTCGTAAGATTCTATGACTCTATGATCTTTGGATTAGTTGGGGCTTGAATCCAGATCTCCTGAACCAGAGATACGGTCAGTACCACTGCATTGTAAGGCTTATTTTCACAGCTATTAATGACTGAGAGATGTAATGCATGGATGATAAAAATCACCAATAACTAAAGAACACATTTCAATTGAATGAAATGTTATTTTTAAACTGAAGACTGGTGCAGGCTGAATAAACTGTGAATGAATTATTAAACTACGTAATAGTTATTGTGCTACTTAATGAACGCTTTTGCATTCTGTTAATGAACTGGGAAACAACACACCATACAATTTTCTTAATGGGCCATTACAAACATGTTAACGATATATATAATTCCACATATTCACAACATATCGAGCTATTTAACTGAAATTACACTTGCATATTTCATTAAAAACATTTGGTATTGGTAATTAAAATATATATACAGATAATTTGTTAATAGTCTTTCCAAGTAAACATCTGTAACTTGATAGGCTACTTAAGTGCACATCCGTAATTTTCTGAATTGCTTAAAACAACTGTGATTTAATAATGGTCTATTTTAATGAGAAGTTTCATGTTGCCGATAGCAGACATAAGTGTATAGCTTTAACCTGTGGATGGGTTATGATGATATTTTTATTTCATGGTATCATTTTAGGAATGTAGCCTTCCTCATACAGATATGCGCTAAAGGAAATGAACATATATGAATTAATCAATGATAAATGAAATATATCATTTAAACATGACAAAGATTTACTAAGACTGCATGAATGCAGGTACACTAAATGTTTATACATTAGGTGCTCTCAAAATTTAAGAAAAGGTATGATTTCCTGTGAAATATTGTTTATGTATCTTATCTGGGAGAATTAAAAGCTTCTTTACATCCTAGGTGGAAATCCTTGTCCTGGTAGCCATACTTTGCAAGAATGGCGCTCTTGTAATGAGCATGGCTGCATGGTATTCTATTGGGATACATCACCATGGGGTCCTTGTACAGAAGATACAGCAGTGATGTCCCTCAATGCTACAATCCGTTGGAATAATGAGGCCACATGTTCTGTAGGCATGCAGACTCGCCGGGTTCTTTGCATGAAAAGCAAATTTGGACATGTTTCTCCCAAAAGGTATTAGTATTTCCTTTCCGGAGTAAAAATTTAGATGTTATTAATAATAAAGAAAATAATTCTTGCTTTTTCTTGACTATTGTAGTGACTTAATAAGTACAGTTGTGATTTGTGAAGGTTGTTGCTGCTCCACCACAATGTTTTCAAATCATTGACTCATATAAAACAAGAGCTCACTCAGAAACCTTAATCTAGTTTGATCTTGTACAAAGACTGGTATTTCTGTGCATTCTGCTCAACCCTCTTGGTTTCGCTCTTTTTCTTAGTATAACATCCTAAAAACAGCACAATGGAATGGAAAAGTCTACGGACTGAATTAAATTGTTTCTTGGAATTCCCCATTCTTTATTTAGAGTCACCACATACATTTTCTTTTGAGCTTTACCAAATTTTTGCATACACTTCCAAGTCCACAGAAAAGAAAATTTAGCAGATTATTGCAGCATTTTTTGAGTGCTGTCCAACGAAATCAATAGATTAGCAGCTGAAGACGCTAAAATATTTGTCAGGGGTTTCAACATGCACTGTCTAAACAAATTTAGGAACCTGCACAAGACGCTGAATGGATTCTAAAACCTCAGTTAAAAATTAAATGTGGGCTGCGTCATTTCAGACAGCTTCTGAGATACGTAAATCCCATTGAATTGGGAGCAGGTTATTTTAAAATGGGCTACAAAGATGCTTGAAGATCTACTTTAAGGTACAACTTCTGTACATTTAATAAATAGGAGAATCAATACATAAAATGAATATACACTTTTTTGTTGGAACGAATGAAAGTTTGCAGCTCAGGTTCTTTCACTTTAAGTTCCTGAAGCTTTTGAGAAGATGTCTAGAGGATTGATAACATAAGATGTTTTACATGGAAAAGCAAAGGAAGTCAAAAACCTGAGTCAACCTGAGCTATCTTAATACCCTGTTCAGAAACAACATTAACAGAGGTGAGGGAACAAGTTATTTGCTTGTCCTGCTGATCAAAAGGAAGTGCAGAGCATGGAATAATCTGAAGAATGGGAGAAAAAAAGTTACAGGTTTTTAAAATAAATTGGACTAGAGAAAAACCAACCTGATATTTGATAGTGTACTCTCCTGTTTCATTCATCATTTCCCTTTGATCTTTGTTGTTTCTCTTTGTCACTGTTAATTGCTGTTTCTCTGAAATTCTGTTCCTGTTTATAGGCACTTCCTCTGTGTCCTTCTGCTCTTCAACCTTTTCTGGTTTTCTTCTGACTCTTTTGCTGCTCATATGCTATAATGCTGAAATGTGCCATCATCATGACAGCTTCCTTCTGAAAATAGCAAGAAGGGTCTAGGCCCGAAACGTCAGCATTCCTGCTCCTCTGATGCTGCTTGGCCTGTTGTGTTCATCCAGCTCCACACCTTGGTATCTCAGTTCTTTAGTGGCTTTTATCAGAAGGCAACGTAAATTCAAGGAACAGCATCTTATCATTCAATTAGCCAGTTTGCAGCATTCTAGACTCAGTAGTGACTTTAAAATGTCAGATCATAATAAATATACCTACTTGTTAGGACAGCAGTTGTTAATAACAAATCTGCTATTCCCATTTACATCTTGTCCAGAATGATCTTTTGTTTCTTTACTTGTCCAATACCATCATTTTGCTTTGCAATATTGTCCTTTTTGTCATGTAATCTCTATTACTTTTCACTCAATCACAGATCTTCCCATTTATTATTTCTTCCCCTTCTTCCTCTTCCATGAATCTGCTTAAAATTTGGTTACATCTCTAAGTTTTTCCAGCGCTGCTGAAAAGCCATGAAAGAAATGCTAATTTTATCTCTGCTCAGAGGCTGTTAGATCTGCTATTTCCTGCATTTTTTGCTTTTGTTTCAGGCTTCCAGCCTCTGCAGCATTGTGCTTATGTAGACATTAACGATATTATTTAAGTTAACTGTTTAACCTAGCTAACAGAAATTGACTGCATATTTTCAGGTATAGTTTCCAATTAACAAAGCAGGCAAAATTAATTTTCTATGTCAAAGATGTTCTGAATAATAAGCATAATGTATTTAAATTCATCCCACAGAATGTTTGTTCCTGAACACACAAGACAGAACTTATTTATTTAACATGTAATGGGGAGAAACAAAGATCATCACAATGACAGTCTAATAATGACACGCCAGCACTAATGGACAACACATTAAAATGTCATGGGCAATCTCTTAATCATACTGATGAATTTTCCATATGCAGACATCAGGAATAATAACTACAATGCATAATGCTAATAGGGTACAAAGTTCAGCTTTCACTTCCTCATCATTCGTTTTTAATACAGGGAATTTATTAATACTATTAAATACAGTTGAATGTTGTCAAGACTTTCTGCTCAATTATTTTTATTTAAATTCATTGATAGCAATAAATTAGTAAAGCTGGTTTAATCTGACTCCTGAGTAATGATGATAATGAAAATGAACTTCCAGTACAAAAGTGTACAATTCGTTTGAGAATGAAGAGAATAATAGATATTGTTCGATATATCACGCTGAGAATTGATGTAGGGAACAAGAATTGTCTGAATAAAAAGAACTACAATTCTATTAGAAAAGTAGACAACGAGTTTGAGAATGAAGCAAAGAATGAGAATTGATGACAAAAGAGGCATTTTTGAAGTTTTTTTATCTTACAGTCATCAGGACAATTCACAAGAGAACCAACATTTATTTGATCAACAGTTGATCAACACAAAGCTTGGCTGTTGACTGTCAGTCATAATTAATTGATGCATTTTCCATGTTAATACTACTACCTGTTGTAGTCCATTTGCTGAACAATCAGCACTCTTCTCTTATTTAGGATAAATATTCATTTTACTCTTGAATGGGTATTCTTGAGAATTGAGCAATATGGAAAGCCCAATCAAAATTTGACTTTTCACCAATAAAATGAGTAATGTTCCATAGATCACTTTGAGAACAGGTTTTCATGAATCATTCCACACCCATAATGCAACATTTTTCTCAAATTATTTTAGTGAACCACATATGGAATTGTGGTGAGGGTGTAAAACTAGATTGGATTTGAATGTTCAATGTTCACATTTCTACTTCAGTTAATTTACAGAAAAATACTCCTCTTTGACTGAGGGAACTTTTTTTAATTCATTCATGGGAAGAGGGCATTGCTAGCTAGGCAGCATTTATTGCCCAGAGGGTTGCTGTGGGTTTGGAGCCACATGTAGGCCAGACCAAGTAAGGATGGCAGTTTCCTTCTCTAAAGGGCATTAGTGAACTAGAGGGGTTTTTCCCCAAACAGTCACCAAAGGATTCATGGTCATCATTAGATTCTTAGTTCCAGATAGCTATTGAATTCAAATTCCACCATCTGCCATGGTAGGATTTGAACTCAGGTTCACAGAGCAGTACCTAGGTCACTAGATTAACAGTCTAGCGATAATACCACTGGGCCATCACCTCCCTTTAAGCATAGACTAGCCTTTTACAACCCAGTTAACATTTAACAGTTAACATTTTGAAATCAGTCACTGCCACAAGTGAGAAATGATTCTCCAGAAGTAATCCTGCTTAACTTAGTGAGCTGCAAAATTGACAGGTGAGCACCTTCCCACTAACACTAACAGAACATTGTTTTCAAAAGCTCGGAGATAGTAAGAACTGCAGATGCTGGAGTCAGAGTCAATATAGTGTGGAACTGGAGAAGCACAGAAGGTCAGGCAGCATCAGAGGAGCAGGGCATTAATTTTTCGGGTTTACACTCTTCATCAGGAGCTGAAATGTCAACTTTCCTGTTCCTCTGATGCTACCTGACCTGCTGTGTTCCTCCAGCTTTGCACTGCATTGATAGTTGCTCATTAAAGTGCTTTGTACAATATAATAAGTCATTTCTTTGGAAATGGCTGGATACATAGTTAAATCACATGCCCATGTACGTAGAGTAAGTTTATAGAACCCCTACAGTGTGGAAACAGGCCCTTCGGCACAACAAGTCCACAGCGACCCACAGAGCATCCTATCCAGACCCATCCACCTACAACCCATCTAACCTACACATCCCTGAACATTATGGGCAATATAGCATAGCCAATCCACCTACCCTGCACATCTTTGGGCTGTGGGAGGAAACCGGAACACTTGGAGGAAACCCACACAGACACAGGGAGAATGTGCAAACTCCACACAGACAGTGACCCAAGGGTGGAATCAAGCCAGGGTCCCTGGTGCTATGAGGCAGCAGTGCTAACCACTGAGCCACTGTGCTGCTCATTTATGCTTAACATGTAATTTTAATTTGTGTAGCAGTCATTGTCTTGGATGAAACATGATCTGAAAACCTGAAAATCTGATTGACTAGAAGGGATTAATCTTCCTTGAAAAGAAAATTACCTTTATACATTACTGTTGTGAAGTTCATTGCTTCTGTTAAGTCTGCTCTTTGTAACAGCTTTTTGGTTTTTCATTTCTCCAAAAATTTCTAGGTGTCCTGAAAATACCAGGCCTGAAACAGTTCGCCCATGCCTATTACCATGTAAAAAGGACTGCATTGTCACCCCTTTCAGTGAATGGACACCTTGCCCTACTCAATGTCAACAAGGTAATTCCTTTGGAAAAATTATCCTCAATGTTGGACAAATACTTTAAGAAAATCACTAATACTCAAGAACTGGTGCATTTTTGAGTTTTTATTGTTTTCTCCTCCCAGAACTTACACATCTCGAAAATCACATTGCTGAATAACTTAAAAAAAACATCATTTTGCAGAGTATATATCTGTTCACACATAATGATAGAAATCTGGGGAGGTGGAGGCATGATGGTAATATCACAGGATGAGTAATCCAGAGGTCCAGATTAGTGTTTTATAGGCATTGTTTTAAATCCCAGTATGCCAGATGCTGATACTTAATTGAATAAAAACATTGAATTAAAAGCTAGTCGAATAGTGACCATGCAATTATTGTTGTAAAAAGTTCATTGTTAGGGAACAAAATGGACTGTCTCTAGCTGGCCTGGGCTACATATGACTTCAGATCCACAGCAATGTGGCTGACTCTCAACTGCCTTTGTTGAGGCAGAGCACAGCAGAATGGTCATCACATTGTAAATCTTTTCTGAACGCTTTCAAATTTCACAACATCCTTCCAAAAGCAGGGACACCAGACTTGCACACAGTATTCCAAAAGTGGCCTAACCAATGTCATGTACAGCTGCAACATGACCTCCCAACTGCTATACTCAATGCACCGACCGATAAAGGCAAGCGTAACAAATGTCTTCATCACGATCCTATCTACTCATGAATCCACTTTTATTGATCCCAATACTTTCTAAGAGGTTGTCGCAAAGGCATCCTGGCCCCTTGTGAATGGACAATTTCTTTCCTGTTCTCCAACTTCTTGACCAAAGCCATCAGTTTAGTGTCAAAATTCTCAGAGCCTGCTGTTTTTGTATAAGGAAATGGTACTGACAGTGTTAATGTTGAAGTTGCATTTGCTCCGTCCAATCTCAGATCTTACACAGTCTTTGTGTGGGAAACAGTTTGTCTTGCGCAATGTTCTGATGGAGACAGATATAAAATACCTGGCTCCCGATTGTTAATTTTCATTGCACCAGTTAGTATCATTCAATAACTTTGTCCTGTAGGACAAATGCCTCTTCGTTTTAAGACTCTCTACCTCTGTTAATTAGGCAGCTCTGAGACTCAGAATAGAAAGGAGGAATGGTAGCAGGGAATAAACCACAAAACACCTCTGTTTGATTACCAGAAGATTAAAAATGCTGGCAGCACTATCATCTAGAATTACGATAGCTCTTTGCCATGTTGTGTAATTTTTATGTTTTTCTTATGTCAAACACAGGATTACAATGACTTGCTGCTCTTTCCCTAGCCAAAATGTACCACCCTTTTAAGAGGCACAGCTGGCAAGGAATCTAAACAATCTGGCCAAGTTTGACCTCTTGCTCGCATATGACAATTTTATTCCTTCTGTTCAGCTGTGCAACCACTGAACAACACACTTAATCCTGGCCACAAGCTATCATTTAAATTTGTAGACAATGCAGAGTTTGTGTACTACCTGTATCAAAAGCAATGGGCTCCATTTAATGGCTCACTATGAACTCCAAGTTTATGTTTCTTCTCAAATGTTGTTGTCAATGGTTTCTTACTGAACATTACCAACACATTACATTTGAGAGAATCCTGTCACTACCAATGTAAGTCATAAAAAAGGACAAAGAAAAATTCATAATATGACAATAATGTATATCCTGTGGAAATATTGACTGGCAGTCACAAAATTATGGTCACTCTTTGTGCTGCTACTTTTTCTCTGTTCACCCAGCTTTCTCTCTCCTCTTATTTCCTTTCTCATTCTGTTTTTGTCTCTTTGTTATCATCATTTCTCATTATTTCTCCATTCTTTAGCTTCTGTTTTCAGTTGCCTGCTTCTTTTTTTATTGTATCGTTGTTTTAATTCTCTCTTTACATCATTTGCTCTCACTCTGCGTTCATCTGTTTCGGCACTTGCTTTTTGGTAAGAACCGAATGCAATGGTTAGTGCAAGGTGTGAACAGTATTGAGGAGGAATTTAACTCTGAAAGAGAAACATTCTTTGAAGGTCATTGGTGGCAGCTAAATGGAAGATGAATTGAACATGGTGCACACATGTTTAAATGAGCAAATAAAGGAAAAGATATATGCCCAAATGGAGAACATTTAATAGGTTTTAAATTAATTATATCATGTAAAGGGCCTCCTAAGTTGACCTTGTCTTGTTAAAACTCTGATAATAAAATGTAGTTGAAGATCTGAGTGTTGTCATACTATTTATTGCAATATGTGTCTACGTGGGCTATTAGACCTATAGCATATAATCTCTGAAATACATCTCTAGTTGAAAACATATTGATCTTATTTTTCAATCACAATTTGCATTAAAAATGCAATAAATTTCTGTCAAAAGTACTTCAATAGTTGTATTACATTTGAGAAAAGTTAAACATACAGATCCCCCTTTACAATAACCCAAGAGAAAGGAATTCAAATTTAATTAGTAAACTCCCACAACTATCATCATCAAGACTGGTTTACAATTACAGGAGTAAAAAGCTGTTTTGCTCCAATGAGCACTGTAACACAGTCCCTATAATTAAAATCTTACTGAATGGTTGCACAGTGAGAATGTTGACCACTGTCTCTAGAGTTCTTGGTGACATTGACCTTGAATTTTGTTAACTCAACCGTGCACAGTGATTAAAAGTGCGTAGTGTACGGTATCTATTGAAGAAACAAATTTGATTTAGTGAGTTCAACTGGGTAAGTGAAGCCAGTTCGTTAACTATTAAAATTCAAAATGTTCTTCTACTGGCAAATGAAGTCAGGCATTGTATTGCTTCCTCGTCTCTGCATACTTGTAAACATTGGAAATTTTAGGCAGATGTAATATTAACTTTTACTCATTTGTCAAGTTGTTCCACTCAATATTGGCATTTTATAGAACAAACTGATGTGAACAGTGAGTTAGTACGTCCTTTTCCAAGGGTACTGTGCAATAGATTAGCAAACTGGGATTTGTATTTTCGATTTTCCCCATGGTGAGATTTTAATCTCAGCCAGACCGTCAGAGGGAAACAATGACTGGAAAATGCCTCTCTTCATACAGAAAATTGTTAACTGATTTGACAAATCATCCTGGGTCAGTACACAATTTGCTTAAATAGAATGGGCTGACATCAGAGATAGGATTGCCCAGCTCCAAGAGGGAGTATTTGTTAGTGCAACTGGGGACAGTTTAAACTAAAATGGCAGAGAAATTGGACCCTAAACAGGAGACAAGAGAGGGAGGCAAAAACAAAAGACAGAATGGGAAATAAGAAGAGTGATAGGCAGAGAATTCAAGGGCAAGATCAAACAGGGCCACAATGCAAAATGTTAAAAAGACAAGCCTTAAAACTTCAAGGTTTTATGCGCAGAAAATTTGCAATAAAGTGTATTAACTCATTGTGCAAAGAAATATAAATAAGTCTGATATATTTGGGATTACAGAGACATGGCTGCAGGGTGACCAGTTTGCCAGATATCCAATTTTTGGAAATGACAGATGAAAACAAAAAGGAAGTGGGGTAACATTATTGGTTAAAGAGGAATTAACACAATAGTGAGGAAGAATATTTGCTTTGGTGAAATCAAATCTGTACAAGTCGAGCTTAGAAACACCAAGGGGCAGAAAACAATGGTAGGGATTGTAGAGAAACCTCCAAACTGAAATGTTAATATTAGGGAAGGCATTAAACAAGAAGTTATAGATGCAAACAAAAAAGGTTTAGCTGTATTTATTGCAGACTCTAATCTACATATAGA
This sequence comes from Ginglymostoma cirratum, assembly GCA_024137785.1. NCBI lineage: Eukaryota > Metazoa > Chordata > Chondrichthyes > Orectolobiformes > Ginglymostomatidae > Ginglymostoma > Ginglymostoma cirratum. Next base: position 67,274,709 of record JAHRHZ010000144.1, read on the forward strand.
TTGGGCAAATCAAATCAGTAAAAATACCGTAGAGGAGAAATTCCTGGAGTGTGTACAGGATGGTTTTCTGGACCAATATGTTGAGAGCACCCAAGTGGGCACCAGGCCATTCCTAGACTTGGTACTATATAATGGGAAAGATATAACTGGCAATTTAGCTGTGCAAAAACCTTTAAGGAAGAGTGACCATAATGTGTTAGAATTCTTCCTTAAGATGGAGAGTGACATAGTTGATTCTGAGACTAGTACCCTGAATCTAAATAAAGAAAACAATGATGGTACCATTTGCAAACCGGTTGTAATCAAATGAAGAACGTAATTTAAAGGAATGATGATGGTCAGGTGTTGACAAACATTTAAAAAGTATATGGAAGAACTCCAACAGCTATTCATTCCTAACTGACTTAAACATAAAATGGAAAAGGTGGCCCAACCATGACTAACAAGGAAATTTCAGGATAGTATTAGATCCAAGGAAGGAGCATACAAATTGGCCAAATAAAGTAGCGGACCTGAGGGCTTGGGCAATTTCAATTTCAACAAAGGAGGAGTAAGGAGTTAACTAAGAGGGGAAAATAGGGTACAAAAGTTAGCTTGCAGACAATGTAGAAGCTGCTTACAAAAGCTTCCATAGATTTGTGAAGTGAAAAAATTAGTGAAGACAAATAGGGGCTCCTTATAATCAGAAACAAGAAAAGTTATAATGAGGAGCAAAGAAATGGCAAATCAATTAAATACATGCATTAATTCTGTATTTACAAAGGAGAACACAAATAACAGTCCCAATGATTTTGAAGAACTCAGGGTCTACTGAGAATAAGGAATTGAAGGAAATCAATATTAGTCCGAAAATGGTATTAGGGAAATTGATGGGATTGAAGGCTATTAAATCACCAGGGCCTAATCATCTACATTCTAGAGTACTTAAGGAATTGGCTGTAGAAATAGTGGATTCATTGATTGACTTTCAAATTCTATAGGCTCTAGAACAATTCTTATGCATTGGAGGGTGACTAATGTAACCCCACTATTTAAAAATGGCAGTAGAGAGAAAACAGGGAATTGTAGACTGGTTAGCCTGATATTGGTCTTGGTAAAAATGCTGGAGCCCATGATCAAACATTTAATAGCACAGCATTTGAAAAACAGTGTCAGGATTGGCAGAGTCAGGAAAGTCGATGTTTCGGATCAGGAACCTTCATCAGGACCTGATCCGAAACATCAACTTTCCTGCTCCTCTGACGCTGCCTGATTTGCTGTGTTCCTTCAGCTCCACATTGTATCGACTCTGACTTCCAGCATCTGAAGTTCCTGCTATCTCCTTGACAGAGTCAGCATGGATTTATGAAAGGAAAATTATGGTTGACAAGTCTACTGGAATTTTTCAAGGACATAACAGGTAGACTTGATAAGGGGAAGCCAGTAGACGTGGCTACTTGGATTTTCAGAAGACTTTTGATAAGTCACGTAGAGAATAGCATGTTAAATGGAAATACATGGCATTGGGGTAGTGGAATGACATGGATAAAATACTGGTTTGTGGAAAGGAAACAAAGATTAGGAATAAAAGGGTCTTTTTCCAAGCAGCAGAGGTACTATTGGTGTACCATATTGATCAGCATTTGAACCTCAGCTATTCACAATATAGATTAATACGTAGATGAGGGAACTAAATGCAATATCTTCAAGTTTGCAGACAACACAAAGTTTTGTGAGATGAGCTATGAGAAGGATGCAGAGATGATTCAGAATAATCTGGATAAGTTGAGTGAATGAGCTAATGCTCGACAGGAGAAGGATGATTTAGATAAATTAGAAATTATCCACTTTGGTAGCAAAAACAATCGAGCAGATTATTATCTGATGAACAATACATTGGAAAAGGGTAAGGTGTAACAAGACCTAGGTGTCCTTGTACACCAGTCACTGAAAGTTAAGCAGGCAAGTGGAGCGGACAGCGAAGAAAGCAAATGGTATGTTGGCCTTCATAGCAAGAAGATTCGAAGACAGAAGCAGGGCTGTCTTGCTAAATTGTAGAGGGCCTTGGTGAGACCACTTACGTGCAGTTTTGGTCTCCTTATCTGAGGAAGGATGTTCTTGCTATGGAGAGAGTGCAATGAAGATTTAGCTGAATGGTTACTGGGATGGCACAATTGATATATGAAAGACAAACTAGGTAGGTTGGGACAATATTCACTGGAGTTGGGAAGAATTGGGGGAAATATCATTGAAACCTATAAAACTCTAACGTGACCATATAGGGCAAATGCAAGAAGGATGATCCTGATAACCGGGGAGCCCAGAACCAGAGGTCACTTTCTAAAGATATTGCGACTTAGATAGACCATTTAAGACTGAGATGCAAACAAATTTCTTCACCCAGAGAGTGGTGAGCCTCTGGAGTTGTCTGCCACAGAAAATTGTTTAGATCAAAACATTGAATGTTTTTAAGAAGGCATTAGATTTTGTTCTTTGGGCTAAGACACAATCTAAGGGTATGGGGAGAAAGGAGGAGCAGAGTACTGAGTTGGATGATCAGCCATGGTCATATTGAATAGTGGAGCAGGCTTGAAAGACCAAATAGCCAACTGCTGCTCCTAGTTTTGATGATTCTACTTTTTTTTTTCCTGAAGGACACCCCATACTTTGTATGTACAAAAGAGTAAAGCTGGTGGAAGGAAGAATATTTAAAGCAAAAGGCTTTTTTAACTATACTATTATTTTTCCAGCTTTAATGTCTAGCTTTAACATAAGCAAATTCTCTGATTATTTCTCCATTATTTTGATTTTCTTCAGGTAATTCTTCCTTTGCCAAACAATCTCGCTACAGAATAATCATCCAGAAGACTGACAATGGAGGACAGGAGTGTCCAGATACTCTATATGAAGAAAGAGAATGTGAAGCATGTCCTCCTTGTCCAATTTATAAGTAAGTATAACAAGACATAAGAAATGGATTGAAATTTTAAATTTCACTGGCAGATGCTCAGTGGTTAGCACTGCTGCGTCACAGTGCCAGGGACCCAGGTTCGATTCCACCTTCGGGCGACTGTCTGTGTGGAGTTTGCACATTCTCCCCGTGTCTGCATGGGTTTCCTCCGGGTGCTCCAGTTTCCTCCCACAGTCCAAAGATGTGCAGGCTAGGTGGATTGGCCGTGCTAAATTGCCCATAGTGTTCAGGGATGTGTCGATTAGGTGGGTTGCAGGGGGATGGATCTGGGTGGGTTGCTCTGAGGTTCGGTGTGGACTTGTTGGGCCGAAGGGCCTGTTTCCAAACTGTAGGGATTCTATGTTCTATGATGATCTATGTTCTCTGTGAGTTGAAGAATTAATTATGCAATTAGAAGTCACAGAATAAAAAAAAAAGCTGCTGCATTACAACATTTGCTATATTTGAAACTACTTTATTGATGGTAAAGAGCTCTGGAATATCCTGAGTTTGTGAAAGGTGAGATATGGAATGAAAGTTGTTCTTTTTTGAAAGTGAGATTCAAGTTTTTTTTGCGCTCTCCTTTTCTCTTACGGTCTGTTTATCAAAGTGATATAATAGGTCTGGAATTAGAAGTTGGGTCAAAGAAATGCCCTTGATGAGTACAGTACAGAATCATAGAAACCCTATAGTGCATATTTAGGCCATTCAGCCCATTGAGGCTGCACCAAACTTCAAAGACCATACCGGACCTCCAACCTATCTCCATAACCATCTTTTACCATAGCTAACCCACTGAGCCTGCACAACCCTGGACACCACAGGGCAAGTGAGCATGGCATATCCTACCTAATCTGCACATCTGTGGGACTGTGGGCAGAAACCCGAGCACCCAAAGGTTCTGTGGTTCTGTGAGGCAACAGTGCTAACCATTGAGCCACCATGCCAAAATGTACGTAAGTTGACAATGTCATGTTCAGCTCTGTCACATAAGAAAGGAAAAAGAATGTCTTGTATTTATATAACCCTCTCATGACCCCAAACACCCTGAAGCATTTGCACTCAATTTAAATATTCTTTGAAGTATAGACACAGTTCTACTGTAGCAATCAATTTGTATGCTCCTGCAAACAAAAATGTGATGATAACCTCTTTAACAATGCTGGTTGAGAGATGACATTGGCCAGGATATTCAGAATGCCAAATGGGATGGCCACTGTTTCTCTTCAAATAGTGAGATCTGATCCTAATTCTAAATTGGTATGTTGGCCCTCACTGAAATAGCCTTTTGGATCGGTGTCATTGCAGATTAAACTGAGAGACACTCTCAGTACTACACGAGAGTGCAGTACATGATCAGCCTGAAGTTTGTGCTCATATCTCTGGATGCGTCTTGTTGGAACAACCTTCTAACTCGGGTTTGCTACCAACTGAGCCATTGCTGATAACACAAGAAACATCGCAGCATTCCGATTATCACTGATTTTTATTGTTTCATACATAATTCCATGTTTTCACTTCCACCAGTTTACTCAGAGTTTGATTGCAACTGCTGATCATTTTCTTAATGAAAGAAACTTCCTTATCTCAGTTGTATCAGAGATAAAAGGTACTGCAGATGCTGGAGAATCCGAGATAACAAGCATGGGGCTGGATGAACACAGCAGGTCAGGCAGCATCATAAAACCAGCCCAGCTCATCTCCACCTCCCTGACCTGTTTTTCCTCTCACCCCAAGCCACACCCCCATCTCCTATCTACTAACATCATCCCGCCCCCTTGACCTGTCCGTCCTCCCTGGACTGACCTATCTCCTCCCTACCCCCCTACCTACACTCACCTTTACTGGCTCCATCCCCGCCTCTTCGACTTGTCTGCCTCCTCTCCACCTATCTTCTCCTCTATCCATCCTCTATCCGCCTCCCCCGCTCTCCCTATTTATTTCAGAACCCTCTTCCCCTCCCCCATTTCTGATGAAGGGTTTAGGCCCGAAACGTCAAGTTTTCCTGCTCCTATGATGCTGCCTGACCTGCTGTGTTCATCCAGCCCCATGCTTGTTATCTCCTTATCTCAGTTCATGTGTTAACTTTTGCTACTTCCTATTTATGTTCTCTTCTGTTGTTCCCCAATTTAATTCAAAATTCTATTTCAAAACAGACTTCTCCAGCTCTTTTACTACCTTACACCCCTCTGTACTCTACCACCTGTCAGACAGTATTTTTCCAGTCATTCTTCATATCTCAAATCTCTAATCATCTTCATAATTCTTTCTGCACACCCTCCAGTGTTTAAATATTTCCTATTCCTTTTAACATAGATATGATAATCAAGGTATGTTCTGACCTGATTACTGTAATCTTGATCAAACTTTCATTCTGCTGTTTGGGTCATGCAGTTCAACTTTTGGGCTATTTCATTGACTGCTGCTCTGCATTGAGAAAAGTTGTTGAATATTGGGTCTACTGAGGCTCTTTCAGCCTTGCAACTTCAGTCGTAACTGTGTTAATAACCATTCATGAAGTATGTATGTTACTCTATTTTTCTTTGTGGTCAATATGTTACTGTTATATGCATTAATTTAACCTGCTGTTGCTCTGTTCATTGTATGTATGCATTTTGTCTAACTCGTACTACAATTTCTTATTTCATTGTGCTCTAAATTTGATATCATTTGCTTGGGACAGATCAATTTACTTGGGGCTTCAGAATGCAACTCACTGATATAAATGAAAGACAATACTTGTCTCAATACTGGAACCCTTCATCCTGATATTACCCATCTAACTTGTATCTATTTTGTTCTCTCAGACAATTCCATATAAATATGCATGCTTTGCCCTGAAAGCTTAATCTTCCCTGTGGACTAAAACCATTGTGTTTGTGATGGTTGAATTGGGCTGCCACTTCCACAAAGAAATCAAGGAGAATAGTCAGAAAGAGCCTCTCTAATCAATGCCTGTATGGGTCATGAATAAATGTTACGTTTTTTGTAAATATTATTGCAATTTTCTCCTAACCGATTGTATTACTTTACAAAAAGTAAGATTAATGATTCTCCAGTTGCCTGTCCTCACCCATGTGTGAAAAAAGAATATTAATTTCCCACAGTTTCAGCCCCCTATTTCTATAGCACGTAAACCTTGATGGATTTTAAAAGAAAACCATCTTAGGTTGTGTAGATCTTGACGAATAACTTATGTGATTACGGAAAGAATTATCTCCATCCTTTTTGATCACCACTTTAGGTGGAAAACTCATAAGTGGCATCACTGTATCTTGGCACCTGATTATGTCAGATCAGGAACAATTGGAGCAACTGAGGCCTGTGGCTCTGGTTTACAAGCCAGAGGTAAGGTTTTTTTTGTGATTTTTCATATTTTATCAGTGAACACTTGAGAGTTTTTGACAGAATGGTATGAATTTAAAATTTTCTCATTAATTGTCCAACAATACTTAGCAACACAAATAATCATGTGACAATATCTTAGTAATATATAATAATGCAGCATGTTTTGCTACGATAAGCCAAAGTGAATTGTTTGTGCTTACACTGAGGAACTATTCCAAATAGATCACGCTGTTATGAAAACATTCTTGACATTGTAGAGCTTTTTTGTTCCCTTCGTTTTGTATTTTGAAACTGCAGCATAGTTTGATTTTAGATTCTACCTTAGTTTGTGGATTTCCCTCCTTGTGCAGTAAGTGTAATTGTATCAACTGGATTGAATGAGCCAGTTGTATTCTATAATAGAGACATGACAAATGTTGCAGAAGGAGTAAAGGCACATTTTGGTAGTGTGAGCTTTGCTTATGGAGTGCTTTAGCATTTAGTGAGATGGTTGATTCAGTAAAGTTTGCACCAAGCCTGACAGCTGACTAAATATTGTGCCTAGTTATTGTGACATAAAAGTATTGAGTGAACTGCATTCAGCAATTTTTGATCCATTCATTTTGTGGAATCTGGCGAAAGGATGTCTAATTTTTTTAAAAATTTATGTCATGTATCTTTAGGAAAGCTAAGCTCCCTCTCTGTCTAACTCCATGAGTGCATTTTGGTTTTCCCTCCAGAATTGAAGTCATGTTTGAGAAAGGATTTGAGTGGCACATGAGTTGTTCCAGCGCTGATTATGCTTGAGGTTCTTTGTAATTACTTTTATCTCCTTTTTAATCTCTTTTCTTCCCCTCTTGTCTTCTTGCCTTCTATTGCTTACCATACCACATTAATTTTCAACTGCAGTGATGCCTTGTAACTTGTCAGCCTGAGTCCTAACCCATCATATAACTCTGCTACCATCTCGGACTTGAATCCCATTTGGATAAGCCCAGATCAGTCTTATTCCCACTCTCTTCATGTTCTCCAAATGGTTTTGGAAACATTTGTTGTTACTACCTTACGAACAATAGCCTTAAATATCTCACCTTTCCTTTTCACCAATCTTTCCACTCAGCACACTCACTGACAAGTTCATCTTGTCAAACATTTATTCATCTCACTCAACTACCCACCTCTGTCCCATTGGATTGGATTCTGGATAACAATCATTTCTGCCTTAAGCATTAACACACAGATCTTCATAGATTAAGGCCCTTGCAATTCTCAATTTTATTGCATATCAAGTCATTAATGTTCTGCGGTTGTCAAAAATATATCACATGGGTGGTGTGTCAATGAACCAAAGGAATATAATATCCACCATCTGCCTGAACAAACCTCTGGAGTGACAGTGTGGCCATTATCAAATCACTATATGGTCTATAGATAACAAGGTGTGGGGCTGGATGAACACAGCAGGCCAAGCAGCATCATAGGAGCAGGAAAGCTTGATGTTTCGGGCCTAGACCCTTCATCAGAAATCTCTTACCTCTATCTCCACTATATGGTCTCTTTTGTTATCAATGTTGTTCTTCTTTATCGTTCAAGCACCTCACTTTATTCAGCTCATTTCATCTGTTTTTTTAAGTCCGTATTGTTTATCATCCCCTAATCCAATCATCACTTCAAATTGATAGTGGAGATATCTTCCTCCAATCTCCACCTCTACAATGAAGGACTTCACACCTTCTTAATAAGATTTAATTTCCATCTCAGTTTGACGGTCACTTGTGCAAATCCTGTTCCCTTCATTCCTCACTTGCTGACTATACTTTGAGTTGCTTGAATCACACACTCTGTAATTTTCTCCATAAACCCACACACCTTCCATTACCTTCTTACTTCTTTGAGACCTTGGTTGATATACCCCTCTTCAACTAACTTTATTTTTATTGATTGTGTCTATGAATTATTGTTGGATGTTTTATTGAAGGTATACCTTGAGGTCCAAATTGTTGTTTTTATTGTTGGAAAAATTCCTGGTAAATGTATTTATCTACAGATCTCACAATGATATAATTTACATTATTGAATCATTTGATTGTAATGCAATACAGAGAAAAATAATGGATGATTCTTCTTGTTTTCCATTTAAACTGTGATTGATTAATATCTGATTTGATCTGTGATACTAACACTTAAATGATACTAGTTCCAAAGTGTATCAGAGATAAAAGGTACTGCAGATGCTGGAGAATCCGAGATAACAAGGTGTAGAGCTGGATGAACACAGCAGGCCAAGCAGTATCATAGGAGCAGGAAATCTTGACGTTTTGGGCCTAGGCCATTCATCAGAAATGGGGGAGGGGAAGGGGGTTCTGAAATAAATAGGGAGAGAGGGGGAGGCGGATAGAGGATGGATAGAGGAGAGGATAGGTGGAGAGGAGACAGACAAGTCAAAGAGGCGGGATGGAGCCAGTAAAGGTGAGTTTAGGTGGGGAGGTAGGGAGGAGATAGGTCAGTCCAGTCCCCTCCCCCATTTCTGATGAAGGGTCTAGGCCCGAAACGTCAAGACTTCCTGCTCCTATGATGCTGCTTGGTCTGCTGTGTTCATCCAGCTCTACACCTTGTTCCAAAGCCTAAATGTTTTTGTATATTTACAAAAGAATTTACAATACAAGAAGTAAAGAAGTTAAAATACAAAGGCTACTTTTATAGCCGAGTAAATTGTAAACATAACACCCTGCACATATGCTAACAGGTTATCAGGTCATCAATCTTGAATGGTCTTGTGGCAATACATGTAAGAAGTCCACTCTTGCTCTAAGACAGTATTTAGGTCTTCCTTAAATGTATTGAAGGGACCCTTATCTTTATTTGCCTAAAAGGTATCCCTTTATCTTGGTCCATGACTTAGCCTAAATGTCACCTGTTCTATTACTTTTGAGATAACATACACAGCATCTAGCCTCCCAAACGTACCTGAAACCATACAATAAAACTTAAGAAAAATGAATGACACCTTTATTTGGAATTCTCAAAAGGACATATGTTATTGGACAAGATTTCAATCTTTAGCTGCTTAACTAAATGGCACTGTACAGATGGAAGATCTTATTCTAAAATGAAGGCTTTATTTTAAAATAGAGGCTCATAAAAGCACTTAGCCTAATTTTTACATTGAGCGCAGGAAAAATCCTGCATGTTTAGAGAGTGTAGAACTTTCTTACTTCACGTACCTATCCATGTGGTAAATTATGTCCCATCATGAATTATTCTGGAGGCAGCCTTCCCCTTTTAAATGTTGGCATTGTGTTCAATTATGTTCTTCATCTTTAAATATCGGTAGGCTCTAAGCACAGAAATAAAGCAAGTGTTCATTTCCTTTACCACTTCTCAGTACTAATTTCCGCAATACTCAAATACTTATTATGACCTTATCTAAGATTTTTATGTTGTTACAATGACATAGCCATCTTGAGCTATTTTCTTATCTCGTATATGTTTCTGATTAGCATTAAATATCATGATGCAAACAAAGAAAGACATTAAATTGAAGCAACTGTGCACTGTCCCATCAAGAAATGATGAACTTATAAGCTTCTCTAGATCCCTTTTCCTCATCACCCATCTTATGTATATTCATGCGAAGTATTAATTTTCTCTTGCGCAGTTATCCAAATTTCAGTGTTAAATTTCGGGAAGCAAACGTTGAATTCTGAAAATTTAAATTCTATGTACCTTTTTACTGTAATTTAAATCAGCTACCAGTGTGTTTAACTCTATCCCAACTTTCTCTGTGGAGGAGGTGTTAGCCCTTTGATTGAAATATTATTTTGCTTTGCTGAACCAGATAAACTATTTCATTTACTGTTGATATAACTTAGCTTGTTTGGGACTAAATTTACCCAAGGAAAGCAAAGGTCATCTAATGCCAGTGGCTGTACCATATTAACATGATTGTATGAATAGATATTTGGCTTTTTTGTGTCCTATAATTGTCTCCTAGTGCAATGCATCTTCTAGAAGTAACCTGTAGTTTTGCAGATATAGTATTCTTTCAATAATTGGGTACTGTTTGTGTCTGTGACCTTTACTTGTCCCACAGCACTGACACTGACTCTTAATACCTGCTGTCTGTCTACTCTTTGTGTCTTTAAGGATGCTATGCCTTATAAATTGAATGGATCTGATTATTCTCCTCCTCTCAACATTTCTCTAACTCTTCCCTGGTTTCTGTTTCTGGCACAAACTTAACAGTTTCTCCAAAGTCAAATCTTCTTTGGACTATAATAAGCTGGACAAAAATTCATCAGTATTTCCAGTAATAATTTTGTTCCTTATGAATTCTGATTTTAAGGCCAGATATACCAGGGGTGTGGGGGTACAGGGGTGGGTGGGGACTAAAACATCAATTAGAAGCTGCCAAATGAGAAGAAAGTCTGGCCAGAAACAATGATGCTGAAGGCAGCAACAGTAAGCCTATGATGTGATCTCTGCCCCACACTGGGAAGGGAGTCACACCTTTGGGAGCAATGGACTGATCTGCTTTAATAGACTTGGTAGCAACACAAGCTGAATTACATGCTGCAGTACAGCATACAAGCCCATGAAGCTGGCAGCCATCAATCCTGCACTGAGGTAAGTATGGGGTATTGAGCCAGGAGAGTTAGCAGTTTGCAGAAGGTGGCTGAAGGGTATCTGGACTGGTTTTGGAGAGCAGGCATGAAGTAAGATATGGAAGGGGGTGTGTATTGTATTCAGGTGATGTGTCCCTGCTGTGAAAAGTTTACTGCCTTAAGAGATTACCTCCCTTCCTTCCAGCCCTTTTAAAATCCTTTATTTAAAAAAAAGCTGCCACTCTCACTGGGCTGCTAACATCAATCATATTGTGGTATGGGTTGCAAATGATCAACCTTGGTTATTTATTTACACGTGGTGGCTGGACTGGTTGTTTCAGAGCCTGCTTAACTATCATAATATCAGGGTTGGATGGGGTGGGGGAGGGCAGGGTAGACTAACTACCCAACCTATTTTAGGTGCCTACCATCCATGCCCATATTCTGCCCATTGTCAGTTTTCTACTGTTCTGTGGAGGTGAATAATTAATTCATTTATGGAATCCGATAGATGCTGAAGTCTTGCTCACTCAAAATATCTCCAATCTAAATTTAATTGCGTGAAACTTCTTGGTTTAGTTACTTTGGCAATATTCATGTCTAGGTGGTCAAAGCTGACCAGGTAGACTCATTTTTTAAGTGTAACATGGTGCCCTAAAACATGAGAATGATTGACAGGAATTGTGAACATTCGCTTGAATGGAATGTTAGTGCTCATCATTTTGGAAAAGGACCAACAATGGCGTATTTTATCCAAACCTGAATCGGGCATTAGGGCAGAGTGCCATATTTAACTACATAGTAGCATTTTAATTTATATTCTGTTCAGTCCTCATTCCCCACCTCCGTATAGCGGCACAAATGACCTGATATCCACATGTGAAGTTCCAGTGAAGAATATGAAGAAGTTAAATTGCCACTCCTCCACAACTCATGAGCACCGAGAGAATTTCTTATACTATTCCTTTGCTTGAATGAAAATAAACTCACTCGACATGAGACTGCAGATCAAAATGTAAACCTTCTGGGTCTGCATGATCCAGTTAGTTGCCGTATAAATTTCCTGAGCCATTGAAGGAGCATTTATGCGCCTCTTAAGCAGGGTTGAATTGCAACAGATTGGTTTGTAAATATAGTGAGCCTTTGAGAATTATTTATGCACATTGCTCCATATTAATCTGCAATGCAAATATAGCTTAGAGAAAAATTAGCAGCAAACTGGGAATAAATCCCTTGATGCCCACCAGCAATCACAGCAGTACTCCTCTTTACTTTCTTTTTTTCATATCGAGAAGTGTTATTGCACATAACCAAATGGCTGTGTTGTCAGCAGCAAATCACCCGTGGCACACATGGTGGTGCATCTGAATAGTAGTAATTGCTAAATACATGTGTAGTTCATTTATGAGATATCATGAGGCACGGCTCTACAATGAGTTAAGCAAAGGTGTTTCTAAAAACCTAACTTGGTCTTCCGGAGATCGATTGCCATGCATTTCTCATCTCGAATTGTCTCTTGCTCGGTTTGGCTGTGCTGTACAGTGACTAATTAAAACAAGCATGAAACCTCAGGATCTTTTCCACACATTTAACTTATGTGAATCGAACTGTCCAGAGCCTTTGATACTGTACACTCCCTGCAGTTTTTGTCACTTAGTTTTAGTGAGGGGTAGACATATGCTTGCTTTTAAGGGGCCATCTGTTGCCTGAATAGGGAAGCAAGAGGAGTCGATGTGGTTCACACTCTGACAATGGTGCCAATGATCAGACTCTGCTTGCGCAACTAATCGCGTGTGCTACATCACAAGTATGTGCCTTCCCCAATCATTATCACTGTGTCTTGCCTTCATTGTAGACCTGAAACTACCTTCATAGCCTGATGGTGCTACCATTCCCCTGATTGTCGATGACTGTACTGGAACTACCACCACCACTATTTTTGATCTGACGTTACAATTCTAGCTGATAGTAATAGCAGACAAATCAGATCACACACTGAAAACTAGTTTGGTAGGTCATATTTCTAATTATTTTTCAGTTAATTATCATAATAGTGAGACTCTGGAATATATTCACATAAGGCTGCAGATGTTCTTTAATAACAGAATGCAAATTTATTTTCCCAAAGGGAGATAAACTACAAATAAAGCTAGATACAGGACAGTCAGAAAGATCTAACCACAAACAGTAAAACGCCATTTTGACCAATTTCCCAACACTTTCTTTTTACAGATAATCAATTCCAGAGAAATTTCACTCCTATCTTAAATTTTACTTAACAGCCTCCTCCCAGTTTCTTTTCCTTGAACTACAGAGACATAACTTTCCAGTCAGTGGGCGTGAACCTTTCACAATTATGATTTTTTTTTTCAGTTTTGACAAGTTGAAGATTTCTGTCCAAGCTCTCCTGGATTAGAAACTCCACAAATGTAAACAGCCCAGCTATGGTAATCGGTTTCCCTGAGCTAAAAGCTTGATTCTTGTGCTACAAAAAGAGCTGTTCTCCCTTCTGAGCTGAATTTCTGATTCTCCTGACTTGAACTCAAATCAAAACCAAATGATTTTCTGGTCTGTTGTGAATTTAGCAGTATAAAACATTCCATCAATTAATGCTACAGAGCTTCTGGCAGGCATCTGGCTGCCGCCACATCCTATTTTGGAATTGATTCACTTAGGTCACTATTCCAAATAATTTTCTAACCTTTAAAAGTAAAACTCCTCGCATCAGACACACAGTGAATGTCATCCATTGAAAATGCAAATCCCAAACTAAAAGATATGTTATGCATTTCACCACAGACTAATTAACACCATTTCCTGCTGCCCCAGTTGTTGCTGCTATTACCAATAGTTCACCACCCCACTGGCCTTCAAGACTCAGTGTGTGCCTTTGTCCTTCCAGATTCCTCACTTTGTCGTCCACTCTATCATTCACTTTATTCTCAGTTAGCTGACTGTTTCCAGCTTGCCACATGGTTATGTATGGATGCAGCATAATACAAGCTATGACTTGAGGTTTAATATTGGCAAATGCAATGAATTTGGAGCCTGTAAGCTGATTCCCTGAGCAGAATATACGCTACCCTCCTCAACCCTCCTTTCGTCTAGCAAATCCTAAACATACTTGCAGCTCCCTTTCACCTCTTCCCCAGTAAAACCATTAAAAACTGCATAAGTGTGATACCCTTTATTTCAGTTAGTCATTCTCAACGTTGCTTAACTTGAGATAATTGTAAAAACAATCTCAAAATAATGCTTACTTACTGTTAAATGTTTTGTTTATTAGCAAAAGAACATCCTCAGGCTGAAAGTGAGTGGTTGTTCGTTCTCAGGGGAAACTGCTGCAGCTAAATCAGTCTGGAGATGCTCTTGAAATTCAGCACAAAATCTTAAATCAAGACAAAGTTCAAGAAATAGACATCTCAGCCCATAACAATAATGGAGCCAGGAGATAATTTGACAGCAGCTTGAACTGTGTAACATTCTGTAACTAAAGCGATCCTCCCAGCAGCCGTTTTGGGTCAATATTGATGTCAGCTTATGAGAAAGAGACTAAATAATCAGAAAATGTCAAGCATGAGCAATCTTTTCAGTGACATTACTTCATATGTGACTTGTCTGGCAGAGGACTCAAAGGAAATGGTACTTTATTCCATCTTGTAACTGCCAATCTCAAAAGTTCAAAGTTAGAATATTGATTCTGCTTCCTTTTGGTGACTATTAATGTTTCATTGTTTAATTACCTTGAAAGCTGATTGCAGTATATCGCTGTTCATCTTTTAGCCAAAAAGTATTCTGGGTATTGTAAGAGGAAAAGAGCAATGACCTTAAAGAGAGAATTTCTTGCTGCTATTTATACATTCATAGCTAATAGACCATGGTTGATTCACTGGACATCAGTAACTAAAGATGACTTTAAAATTATATAAATTCCCCTCAAATTAATTAGTTCATTAGTTGCACAATACTGTTTATTGGACCAATAAATTCCAAAGTATTCGGAAGATTTTCCATGGCTATGACATGCACAACATACCAGTTGCAAAATGAATAGAGAAACCTACTGTTGTTTCTTGGTCTGGACCAAATGAATGAGCCCGATATAGTGCAGAGTGACCTCTTGGCAAAGCCTTGCTTTAGAAAAGGAGTGCAGACACAGGTGCATAGCAGCAAACCATTATGTTGAAGGACTTTAAAATGTTGGTAAGTTGGTGGTTTCCTGTGAGCTTCAAGTCAATTGTCATTGAATTTTCCTATTATTGGACAAAGTACTTTTTTGAGTGTAATTCACAGTATCCAGTTTTCCATAGCCTGGGCAGACTTTACTTATCTTTCTTCCACTCTTCATTTTGTCCAATATGCAAACTGTGACTACAGCACCCATCTCGTTGAATCCAGCAGCAGCTGAAGAGGTGGGAGTGATCTCCACTGTCAGGACTTTGTGACGTTCACATCACTGGCACCATAATTAAAACTCAGCTGCACAATGCTTCAGATGCTAAAACCAGGAACTGCCCATTAGAGTATGGTTCCACACTGTCAATCCCAAAGATTTTGCTCACAAAGGCTAAGTAAGCTCTTTGGTTTACCGACAGGCACCTGGAACCGCTGGTAGGCAGAGTGATAATATGTAGCACAGTGCTATTTCCTGCTGACCAGCAAAGAGCTCCACACCATCAAACCAGCCAAATTGCACCAAGACAGCAGCCTGGGTCAGTGCAGTATTCCGGGTGAAATAAAATCCACAACAGTGCAGGAACAAGGTTCTTCTGTGCTCTGCAAGAGTAGGCACCACCACCATTTTCTCTCTGCTACCTCATTCACACAGGGGCATCACTCACTCCAACTCTGCAACCGCACACTTTTCTAACCAATGATCATAACTTGTACAATTGTGTGTATCATGCCCACTCAATGACTCTCACCCACTGCATCCTCCAAAGTTACTGACCCTTCCAGCCCTCTGTGTCTCCTGTTCATAAACTAATGACAGCTCATCACCACTCCTCCCTAAGTGTCACTGATAGTTTCCATCTTTCCTACCTTTCTCACATTGCAAGGATAATTGGCCCATCCACTTGTCTGAACGGGACGAGACAAGACCCTGGACTAACTTTGTTGGTAATGTTGGTAGTCACTGATTGACTGTAGTTCCTGCTTAACCCCACCAAGGACTGATTTCCTTTGACATTCTGTCATGTCATTTGATTGAAACCCATGAAATGCATTTGTCACTTAACTGCTGGTATTTGCCGTAAGTGTGACACTGCCACAACATGGTGCCATACAGTGACATGTCCGTGCCTATTCCAAACTGTGATAAGCTGCCTGCCTCTTGCTGTTCATGAAAAAAAAATTTGACAGTCTCTGAGTAAGCATAAAGAGAGTAAGCATCAAGAAATTAAGCCAAGGCCTATAAAGTGCAGATGCATGTGGTTTTCTGCAATCAAAGTGACCTGGCAGAAACATGCAAACCATAGGAGTTTCTAGTTTCAAAAGTGAAATATCCCGAAGGATTGAAGTAGTGTGTGTGTTGGTCTGAAAATAAGCATGAAAAAGTGAGGCTGGTCGTTGACTAATTTTGACTTGCTTGAATGAAAGGTGGAGGAGGACAGTGTCCATGAACGTGCAAGGACTTTGTGGAGAAGACAAAGTTGGTTGAAAATCTGGACAAGCTGCTGCTACCTCGTAACCATGCAGCTGTTCATGTTGGGAATTTAAGCTGTCTATTTACTTGGGGAAGGAGAGGAGCATTGGAAACTGTGTGGGAATGAGGTGAATTGGGCTATTAATGGGACGCAAACGCATAGGAATAAGGTAGATACTGCTCACTAATGAGATTCTGAACTCTCCTTTTAAACTTTAAGGGGAAAATTGATGATATTTTTCTTGACATTGTGATTCTGATTTATTTTCTGACATGTCTCACCATTGCCTAAACCACTTGAGGCAGCAGAAAATTCCAGCAGCTTATCTTGAGTAACAATGCAGTTGACAATATAGAACAAATTGTCTTATAATATGACTAATTACAACCATTAAGGGCTAAATGATGACTTGATAGTTTGATTCTACAGCAAGGGATACCACCATACACTTTTTTAAAAAATGAGTTACAGCTGTGGCATGCAGCTGGTAGACAATATTCTGAAAACAGTCCAGAATATTCTTTCACTAAAAGATTAACGGAAATAAACTTCTAACAGCTTTCAAAGTAATTAAAACAGGAAGACCTTAATGGATGCCTCATTGATTCAGAATCAATATTCTGACTTATAACTGCTAATCTTAGAAGTTCGAGAAATAATACTGTATCATTTTCTTTGAGTTCTTCATTATTTCTTCCCTAGTATATAAAGGATTGAGTATACAGAAAATATCATGAAAAATTGAAGTAGGAGTGGACTACTAGCACAACATTGGATTGTGTTAAAGTAATTCTAGGAGCTAATTAAATGTAATTGAATTGGGGAAGATGGTGTAACTGCAAGTGGAAGCCAAAGGCACAGGCTAAATGCTAACAGATCGCACTTTTAGATCCCACTGGTGTAACTTAAACTCAATGAATACATCTAGAATACAACATCAATTGAAGTAATGGACCATGACAACTATCATTGGTTGTTGTAAAAACACATCTGATTCACAAAGTCCTTTCAGAAAGGATATCTGCTGTCCTAATGCAGAGTGGTCTACATATGACTTCAGACCCACAGCAGGGTTATTGACTCTTAACTACCCACCCAATTGGCCTAGCAAGCCAATTAGTTCAAGGGCATTAGGAGTGGACAACTAATGCTGGCCTTGTGAGAGAAGGCCTCATCTCATGAAAAAATAAATTAAAATTGATCAAACCCCATTGGATCTTAATGTCTGTTTTGTGTACTGTATAGATATTTTGATAGGATTCAGTTACCATTGATGTTAAAATCTTTGTTTGCCCATATATTGTGGCTGAAGCAACATTACTCACACCAAGGCTACGTTTAATGTAATGCAATAATGTAATTTGTCCCCTACTAATAAAAATTTTGGACAAGTTAATATATTGTTTAGATAATCTTCAATTGGTTGTGAAAATCTGTCTTTAAAAGTAAAGGATTGCTCACAATAACTTATAGGGTATATGGCTTTTAAAATAAAGAGTGGTGAGGTCTAAATCTCCCATTACAGAGGTCAAGCAATATCCAACACAATGTTGATCTGTTGAACTAACCAATTAGCAGTCTGTCTTAAACCTCATTTGAGTTTATTTTCTATTCCAAGTGAATAAAACTGAAAAAAAGCAGCTATCCAGTTTTATAGCCTTTTTGTGTTATCACTGAAGATTAAATTCTCTTTGTATCTCTCATACCCTTCAATTGCTTATCTGACCAATGTCTGCTGAATTTTCTTGAGACTTTGCCAATATGATTACTCCTGTTCTATTATTTCCCCTTTCTCATCTAAATGAAGCTATTTTTGTGCCATTTTCTGCCATATGACATTGTGCCAAAGACATTTATAAAGTTATCCAGTGATCATATGATGTTTCAACTTCAGTTTGGGCTGGGACTTCATATCACGGTCAGTTTTAAATCTGAAACCATTATTGAAAGATGTATTGGTTGACTCAGAAATATCTGGAGCAGACTTCTCAGGTGAAAATATTATTTTAAAATTCTTTCTCATCTTTTCATATAATAAACAAGATGTTCTCTCTGACACACAATTATGTCATTGAAGTTCCATCTCAGTTAGACCTTTGTTGACTTATGCATGCATAAAATGATTTCCAGATTATTACAACTTCTTTGTTCGAGTGCCTTTTGTTAGGTATCTGCCTTTAACCAAAACATTGTTCAAAACTTTTAAATAGATCGAGTATTGACATGGTTGTAAGCTCAATGACATTTGGCGCTAGTCACATGGATTTGCCAACAATTATATTTCTATAAAGCCTTTCAGGTCGTGGCAGAGTTGATATTGTACAAATCTGTCTTTGAAAATGTTTGTAACTTAATTCCTTCATTGAAAATCACACACCAGTAATAGAATACCTCTCGGGAGAATCCCAGTGCTCATTTTCAAAATGCTACACAGTTGCAGGTAACTACTGTCATTTGTAGAGTTTGATGCAGTGATAATGATGGCAAAACTGTCAGTGTTAGTTGTCATTCCCTCACTAAAACCGACAGCAATTTTAGGAGTCCGCATATGCAGAATAACATAAAAGTCCAAAATTTATTGTTAATTATTCTGACGATGGCTAGGCTCCGCATCTTCAATGTTTTCACTGCGTCTGCACAGACATTTGCATAGCTGTTGAACAAAAGTGAGCATATATTTACAAATGTGATAACTTATTTACATTGATATGTCACCTATGTGCTATCAGGAAGTTGTCTTCGTTCTTTCACTTCCACTATGTCTCAGTGAAGTCCCATGCTCCACACTGAGGTGGAGGAAGTCTGCCCTCCAGTACACCCAGTTGGCCTTAGAATTTTTGTCCCATAACTCCAGGTGCTTGTGGCCAGAAGGCCTAGACATGATGCGAATGGCCTCTTCAGAAGGAGCAGCACCCTCCTCTGATTCATAAAATATTATTGATCATTTTGCCATCTAACGGATATTTTGTTATAGAGCAACACATTAACCAGTGTGTTTAGGGATGGACAGTAAATGCTGGCATGGCCAGTGATGCCCGCAATGCATGAACAAATAAAAAATGTGCATTTTCTTTTGAAGTAACTTTTATCTGTGATCCCAGTCTATTTAGTAACCTTAGGGCATGCACATCCTTCAGTTAGGAAGTGACCTGCTTCACACCTCCATCAGTATTATTGTAAGCAAGAGTGGCCCAAGCATTATTCCCTGAATATTTAGTGTCTCCATCCATCAGAAGAGGATAAGCAGCATCATAGGAGCAGGAAAACTTGATGTTTCGGGCCTAGACCCTTCATCAAGTTTTCCTGCTCCTATGATGCTGCTTGACCTGCTGTGTTCATCCAGCCCCATGCTTGTTATCTCGGATTCTCCAGCATCTGCAGTACCTTTTATCTCTCATCAGAAGAGGATGTTCGGTTTTAACTTGATAGTTATCTCCATCAATGAAAATGAACTTATAAGACCAGTGATGTGGGTAATTGAATTTGCATGTTCTTACTTCTGTGACCCAATGTATTAAGACCTCAGTTTTGCTTGGAATATTACCAGCTGCCACAGTTCATTTCTGTCCTTGTTACACTTGAGTAAATCTGCTGATGACTGCAACTGTATTGCAGTCTGGGTTTTGTAGGTGAATGGCTCACAAACTCGGTTACCATTGTTTTTGTGTGTTATTAAAACAAAATCTGTCGACTTCAAATTCTAATACACAATCAGTGCTGAGAATGGGCAGAGCTGGAATGTGGCTGGAATTTGAGGAAGACCCTGATTTACCCAGTAATCCATCTCTGCAAGAACCTTACATTCAGGCGAATGTGAAATGACTCTGCCTTGTCTTCCCACCATATTTCCCCTCTACCCCACATCTATGGGGTATGTCTGGTTTGGACTTCTACTCAGCACGCTTTGATGAAACCTCAAAGAAATTTTTGCCAGCTACAATCTAGCATATATTGTATTGAACCCTCTGAAAGGCCTTGGCAAAAATGTTTCATTTAAGTGATTGATGCCGCAGGAAATAAATTAACTTACCCGTAATATATATTCTGGCCAAATCAAATGTTTAGAAATGAAAAGTTGACTTATTTTTAGGAATCTCTCAAAATGACACTGGTTAACTCCAAAGAGCAAATTTAGGCTCCATCTTTGAACATGGAAGAACCAAATGGGCACTACAAATTGTATTCTTTATTCTTTCACATAATGTTGATATCAGTGGTAAAGTTATCGGTTGCTCACCTCTATCTGCCATTGAGCTGAGTGGCTTATTGGGCATTTCAGAGGGCAGTTAAGATTCCACTATGTTCCTGTGGATCTGAAATCACATGCCGGCCAGCCTAGGTATGGATGACAGATTTCCTTCTTGAAAGAGCTTTAGTAAGGATTGTTTTTTAACAACAATTGATAGTAGTTTCTTAGTCCCCATTACTAAGACTAGCTTTCAATTCTTGATTTACTGGCAATGGTGGGATTTGAACCCTCTGGATTTCTAGCCAGTGATATTCTCGCTATGCCACCATCCGTCCTCTATAAGCACCCTTCTAAACACTGGCGATCCGTGTTGTCCATGTAATACAATTTGGAACAAGTTGTAATAACTTGGCAGCACTCATTTTTCAAAGCACACATATGAATAATGGGCAGTAGAGTGAGATACAGCACGAAGGAGTCAACCTCTTCCCAGAAGAACGTTAGGTGAAAAATTCAATATGAGGCGGGAAAAATATTAGATGAACTAGATGCTTTTCTCAGTTGGCTGTGAAACTGAAATGGGTCTTTACCCCCCTCCCTCTGGAAAGACCTCAGTGGGTTTGGAATCTCATACTTTTATTTGATACAAAGCATAAAATGTCTATGAATAGGCAACAGTTGGGTCTCAAATGAAAGTTTGACTCAGAAAGTGCAAAAAGTACTTTGTATTGACATAGAATACCTCAGGTGCTCTGAGATTATATGCAAGTCAACCTATTGCGAAACAATAATGGCCCTGTACAAGGTGCTGTTACATTGAAAGTGGTTGTTCCTGACACTGAGACAGGAATTTCTCCTTTGTGTTGGATTTTGACTATTTTAAAAATTCATTCCTGGGATGTGGGCATAGGGGGCCAAGCCAGCATTTATTTCCTGGCTCTAATTGCACTGGAGAATATGGTGTGAACTGACTTCCTCTACTGCATAACTTGTGGGGAACAGTTACTTAGCGATTTGTTTTCTCCAAATTGGCCAATAATTGAGCAAAGGAAGCGGGCAGGGGTGTGTGTTAGAACATCACCGTCATGTCAATGAAGTTATCGAAGGAGAAAATGCCCCTGCACACATTTATGACACAAGGAAACTAAGTAATGACCCAATCGTCATTGGGTTCAAAGTTACAGGCCCCAAGTCTAGTGTCAGAATTGTTGAATGTGTGTCTGTGAATTGCCTCAGCTGATCTGAATTCCAGTGGCTCAATTCAATAGTGGTGGCAGTGACATCCTCCAACATCTGGAAAGCCAGAGGCAAACCTAGCTTGGTCTTTTTGGAAGCCTTGACGGAATTCAATATAAAATGAATGTTGGACTTCTGGCAGAGATCCTGTCTCCAAGAGCTACTGGCAAGCTAGAGGTTTGGCAGCCTTTCTGTCCAGTGGCATTACTGGGATAAGTAGCCACTGCTGGGACTGCAGTAGGCCCCAAGCAGCCAACATGGTGGAGACCCAGATTTGTAGGTATGTTAGTCAGACTTGCTGGTGCCAGTCAGATTGGGTGTCCAAGGGAGTGTTGGTGCGTGTGCGGGATGTGGGTGAGGATTGTTGGGGATGGCAGGGATTGCTGTCTGAGTCAGAGCAGCTATCGTTACCAAGAGTTTGCGTCTTCCTTGGACCACAGGTTTTCTGAAAAACAGAGTCTCAGGGTTCCCCGAGTTCACAAAGAGACTATCAGCTGTTGCCAGGCATCTTCCTCATGTGGAGAATGCCTGTCCTATTGCTGCTTGGATGAGGAGTTCCCAGGAGAGAATTCAATTCTAGCAAACTAACATTAATTAGGTGTAGTAAGTTGTGATATGAATTGCTTTAATGTCAATATTTCACTGTGAGCTTATTCCATCATAAACTTTATTACATGTTTGTTTTAATGGATGTCAGCTAGTCATCTGTAAGAGAGGATTTTCCAGGGATAGATGGTATGTCATAACTGAGAGGCTTCAAGAATTCAATTATGCAACTCTGGAAAGGTACATTTTTTTTTAATTGTTGCAAACATTTTCCATAATGCTGAATTAACCGTTACTAGTGTGTACGTGTGAGAAATAATGTCGGAAGTTAAAGTTTCATGCAAGCAGATCACAGGCCCTTGTTCTAATATCCAGCTTTCAATCCTCTTACTCCTCTTAATCCTTTTACTCAAGGAATCAATAACTTCTCAAAAAATTATTTAATGAATTTATTTAAGCACAATGTTGATCATCCCGACCTCTTTGATCTCCACATTCTGTCCTCTTTCAGGTTGTTGTAAAGCATCTGGAAATGTTCTCAAATTTGAATGCTGAATTATGACAGTAATTGAAGTTCTGCAGTAAAGACAAAGGGCAAATTGGAAAGAGATATTTATTAAAAAAACCTGGATGTAAACAGTATAGTACATCAGAACACAATCTGAAATGATCTCTGCCATGCACTCAGTACCCTCCAGCACCTCCCCCACTCCCTTGGCCACTTTTAACTAATTCCACTAAGAGTGATTTTGGGTGTATAATATTTCTTCCCAAATATGACAATTCTCTGGCCACTCCTAGAGACATTTTTACATCAGGCTAGGGACCAGGATAGATTCTGAAGAACTGAACTCAAACTGTTAAACTCAGTTGTCTCTCCTTAGATGCTACCAGACCTGCTGAGTTCCTCCAGTGTGTGTTTCTTTTTTCAGATTTCCAGCATCTGCAGTGTTTTGCTTTTATTTACCCTGACAGATTTCATGTATGATTAGAAGTGGAAGCTCATCCTTGCACCAAATGGAACACCTGCCCTGTCACACTCAAACCAGGGCAATAGCTAGCTGAGCATTTAGGTTAACCTATCTTTGGAAAATGAGAGAAAAAGAAAAAAAAAATGAAGCTAGAATTTCTAGTTAAGAGCAATTAACTACATTGTCAGCAATGTAACTTCTGCTCTGCTTGTCTTTTTCAGGTGCTAATTGTCATCTATCAGATAGTTCAATCTTTGAACAATATCACTATGTTTGCCTACAGGCACAAATTTGCTGTGTAAAACTCCTAACACAGGAAAATTTGAACATGTTGAGACAGGGAAAAAAAAGTAACCAGTGGTCAAAGCTATTGACCTAATATTGCCTTTATTATCTATTACTACTGACCTCTGCGTTAATCATAAAAATCTTAATTATTGTGATTAAACGTCTTAGATAATTAAGAGCAAATCAAGATTACTCACTTTTCTGTCACTGATGAAAAGCAGCAGAGCTTGATTTCTGAAATCTGAGAGGTTAGCAAGTTGCTTGCAAGTGATATGCTGAAGAGATCAGATTAGCTTTCTTCTTACCTCCTGTATCCTGATAAGTGAACATGTGTGATGTGAATTTTCCCAGCTGTAGCTTGTAACCAATTGATCATTTTCTGACACTTGAAAAGGTTATGGAACTTGCCGTGCATGCCTCCCATAATGATTACTAAATCAATGCAGCCATCTTTTAATTCAGCGATGCTGCAACTATGGGCTGATGTATCTGAATTTACCACCAAATCATAAAAAAATTCATGGAGAATAAGTCTTGAAACTGTTAAGAATTATTTCCCCCCCAACCCCGGCCACCCTGAGTTAGATAGAACTCGGGGAAATAGTTGTGGGATTGCTATTTCTGTGTAATAGCTGTGGAAGATCACATCAAATGGCTTGTGATTGCTAATGTAGTCCTCAGTGGGCATGTTCCCCAAAATAAATTTGACCTGAATTCAGACTTTATTGGTAATTAAGCATTCCTGTCCCTGGGAAGTTAAAACAAAAATGCAAAGAATAGGTAATTTAAAGCAGCAGTCTATTCAGAGATTGCGAGCATAATTCATGCATTAAAATGCAATTGCCCTTTGTAGTTAATCCACTTTCTGTCTAGATTATTTTAAATGCTATCAGTCAGTCAATGTTACTGTATTAGAATCACTTCCTTAATAATTAATGGTGTGATCAGCAAAGAACTTTGCTGAACTGCACTGGTCATTTCTCCTCAGACAAAGCCTGTCTGCTGAATGTCACCTTTTTCATTCCATCACCAAGACATTTTTCAATCTAACTAGCTAATACTCCTCCAATTCCTGTGCTGTCATCTTCAAAAGGTTGTGTTTGGAACTTTATCAAATAGATTTGAGACAAATTGCAACTGACCTGTGCAAAATGTAGACACGGAATGATTTTCATTCAGATAAGTCAGCTAAGTGAATCTGTAGGTCATTTTTTATTTGTTCATGTCGGGTTGGCTTTGCAGATTAGACATTGCACATTTATGGGTCATCTCTGATTGCCAAGAGGGCAGTTAAGAATCAATCACCTTGCCGTGGGTCTGGACTTTCAGATCAGACCTGGTGAGGATGTCAGAGTTTCTCCCTAATGTGCATTAATGAACCAAATGGGCTTTTCACAATATTGGACAGTTCAACTATTTTTTTTTAAAATTCCAACTTTTCAGAAAGTTCAAATCTCACAATCTGTCAGGATGGAATTTGAACCCAGAACATCCTCAGAACATTAATCTGTGATTCTGGAATGCTAATCCAGTGACATTACTACTGTACCACTGCCTCTTATTAATATTTACTAATCCAGTGACATTATCGCTACATAATGCCTCAAAGTACTTTCCTCTGCTGATTTTTCTGTTTATTTGTGTGATTTGGGCATCACTGGCTTGGCTAGCACTTTTGCTCATATTGGCCAGACCAGGTATGAACAACAGATTTCCTTCCCCGAAGGACATTAGTGAATGAAATGGGTTCTCACAACAATCAACAGTGATTAGGTGGAGATAATAAGAACTGCAGATGCTGGAGAATCCGAGATAACATCAGTCTAGGCCCGAAACGTCAAGCTTTCCTGCTCCTATGACGCTGCTTGGCCTGCTGTGTTCATCCAGCTCCACACCTTGTTAACAGTGATTAGTTAGTTGCCATTAGGTGAGCTTTTTAATGCCAGGTTTTATATTGCTTTCAGATTGACCATCTGCCACGGTGAGAATCAAACTTATGTCTGCAAAATATTAGCTGAAGGCTCGAGATTGCAAGTGAAATTCTCACTATACCACTACCTCTTTATAATCACTTTTCACAGTTAAATCAGTTCAACAAATAACAAGATAAGTATTTTCTCTGGTGATCACATTCTGTTGATTCAGCTCAACGAACATTTAGGTGGTTGTTTTTGACCGGCATTGTCTTGATGAGCTGAATGGTCTTTTTCTGTGCCATAGATCTCTTGACTTCCATGACTGTATTTACAGGTTCCATTACTTTGACAATAACCTTAACAGATCATGAAGAAAAGAGCTATCACTATCTTGTTTAGACCTAATAACTAAAGCTATTCTTCAAAGAAAATGAATATCAACGTTATTCATTAACATCTCCTCATACAGGAAGCTTATTGTATCGGGCAACCTGTAGTGATAACTGAATCAGACACTGCTGTGATTGAAAATCAGAGAAGCTAAAGAAAGCTTAAGTTGTGGGAATAAAACACCATGAAAACAAATTCTATGCAGCACTGAAGATAAGCAAGATGGAATTCAATTGATTCATATTTATTCCATTATGAGCAGTTGATTGCATTCTGATAGTGAGAACTGCATTGCAGTTTTATTGTAAATGTTTGACATTTATCACAAGAACTGTAAAGAATTTCATTCTGACAATGTATCATTTGATGCAAAATCTCAGTAACTCAGAGAAAAAACAAAACCAATTGTAACAGCATGCCATACTGTGAAATACTGACAGGATCGGCAGAATTTGCAATTGCTGCCTGCACTGACAGTAAGGGAAGAGAAAAATGTCTTTTAGGTACTTCTTCCCAATGATGTGTAATGAACCAGATTTTTGCTGATACGGGTTGACTTGGGAGATTTTTAAAAATGGTGGCTAATATCCAACTGTTGGATTTCTGGCCACATTCTCAGTGTTTCTAATTTTCACCTGGTTTGTGTCTGGATGAGGTTTCTTGGCAGTCATTTCACTTTGGGCTTGTCATAAATGGTTTAGGATTTGGAAAGAGACAAAAAAAAAACTGCAGATGCTGGAATCCAGGTAGACAAACCGGAGGCTGGAAGAACGCCGCAAGCCAGGCAGCATTTGGAGGAAAGGAGCAGTCAACATTTTGGGGAAAGTAACTTTGAAAAATGTCAAATTCATTTCTGTTCCTCATTGATGTGATCATACTACACTATCATTTCAGACTGATACTTCATGTATAGACTAGCTATTTGACAGACTTTCTTTGTTATGAATATCAGGAGCATGTCATGACGTCACAGGCATCATTTCCCAGAGTTTGATAATCTGGTCGTTGCCAGATGTCAAAAGGCAGGTTCTGGTTACATCATAGCGAGTGAGAACAACATAGTACTTGCCATCATGCTTCCTGTGGTGATAGACATGGCCTACTTATCAACAATTTTCACTGAGTCAGTCCAGGTCTTTGAGTGAGTGTAGTTCATAGCAGATCAGAGATGTCTCGAACCATATCTTGCATGAGGAAATCTTTGGAAAAGTGAGTTCAAAGTGTCCTCCATGCTATTCATGCCAACGCGTACACCCTTCTTCACAACACCATTGGTTCTACATGCCCCATGCCTCCAATCCATCACCATGGTCTCTTATGCCATGGAATGGTACTTATTGCCCATTCAACCACTAGTGGCAGTTGTATATGCAAACAAAAAAAAATCTGAATAGTGACTCATTCCTAATATTTGACTATTAAAATCGCATTTCTGCTACAGGGCAATAAAAGTGTCAATCATTTGAACCCTTTAAAGTTTCAATAAAGAAACTGCATGGCACTTGAAATCACTGTAGCGAAGATTGTGAAATTGGTAGAAATCAGACAGCCAGAGCTGTCACTCACCTTGGACCACAGCTGTTCCAGCTATCTAATAGATGCCTGGTCTCTCAGTCAAATTTCATTGTGCAATTCAAAGCCATGGTGACAAACCTACAAGAATACAGGATCACAATTTGCATCTTGCAAAAGTTTACTTCTGTATACCTAAGTCTCAGTGTTTTACTCCAATTATTTATGTTTTAGTTGAGAAAAAGCTTGGGTAGAATTTTGAAGATATTTTTAATTAAACTATTCCGGGATGTTTTGACACATCACAGGAGCAGGTAGGACTTGAACCTGGCCAGAGATAGAGATGTGACCTCTGCCCCATTAGTGCTCCCCAGCTAGAAATTATAAATTGCCTCTGATACCTCAATTTCTTAGTTGGCCAATGGAAATGCATACTATTCATATTAGCCCTGTATTAACAACTATATAGCAAAGAATATGTCCTTACAGAATTACAATTTATTAGGCATGTGTGGTCTTTCGTGAACCCAAGTTAACTTGGATTTATTATTTTTACTCTTGCTACATGCTCTTCAATCGCTCTTTTGCAATAGCAAATCACAATAAATGTCACCTACTGGTTGTGTAATTCCCATGATATTGCTTTTGGCCTTTTCTTAAAAGGTGATTATTACATCTGTTATCTTCAAATCCAAATTATGTCTAATAAACCTTGTTAGATTTCCTCCTCACTCCCTGCTTCTCAACTTATTTATTATAATAATGTATTTGCATAACACCTTGAACACAGGCAAACAATCATCTGTGTTCCTCAACTTTGATATAGCATTTTGGTCCATGCTTTACTTCTTGTCTAATCTCATGCTCTTGCTGGCATACCATCACCTTTGATATTTGTCGTCAAGCAAATAATTAATTAACCTTAAAGAGTGTCTGCCGATCATCCAGTAACATCATTTACGCTGAAAAAAATCTGCATTCTTAACGTCTATGGATTATTTTGTATACTTACCCACAATTCTCTGTGTGACTATTTTAAACTTGTGCCCTTTTACTACTAGTTTTATAATCAGCGGATCACTCTTTGTTCTGTGTATTCAACCTTCATAAACATAAAACCCACTAGCATCCCTCCATCCTCTTTACTCCAATTAAAATGTTATCTAACTTCCTAGTTCCTTTTCATGATTATAATTTTTTATGTTGCTAGTATCTTATTGATCCTCTCTTGAACTTTTCCCATTAGTCTTATATTTTATCCGGTAACATGTTCAGAATATGTATTGGGTTTGGAGGGATACAAAGACGAAAGCTTACTGATTTAAATACACAAAAATCAAACTTTGAGTTAGCATTCATTTTGAGGCACACATTGAATGAGACACTTAATTATACTGATTTTTTCCCCCTTTATTCATTCATGGGATGTGGGCATCACTGGCTATGCAGCATTTATTGCCCATCCCTAATTGCCCAGACGGCAGTTAAGAGTCAACCATATTGCTGTGGATCTGGAGTCACATGTAGGCCAGACCAGGTAAGGATGGCAGTTTCCTTCCCTAAAGGACATTAGTGAACCAGATGAACTTTTCCAACAATCGACAATGGATTCACGGTCATCATTAGATTCTTAATTCTAGATATTAATTGAATTCAAATTCCACCATCTGCTGTGGCGGGATTCGAACCCAGGTCCCCAGAACGTGATCTGGGTCTCTGAATTAACAGTCCAGCGATGTTAACACTCGGCCATCGCCTGGAGGAAGACCATCTATTTAGTTTTGCAGGTTTTCTTTTCTGGCATTATGTGCTTGATTTCAGCATAACCCTTGCAAAATATCACAGAATTCTGAGTGCAAATTACAATCAGTATGAATTAAGATTCTTTTTCAAGTTACGTTGCGTGAAAAGGCACCAACACGCAAAAGTTGGCCTGACCTTAGGATGAATTCACCACAATTGTGAGTTTCCACTAACTGTGCTGATTTGTAGACTCTCTAAAAATTAATCTGGTTCATTTGGAAGCTAAAGTTAGTTTTAAAAACACTTTTGATTCAAGGTGTCGAGGGTTATAGGGAAAAGGCAGGAAAGTGGAGCTGAGGATTATCAGATCAGACATGATCTCATTTAGTGGCAGAGTAGATTTGATAGGCTGAATAGCCTACTTTTGCATCTCCATCTCATGATTTTGTTCAGTGTGGTGACTGTAGAAATGATAGCTGTCATTCAAATAATGTTAGAACATTGTGTGGCATTAGAATAGTTAATCTCTCTACCTTCATTCTTGTAGCTGCAGTTACAATGGCAGAGCTGATGATGTAAATTGAACATATAATTTACAATCTATGAAGTAAAACAAGGAACTATGGACGCTTGAAATCTGAAACAAAAACGGAAACAGTTCTGAAGAAGTGTCATTGGACCTGAAACGTTAACACTGCTCTGTCTCCACAGATGCTGTTAGACCTGCTGAGCTTTTCCAGCAACTTTTGATGTTGTCTCTGATTTCTGTCATCCACAGTTCTTTTTGTTTTTAACATCTATTCCTGAACCAGTTATGGAAATGTGGCAGTGATGTTCCACCAGATTGTGCTACTCAGTCATCTAGCAGATATGCCCACCGAGGTGTTAGTGTCTGAGCTGGTAATGTGCAGGCAAAAACTTTGCCCATGCACACTTTGAGGGATCTGTGTCTTTTTCCCTCATAAGTGGATGAGGAGATGATATCCAGAAGGATTGTCCTCCTCTCGAAAAAGAATGTGTGGATGCTGCTGGTGCTTGAAAGAGACAAGAGAGGGAATGAGCATTTCTGAAGGAGGGTCCAGACCCGAAACATCAGCTTTCCTCCTCCTGTAATGCTGCTTGGCCTGCTGTGCTCATCCAGCTCTACACCTTGTTATCTAAAAGAAGGAATGAGTTGTGCAATAGGGGTAGAAGCTTGGGAACATTAAGAATTGACACTGGCAATAATAGGAGAATAGCATAGCAGTTGACAACAAATCTTAGTTGGTTGGTGAGATATGGAGGTCTGAGCATCACTACATGAACAATCACAATCCTCTCTCACTAAAGCAAAGGGTGAATAGACAAGTGTCGAGTCCCCTCAGCAGACAACCTGGCCCTGTCCATCCTGTTGTGGCCTGTTATCTCCTGGAATGAAACAAAGTGAAGCAGCGTACTTAATTGGCTCTACAACCACAAAGATTCATTCCCTCCACTACCGACACTCTAGCAGCAGTGTGCACCATCTACAAGATGCACTGCAGAAATTCAGCAAGGCTCCTTAGAAAACACCCACCAAATCCATGACCACTGCTATCTAGAAGGACAAGAGAAGCAAGATACGTGGGAACACCATGACTTGCAAGTTCCCTTCAAAACCACTCACCATCCTAATTTGGTAATTTATCACTGGGTCAAATTCTTGGAACTCCCTCTTCAAAGGCATTGTGGACATATGTACACTAAATGCACTGCAGTGGTTCACTACCGCCTTCTCAAAGGCATCTATGAATGGGCAATAAATGCTGGTCCAGCCAGCAGCTCCCACATCCATTCATGAATAATACACAAAAAAACTCCTGGAATGTTTCAGCAGTAGTGATTACTTCTGCCTCTGGTCAACGCAAGAAAGCAGGAGAGCTGCACTTTGCCTGTGGATGCTACCAAAAATATAGTCTGTACCTTTTCCTATAATACCACGCGTGACCTTCTACCAAAATTTAGAGAAGAATAACACAGGGGCACAGAGAGAGAGCGAGGAACAAAAAGAGTTCAGGTGGGAGAACTAGGAAAGATAGAGACGAGGCTGAGGAGTGACTTTCCAGAAGCTTATAAAATCATGAGGAGCATGGAAAGTGTGAATAGCCGAGGTCTTTTCCCCAGGGTAGCAGAGTCCAAAACTAGAAGGCACAGGTTTAAGGTGAGAGAGGGAAAGATTTAAAAGGGACCTAAGGGACATCTTTTATCATGCAGAGGGTGGTAACTGTATGGAATGAGCTACCAGGCAAAATGGTGGAGGCTGGTACAATTACAACATACAAAAGGAATCTGGATGGGTATAAGAGTTTAGAGGGATATGGGCCAAATGCTGGCAGATGGGATTAGATTAATTTAGGATATCTTGTCTGCAAGGACAAGTTGGACTGCAGGGTCTCTTTCAATGCTGTACAGCTCCATGTCTCTAAAGAAAAGAGACGGTAGAGAGAAATAAACAAACAGAAACAAGTTGACAGGAGAGATATGTAAGAGATTGACTATGTCCTCTGATTTGGCATGAACAGTGCCAGAGTAGTGTGATTAATGTCGTAATAATAATAGCATTTTACTGTTTCAATCATCAGATTACTTATTGCAGAAATTATAGCAATGTAGATGTGGTAATTGGCTTGGATGTGACCCATTAACACCCGCTTTTCAAATTCCTTTGGAATACATTTTGGGGTTTTCCTCTCATACTTGTCTAAGATTACTCTTTCAAGTTTGCCTGTTCTTGTGCAAATGAATGGTAATCTCAACCTAGTCCATAAATCTCTTCAAATTTGAATGAATATGTTAATCTCTACATTTGCATGAGGAAGGATAAAGACTATGATGTACTGTAAACGGCAGTGCTCCAAGCATTTTGCACAAGGATAAAATGCTTTCTATCTGAATATGAAGTGGCATTTTGGTGTGCAATACAAGCCTAAGAGCGATATTTTTCCAAGTTCAATTCTTAAAGAACCTACCATATTGAAATACAATCACAACTGTTAAGAAATAAAAAATGACTAAGAACAGAATATCAATGAGGAACATGTCCAAAGACATCAACTTTCCACTAGCTGAAGGTCGTGTGACCAGATTTAATTTGCACATTTCAAATGTTCATGCAAGTGCTGCTGAAGGAAATTTTAAAAAGGCAAACACCAGTACCGATATGTTCTCAGTTCTGAAATTATACAATTTGCTCACTGAAAGTATGCATAAAGAGATGAATCACAAAAATCCCTATTTATGTTCACCAGAAAAGGATGTGAAACCCAACTGCAATACTGTGTTTAATGAGTACAATGACAGTTTAGGCAACCAGTGGACAAAATTGACAACTTGCCTTCAGGTTGCATTCTTAAATTTGATATGTGACAGAAAATATGACTTATAGAAAATGGCAAATGATGTAAAAAGGACAGCAGCAAACAATATAAACAGACGAAAATAATTGCAGCATGGAGTGTTCATAGCTTTATGAAGCCTCCTAAAATGTATAGTGTTTTCATATCTCTGAAATTTAAGAAGATTTTACGTAGTGAAATAATGTTCATGTCTGCCTATTAGTTACTCAACTGTGTTAGTTTCCCAGATGAACTGGAGCTGTTAGGCTTTGTTTTTTATTGAACCTAAATGGCATCTTTGGGAATATTAACAAATGCATGAATGCATTGTCCATTACAGAATTTCAGTTTTACTTGAGTGAGTTGCAGTAAGTGCATGCTCCATCATTAAAAGTACTTTAAATGTTAACGTAAGAATAGGGTATTTGTACTCTTCTTTGAACATTTCTCTCAGCAATATACCTGTTCATCCACCCAAAGCAAGACTTGCAAGATAATAATCTGAATATGGCCTCCACATCTTTTTAAGTTTCTCTCCACAGTTAATTAGTTCCTTTCCTTTGTCATCTGTGCAATTTAAAATTGCATTTCTTGTTTTGTAGATGAAGAAAAATGGTCTTCAATACACTTCAAAGTGTTCCCCTCATAATGGATATGTCAAAGGCTGTGGGCTGCAATAACAACTTAGCTATAGTGCTTGAGGATTCATGGTCCAGAACTAGCTGTGCCTCTAGCCGAGCTGTTTAAGTACAGCTACAACACTGGCATTGATTGGACAATATGGAAAATTACACAGGCATGTCCTTACCAGAAAAAAAAGTATAAGTCCAATCTGGTCAAATACCACTTCACAAGCCAACTTTCAATCATCAGCAAAGTTACTGAAAGTGTCTTTGACCACATTAACTTGTAGCTTGTGCTTGGTAATATCCTGCTATCTGACGGCCATTTTAGATTTTGCCAAGATACTCACTCCAGTCCTTATTAAGTGAGTTCAAATGAGAACAAACAAGCTGCATTTTCAATATTTCATATGCACATAATTAAAGTTACTACTTAAACTCCGCTCCTACTAATCATCTTATAAAAACAGGTATGAAACCAATACTTACTTGTCTGCATTAAATAATTTGACACATTCATTCTGACTTTAAATGTTAATTCTTTGTTTCATTATTGATCATGGGTTTTAACCCTTTCCTTTGAGAAAAAGTATGTTACTTCTTTGGGTAAAAAAGGAAAATATTTTCACAAAAGTGCATGATTATTAAGAATATAACTCTCAACATTTGTAAAAGGAAACTGTCCATATGGTAGAACTAAATTGGCCTGCCCTAGGGCATGTCATTTGTAATTTGTAGCAATTATAACAAACTGATCTTTTGGTCTGTTCTTATTATGTAACCCTAAGTAATTCTGCACAACTCCTATTCCATTGGGCTATACAATAGTTTTTGTGCCATATTTTATTTACAGTCATGTACAATTCTCATCATAATATCATAATAAATTGTTTTTACAAATCATTAAGAAAAACACTGAATATTTGTGCAAAACTCTTCTGCTGGTTGGAGTCATACCTAGCACAAAGGGAGATGGTTGTAATTGTTGGAGGTCAGTCATCTCATTTGAAGGACATCTCTCCAGGAATTCCTCAGGGTAGTGCCTAATGCTCAATTATCTACTGCTGCTTCATCAATGTCCTTTATTCTACCCCTACAATAGAAGTGGGGATGTTTGCAGATGATTGTGCAATGTTTAGCACTATTTGTGGCTCCTTAAGTACTGAAGCAGTCATGTCCAGATGCAGAAAGACCTTGACAATTTCCAGGTTTAGGCTGATAAGTGGCAAATAACATTTTCATTACAAAAGTTCAGGCAATGACCATATCCATCAAGAGATAATTTAACCACTTGAAATTCAATGGCATTACAATTACTACATTGGTAACCCCCTGAATATCTATAGTAAGCATTGTCCAGAAATTGAACTCAATTGACTGCCCAGAACCTGTCCATCATCTACAAGGCACAAGTTTGGAGTGTGTTGAATTACTCTCCACTTGCCTGGATCTGTGCAACTCCAACAACATTCAAGAATGTCACAGTATCCAGGACAAAACAATTTGTTTGATTGGCACTGCATCCACAACCATTCATACTCTCCACCACCAATGCATAGTTTCAGCAGTGCATGCCATCAATGAGATGTAATGCAGAAATTCAAGGCTATTTAGATAGTACCTTCCAAACTAATAAACACTGCCATTTGGAAATATATCACCATTCCTTTAATTTTGCTCAGGCAAAAGCTTGGATCTTCTCATCTAACAATGTTGTGGGTCTATCTACGCCTAACAAACTACAGCAGATCAAGAAGGCAGCTCATCACCAGCTTCTCAATGGTGATAAATATTGGCCCATCCAGCAGCACTCCCCACATCCCATGAGTGAAAACAAAAGTACACACAGTATAACAAGGAGAAGAGGGCATCGTATTTCCACAGAAGGAACATGTATTTGAGGGAATAGCAGCAGCTACTATGTGCAAATGGATTTTAACAAATAACTAATAAATCTATTTTAGTAATGTTAGTTGGGAAGTTAATGTTTACTTGGAAAACCTCCCTGCTGGATCTCCATATACATCCATCTGGGAAGACAGACACTTTCTAAGTTTAGTGCCTGATTTATAAAATAGTAACTTAGCGTTGTGCTGAAATGCAAGCTAACAATTATAGAAGTAGTCTCTGAGGATGGTGAGAGTGTTGGCTGTTGGGAACAGAGGTAACTTGAACCAAAAATCTCTGATTGAAGTGCAAGACCTACAAAACTAAAACAATGTAGACAGTCAAAAGTTTAATGACTGCTTTAGATCTCAGAATATTGGCCCCGACTTTTTGATGGTCAGGCAGTCATTGTTCCAATAAAAGTAATAGTTGTGCATAGGGACCCTGTGGAAACTCCTTCACTTCAGAGTCTGAAGGAAATACCAGGTGAGTTGACATTTCTATTGGAAAATCCTTCTGAGCTTGGAACTATCCGCAAGGCTTCAATTAAATTGGAGAGTTTGCAGGGTTCTGATGGAATTAGATAAATAACTTCTCTGGAACTGTTAGACTTTTAAATACATAGTTACTCAGATGTTAGACTAGTTAACTGATCCCATACTCATCTCATGGGCTCCCAACTACACCTCTGCCAGACCATTTACACCCCTCAGATTGTGACCTGACAGCTCCTTTCCCCCTGTCACTGATCCTACCAAAGAACCCGCAACTCCTGCCTTGCTCTAAATCTAACACCTCACTTGCCCCACTCCTTTGGGCCTGATACATCCACTCCGCCCCAGTAATCTACCTGTTGCTCTCCTTTCTTTCTCTGGTATCGACCCTGGTACTGCCCCTCTGTGCCCTGCTTCAGACGTGACTTTTCTCCCTCTACTCCTCACACATTCTCCTCTTCCCCACCGTAGACCCAATCATTTCCCACTCTCTCTTTTCTCACTCTGGACCTGAACCCCTCCCCCTTTGCATCCCTATCTTCATCCACTGCCAGATCTGATCTACCTCTGCACAGACCCAACATCCCAGGTTCCCTATTCAGCACCTGAAACTCACCCTCTTCCCCACTATCCAGACCCAGTGCTCTCCCTTTCATAACTCTGGATCTGTCATCTGCTGAAACCTTCACCCTTTGGGCCAATCTACTTCATGGCCCCTGGGATCCAGTCTCCCTTTCCCTTTGCTCTGGACTCAATCTGCCACCCTTCCCTGCTCCCGGATCTGATTCCTCCCAGTACCCAACTCCCAACCTCTCCCACCCACATACAGACCAGATATCTCCCACTCAGTCCAACCTACACTGAACACTGCATCACTTATGTGGCCCCTTGCCACCTTCCACTCTGGCAGTCTATGTCCCGGGCCTCGTTCCTTACCCACATGGTACAATACTGACCTAGCACCCTTCCCCATTTGACTTACTACCCACCTGGTACCCAAAACTTGGCACCCTTCCCACCTGGCACACTATACCCTCCTCATCTGTCACCCTATCCTCCTGGCACCTTAACCTTACACTTACTTCACAAACTTACCTTTCGACTGCAGCTGTCCAGGTGATTGTTTGAGATTCTCGATCTTTAAATTTCAGAACGTGGTTGTGAGAAAGGGGACATGGTTTGCCTTCTCCAACAATTCTGCATTGCAAGAAAATTGTAAGAGAGAATGTCTGGCTTCATATTTCTGAAGGAGCTCTGAGCAGTATGTCCTGTCTGAAATGAAAATCTGGCTCAATAGCAGACATAGTAAGCATAGAACCAGACAGGGCAATAGTCTGTCCCAGAGTCTGGACAATATTGTGTCTATAATACTTCACATATCCTTCAGTCAAATCTTTCTTCATGTACTTTGGAACCTTACTCTGGAACTTGTTAATATAGTTAGTCTGTGCTGTCTCCTTCAGCAGTTTGTTCTACAGTTTCTGTCTAACTAAATTGCTTTGATCAAATGTTACGAGCATGTAATTAAATGTATGGACATAGATGGACACAATAGTGTGCCATGTTGTCATGAAATACATTTATTGTCTGGCTTAATACTTGTACCGCTTATGCTAAAATGTGTGAACTATAAATCAATATTTACGACAACATGCTGAGAAAATTTGTCTTTTTAAGCAAGATAACAAGATATTTATTGTTTCTTAAACAAGTTAAATATTTCATTTTTGATTGATATACTTTTTCAGCAATCTTATTAACTTGCACATACAGAACTGATTAAAACAATGTTTTAGGAGTAAACTCCTTTTTGTTTTTCCTTTGACCCGCAGCTGATACTGCCCACTTTTATGATTTAATTGAATTATTGTATTTCAAATCTTCCAAACGAAATATTGCACTGCTTGCTATTTTATCCAATCATGTAGCCACACTGTTGGCTGCTCATTGGCTATCATAACTCAGAGAAAAATGCATTTTTGTGTTAATATACACCTTGAAATTAATTGTATTTCATTAGGAATGATTGAATAGAATAGTCAAATTGATGAAATTGCAGGTTTTAATCTGTGTAATGCCATTGACAAAATAATTGTCAAAACCATGGATTAAGAACAAAGAACAAAGAAAATTACAGCACAGGAACAGGCCTTCAGCCCTCCAAGCCTGCACTGACATGCTGCCCATCACAACTAAAACCCCATACCCTTCCAGGGACCGTATCCCTCTATTGCAATCCTATTCATATATTTGTCAAGATGCCCTTTAAAAGTCACTGTAGTACCTGCTTCCACTACCTCCCCCAGCAGTGAGTTCCAGGCACCCACCACCCTCTGTGTAAAAAACTTTCCTCGTAAATCACCTTTAAACCTTGCCCCTCACACGTTAAACCTATGGCCCCACGTAACTGACTCTTTCACCCTGGGAAAAAGCTTTTGACTGTACAGTCTGTCCATGCCCTATATAATCTTGTAGACCTCTATCAGGCACCCCCATCAACCTCTGTCGTTCCAGTGAGAACAACCCAAGTTTCTCCAACCTCTCCTCATAGCGAATGCCCTCCATACCAGGCAACATCCTGATAAATCTTCCGTACTCTCTCAAAAGCCACCACATCCTTTGGTAGTGTGGCAACCAGAATTGAACACAAGATTCGAAATGCAGCCTAACAAAGTTTCTATAAAGCTGCAACATTACCTGCCAATTTTTAAACTCAATGCCTCGGCTGATGAAGGCAAGCATAGCATATGCTTTGTTGAAATTCTTTGTAAATTTGCTATATTAAATAAATGTCCACAAACTTCAGAGCACAGAGGAGTCCTATAGGTTTCATTAAGGTAGACTGGTTGGATGAGCAAATCCCTGAATTTAGGACATGTGGATCAGAAGGCATACTGCTTTCCTTCATTGGTCAAAGCTTAGTGAATAAGAGCAAGGAGATTGTACTAGAACTGCATCAAGTAACAGGCTAAAGTTAGTGTTCTGGAAGGACATGATCACACAAGAGAGGATCCACGATTTTTGATGAAGTTGAGAATTTTAGCAAAAAGAATAGATTTGATAACGTGTGAGTGAGTTGATTAAATAGATAATGAACGCAAGATTTTGAGCATTATTTTAATGCAATGCTCAGGTTTCAGTATTCACTAAGGTGGCACAATGGCTCACAGCTCCAGGCACCCAGGTTCAATTCCACCGTTGGGTGACTGTCTATGTGGTGTTTGCACATTCTTCCTGTGTCTGCATGGGTTTCTTCTGGGTGCTCAGGTTTCCTCCTACAGCCCAAAGATGTGCAGGTTAGGTGGATTGGCCTTGCTAAATTGCCCCATAGTGAACAGGAATATGGAGGCTAGGTGACTTTGGGGTTACTAGTCTTGTATCATAGGTACTCAGCTACCACAAGTTACATGTATGTCCTGTCAAGGACCTCCTTGCAACAAAAAAAAATGATTTGGCATTTCCAATGATGAACATTAACAGATCTTTCATTTTTGGAGTAGTCTGGAAACCAACGTATAGTTGCTACCTTTTAAAATTTAGTACAGAAATACCTGATAAAGAATATAGAATACAATATAGAAACCCAGGTTTCTACAAATCCTAGCGATTTTCAGTGTCCAGCTGGGAAACTGAGATGGTAGTCAATGAACACAGCAGGCCAAGCAGCATCATCGGAGCAGG
>JAHRHZ010000144.1:67319625-67342661 GCA_024137785.1 Ginglymostoma cirratum
TGTCTCAGATTCTCCAGCATCTGCAGTACCTTTTATCTCAGGATTTGAGGAAGGATGTTTTCACACAGAGTGCAGCAATGTGCTGGAACTCACTGCCAAGGTGGATGGTGAACGTTCCAACATTTAAATTTTAAAACAAAGTTGGCTAGGCACTTAAAGAAAATAACCTTGCAAGGTTAGGGACTAAGAGAAGGGGAAACTCCTCCTGTGCTGTGATCGTGCTAGAATGTGATTTCAGTTATTTGGCTAAATTGAGCAGACCAGTAAAACCTTGGCTTTATGTCAAAGGGAATAGAGTTCAAAAGCAAGGAGACATTGTGATGCCCACTTCTAAAACATTGGTAAGGGCTCTGTTAGATTATTATGATAATCCTAGGCATCACACTTCAGAAAGTATGTCAAGGCCTCGGTAAGGATGTAGAAGAGATTGACTAGGTTGGTGCCAGTGCTGAGAGACTTCAGTTACATGGAAGAAGTGGAGAATCTGGAAGGTTCTTCTTAGACCAGTGAAGGTTAAGTGTTAAAATTCATGAATGGGTTTGATAGAATGAATAAAACGAAACCATTTCCATCGATACAAATGTCAGTAATTAATAGTTGTAAATTGAATGTGATTAGCAAAAAGGGACAACATGAACATTCTTTTTAGTATCACACAACAATTTTTTGTGTTCTGCAATGTACAATCAGGCAGAGAGGCAAAAATATATTTGATAATAACATCCAAAAGAGAATTAGATAAATACTCAAAAGGAATTTGTTCACATAACACTGGGGAAAAAAGCGAGACTATGCAACTAATGAGATAGGTCTACTGAAGAGCTGCACAGTTAGAATGGGCCTTCTCCTGTGCTGTACCATTTCACAATTCTATTATGTTAAATGATAAAGCAGGATAATTATTTTGTTTTTGAGGAATTGCATAAGATTATTGCATGCTACACATAACCTGACAAACCATGATGTTGCAGAACTCAGTGCCTCATTAAGCCGGATGGTTAAAATATCTCGTGCTGCAACAAATTGTAGTTTAAAAACGGGCTAACCCTTCCCCAACTTAGTAAAACATACACATGGCATGCCCTTTTTGATGCAGGGGCTTGTTCAACATTGGAGACAAATCTTGACCCTACATTTCAACCATACTATACATGAGAATAAAAATGGTCATTGGACCAGCACTGTCATACCTTATTTTTATGAGCACATAATTCATGTCTCAGAAAACAAACAAAATCAATAAAAAATTTGTCTGTAAAAATGGTCTTGAAAATGAATGTTGTAAACATTGACACCACTCTCTCATTGAAAATAGCCTTGTGACTCACAAAATGTCAAATTGAAAATGGACCACAGTCATTAAGTTATTGCATCTTTGTTGCCAATAGAAATATTAACTTCAAGATTTTTTTCAACTATTCATCGTTCACAATATTGGGCCATAATAGTTGCATTTTTGACAGATTCAGCTTAAAGATTGAAAGTATATGCAATTTATTACAAAGGTCTAAAATAATTACTGCCACCAGAGAAAACTACCTACATTGCTTTTGCAGTAAGTCGAGCGCTGTGAGGCAATCTTATAAATTAAAAGGAACAGCAAGATCAAAATATGAATTGAAAATCACTTTTCACTTCTCCAGCAAATTCTGCATTGATACCTGTCTTTCTGAGTTTAATACTTCGAGCTATACTTAATGTGTGGATAGTATCTGCTGCTCCTTTAATCTATTTGTGGCTTTCTTTCCATTAAAGTTTGTAGTAAAATGTTACCCTTTCCTGATTATGTAACATTGATTGTACAACACACAAACAGGCCATTCAGACCAAGTGACCTATGTCAGCCAGCAATTATACTCCATCAGAAACACTTTCTATCCCCTTTATGTATCTCATCCTTCCATTTACCATTCAAATGGTTGTCTAGTTTCCCCTTAAATGCACCTCTGTTCTTAGACTTAACAACTTCTTGTGATGGCACGTTCAATGGTCTTACTATTCTTTGGGTAAAGAAGTTTCACTTGAACTGCAATCCTACGATTGATGTCGGGGAACTATAAAACCAAGGCTATCAAATTTACTGAATGACCCCTAAGAAGAAAATAGGAAAGCATTCCACTTTTAATTCGATGTAAATTAAACATGGATTAAAAAACAAATTGTGATTGGTTTGAACTACAAGTTACCAATGGAATAGTAGGTATCCCAAAGAATATCTCATGAAATTGTAAGCATCCATATCATAGAAATTTCTGAAAAAAATAGTAAGTCTTACAGCATCTGTGGAGATAAAGCAGTGTTATAACGTTTTGGGTCCAGTCAGGGTCAGAACTGATGGTAGCTCAGAATATGTTGGTATATGTGTTGAAGATGGGGTGGGGGTGGAACGCGTGGAGTAAATGATAGGTGGGGATGGAGCCCAAAGAGAGGGGAAAAAAAACAGTTGGGCAGACAAAGGGATGTGTAGAGGTTAGCCTGCGAGAATCAGTAGCTGCTACTGAGGACCATTTGTGACTGACAAAGAGTTGTTTGCAGTAGCAACCAATGTGATGGCAAGGTCAGTTATGGGGGTCTTCCCAACCCCTCCCGACATCTCCTTAGCACCTTCCCATGCAATTGCATGTGGAACCTGCCTATTTACTTTCTGCCTCCTCATTATCCAAGGCCCCAGACACACTTCCAGGTGAAGCAGTGATTTACCTATCCTTCACTCAATCTAGTCTACTGCATTCGCTGCTCGCAATGTGGTCTCCTCTACCTTGGGGGAATGAAGTGCAGACTGGGTGATTGCTTTGCAGAACACCTATGTTCTGTCTGCAAAAGAAGAACCCTGATCTACTGTTGCCTGCCACTTCAACACGCCACCTTGTTCCTTGGCCAACATCTCTGTCTCTGGCATGTTGCAGTACATCAGCAAAGCTCAGTTCAAGCGGGAGGAACAGCATCTCATTTTCTGCTTGGGTACCTTTCAATCTTCCAGATTCAACACCGAGTTCAATAACTTCCCACGTCCTTACTCCAAACTCCACACACCAGATCTTGCAATCACATGGGTTGCTACTATAAACAACCCAATGTCAGCCACTAATGGCCCCCAGTAGCAACTATTGATTCTCTCAGGCTGACCTGTACTCATTTCTTTATGTGCCCAAATGTTATTCTCTCTCTCTGGACTCTATCTCCGCCTATTGTTTACTCCAACACCCTCCCCCTACCCTATCTTCAGTATGACTGTTCCTCACTAAAACCAGTTCTGTAGAAGGGTCACTGGACCTGAAATGTTAACTCTCCTTTCTCTCTACAGATGCTGCCAGACCCACTGAGTTTTTCCAGCAATCTCTCTTTTTGTTTCTGACTTCCAATATCTGCAGTTTTTTTTTTTGTTTAGCATTCAAGTCACACAAACATGGCACTATGTGAAATCTGACATCCTTTCCAACGTGGTCTTTGCAAGGTAGGCTGTCCCACTTTTCCCACTCAGTGGATTTGGTCCTTAAGTACATAGTTTCCATTTGGCCAGCTTTTTATTCCAGATTTTATTGAATTCAAATTTCAATATCTCTCATCGTGGTGTTCTAACCCAGACACGTAGAAACTTACCTGGTTCTCTGGATTATTAATCTAACAACAATGCTACTAGGGCATTGCCTCTCAAACTTACATTTTAATGAGCTTGATAAGTAGATTGCAACCTGCCAATTTTACTTAATATAATTCATTATAGTCCATATAATATTGGGACCAAAAGATTGCTAGATGTCTTTTGTTAACCTCACCAGCTTCTTTAGGAATTCCTTGTTCACGTTAAGTGTGTTACTTCCTCATTCACACATGCACAAGGTCACAATTCAAGCAGAATTCAAAGGAAAAGCAGTGACTTGTCCCACTGAGTTGTCAACAGTCCTCATTCAACCAATACTCTCTAAATAACTATTAACTGTTCTTTTTTCCCATTGCTTTGTGTAGGGTATTACTGGATTACATTATAGAATTGCTGCCATGTTTGCCTATTATGTATCATACTGCAGAAAGACCCAGGATGAATGTGATTTTATTTGAGTCATTTTAAATAACACTGTCAAATGTCATTGTGAGACCCTCTGTCTCTAATTTTTCCTTTGTTCCTTTCCCATGCTAGATCTTTCTGAATATGTCTCTATGCTCCATCTCCCTTTCACTTCAATGTAACACATCTGTTTCCTTAAAACATTAGCATCTCTTCATTAGTTTCTGTATTCTCCTGTACTATATCTAATGTTTCCTCCCTCCCTACTGTATCCTTTATTTCTGTAAGTGTCCTAGCATCACTGTATGACCATAAAGTATTTTCCTTTACAAGTGTATTATGAATGTGTATCTTGTCTTTATATTTTCCTAAGGTACCCAGCAAGGTGCTAATTGACATATCACAGAAT
Organism: Ginglymostoma cirratum; assembly: GCA_024137785.1. Taxonomy (NCBI): domain Eukaryota; kingdom Metazoa; phylum Chordata; class Chondrichthyes; order Orectolobiformes; family Ginglymostomatidae; genus Ginglymostoma; species Ginglymostoma cirratum. The sequence continues at coordinate 67,324,041 of JAHRHZ010000144.1, forward strand.
GGCTACTTGGATCAGATGTGGGGCGATGGTAATGTCAGTGGATTAGTTATCCAGAGCCCCAGGCTAATGTTCCTGATGCAGACATGATTGGCTAAATAGCCTCCATCTTCATCATACAATTCAGTGATTCTGTGAGGAAATTCTATGTGGTGTGTTATAATGTGCTAAAGTCAGAGATAAATTGGATTATTAGAACTTGGGTTGGGTTTATTCCCGAATTTGAGGCTGAGTGAGCGAGAGGTTTAATTCTAAGAAACTATGCCTGGTCTTTATTGGATGGAAGAAAGATATAGACATATTTATTGGTACTTTGTAATTCTTCCGTGTTCTTATAATTCATGCCTTAAAGTTGCAAGTGAGGAGAAAATCACCATGAAAATTCTCCTTACAATTGTCCAAATACCTTCATCGCTTCTCCCTATGCTGTGCACTTTAAATGGTGCTTCTTCCCATCTTTCACCTATGTTCTAATAGAACTCATTGGGTTTGTCAGTGATGATTTATTATGGATTCTGAGCAATCTGATAAATGTACTTAAATGAACTGTATTAGAGAAGTCACAGTAAAGAATCATGCTCGCCATATTAAAAGTGCTGTCCCTTGTGTTTAGTGAAGGAAACATAATGGGAGTGTAAATCACAGAAACTACAGAAGTGTTGGCAGCTAGATAATACATTTTAGCTCATTGCATTGGAGTTAGGAGTGGACATGTGTGAGACACTGGAGGGGATGTTCATTCACATCTTAAATCATATTGAGAATAGTTAATACACTATGTACGTTGTACATTTTTTAATGAACAAAAGGCATTTCAGCAAAATGAAAGATTTAAAATATTTTCAGTTCCAAATAGATATGATCCACAGCTTCTAACATTAACTTTGAGAATTTAAAAAGATTTATCCATAGACGAATATATTTTTTTCATTTCTATTTTTAATAGTGGAGTGACGTTACTTTTACATTTCATTATAAACAGTCAAACTATGAAGTTTCTTTATAAGCTTGCAGAATTCCACTCACCAAGCTTGGCTTTCGTTGGCATTGAGATAATTGAGATTAAGAGCCACGAAGTTATGCTGCAGTTCTGAAAAACCCTGGTTAGACCACACTTGGAATATTGTGTTCAGTTTTGGTCGCCTCATTATGGGAAGGATGTGGAAGTTTTAGAGAGGGTGCAGAGCAGATTTACCAGGATGCTGCCTGGAATGGAGGGCAAGTCTTATGAAGAATGGTTGAGGGAGCAAGGGTTTTTCCCCTAGGAGCGAAGAAGGATGAGAGGTGACTTGATAGAGGTGTACAAGATGATGAGAGGTATAAATAGAATAGGTACCCAGAGAGTTTTTCCCAGGGCGTAAATGACTATTACAAGGGAGCATAATTTTAAGATGATTGGAGGAAGGTATAGGGGAGATGTCAGAGGTAGGTTCTTCACACAGAGAGTGGTGGGTGCATGGAACGCACTGCCGGCGGTGGTAATGGAGTCAAATGCATTACGGACACTTAAGCGACTTATGGATCCGCACATGGATGAAAGTAAAATATAGGTTATGCAGGGTAGATTGATCTTAGAGTAGAATAATAAGTCAGCACAACATCGTGGGCTGAAGGGCCTGTACTGTGCTGTACTGTTCTATGTTCTATGTTCTAAACTCTTGACACATGGATCAGACATTTGCAGTCTGCTGTCAATGGGCTTGCCAGCGAGGGGATGCTTCACTATTATCTGGGTTCCCTGTGCAAAACCCTCCCATTTTCCCTGAACTGCTCTTGAATGGTCTGCCCACCCTCAATCTATTTGAGGGCCTTAAGGACCAATTATTTCCCAGGTGAAGAATAGAAAACCCAGCTCCAGCAAATTAGTATTCCATGGAACATAGAATGGCTGTAGGGACAAAGCAATCAGTGAGGATATGTTCCCCATAAATCCTAGGGTGATGAGGTATGAAGTCCCACTATCTGAAAAATCTTTCCTATGGTATTATGAATTCATAGCCTCGTGTAATATCTAGTTATTCAGAGACCCAGAATTGAGGGACATTGGTACAAATTTCTCCATGGCTATGGGTGAAATTTAATTTGGGTTATTAAAATCTGGAAAGGAAAACTTGCCGCCAAATTGTTTCCATGGCAACTTCCATCATTTGCTGTTCTAGCCCATTTGGTTTATTAATGTCTTTTAGAGAAGGAAATCTGCTGTCCATATCCAACCTGACATAGACACAACTCCAGAGTAACATGATTGATTCTTATATGTCCTCCAAAGTGAGCATAATTTATTTATAACAATATCATTTTTTGAATTTGAATTTCAAAACAGTAGCAGATGGGTGTCGGTTACTTCTACTGAACTGTTTTCTTTTTTCAAGAAAGATGAGATTGTGGAGACTTTCTTGAAAAGAGAATCTTAGAAAGCAGGTGACTGCAGACCCCTTTGGTGTTAATGGAAACATGTTTATACTGTTGGGTTTACAACAGTTAGGGTGAACAGGTAGGGTGGTTAGTTATTTTCCAGTTCAAAAGAATCTAGGATTGAGCAAGTTATTTTAAAACTTTCACTTTGGCAAATGCCAATGTTACTAGAAGCAACAATGAATACAGGGAACTACTTACCTCAGCAGAAGGGTTTACTTTGTGAATCTTCTAAACTAGGAGATTTTAGTTACAAATTTGCTAAGTTGCTAATCATAAATTATTAGAACTGAAAATGTTTAGGTTGTCAGATTTGTGGAAGTTTCATGACAGCAGACATGGAAATAACTCACCAAGTTGTCTCCACAGTCCATGGCAAAGAAACTGTAAGGAGTCAGTTAAGAAGGAACTTAAGGAGTTGAGATGAGGGTGTAATTGTTCTGAATCTGAGTGTCTGTAAAGGATAGTGTCAGGAAATTTGAGGAGGCAGTGGCCGAGTGGTACTGTTGCTAAACCGTTAATCCAGAAAGTCAGCTAATGTGTTGAGGACCCAGATTCAAATTCCACCACGGCTGCTGGTGGAATTTAAATTCAATAAAGAATCTAGAATTGAATCCAATGATGACCATGATGTCAGGAAAAAGAACAACTGGTTCGCAAGTGTTTTAATGAAGGAAATCTATCATCCTTATTTGGTCTGGCCTACATGTGACTCCAGACCCACAGCAATGTTGTTGACTCTTAACTGTCCTCTGGGCATTTCAGGATAGACAATAAATGCTGGTCTAGCCAGTGACACACACATCCCATCAGTTAATAAGAAAAAATGTTTTGTTGTGTTTAAAAATTATTCTGCCTGTTTTCTAGCATCAGGTAGCTTGTCTTGTTTCTTTTTCTTCTTTTTTGTACAGTAAAGCTTTGTTCTTTTCTGAAAGAATATCTATAGCCTTGTGTGAATATGTTACAGTGACTAACCAAATAAAAAGAAAACATGGTATACCAAGCCATGTTTCACCTGGGCTTTGCTTGTATTTCTCGTATTGATAAGTAAACATAATTTTAGGAGGTTGAACTATAACTGTGAGCCGATTTACAGCATCAACAAATCTAAATGCAGAATTTTGAGTAGCCTAACGGAAATTATCTAAGTGCTGGCAAAGTACTAATAGATAATGATAAAGATTCTTCAAATGGCATTGAGACAGATTGGGATACTCAGTCCCTCATTTTGTACAACCAGTTGCGTATCAGCAAGAATTTCCATGGAGAGTCAGACGCTGAGGGGTGACCTTATAGAGGTTTATAAAATCATGAGGGGTATGACAGGGTGAATAGACAAAGTCTTTTCTTAGGTTATGGTTGTTCAAAACTAGAGGGCATAGGTTTAAGGTGAGAGGGGAAACATTTAAAAAGGACCTGAGGGGTAACTTTTTGTGCAGATGGTGGTGTGTTTATAGAACGAGCTGCCAGAGGAAGTTGAGGAGGCAGGTACAATTACAACATTTCAAAGGCATATGGATGGGCTTAGAAGGACTTGGGCCAAATGCTACTCGTCATAAAATCCCTACAATGTGGAAACAAGCCCTTCAGCCCAACAAGTCCACACTGACCCTCAGAGCATCCCACCCAGACCCATTCCCCCCAAACCTACATCTCCCTGAACACTATGGGTAATTTAGCGTGGCCAATCCACCTAGCTTGCACATCTTTGGACTGTGGGAGGAAACCAGAGCAGCCCGAGGAAACCCACACAGACACAGAGAGAATGTGCAAACTCCACACAGTCAGTTGCCCAAGACTGGAATCAAACCCAGGGCCCTGGTGCTGTGAGGCAGCAGTGCTAACCACTGTGCCACCGTGACTAGATCAGATTGAGATGGCCAAGAAAGCTACTCTGTTCAAAGCAAACTTGGGATTTGCAACAAAGGCTGCCTTTGCCATGAACATACAGATCCCATGAAAGACTAAATTAAAAAATACAATATTTCAAGATTCAATACTTTCATTGTGTAAAACAAACTAAAAGCTATTGTCTGGAGAACATTCAGCAAGCAATTTTATACTTTAAAATATGGGAAAGTTCGTTGAAGATAATCAAAAGTATCATTCCCTGGTTATACTTAGTTCTGTTCCTCAGTATAGGGTGGCATGGTGGTACAGTCGTTAGCACTGCTGCCTCACAGCGCCAGGATCTGGATTTGATTCTACCCTAAGGTGACTGTTTGTGTGGAGTTTGCACATTCTCCCTATGTCTGTGTGGGTTTTCTCCAGCGTTTCGGTTTCCTCCCACAGTCCAAAGATGTGCAAGCTAGGTTGATTGGCCATGCTAAATTACCCATAGTGTTCAGGGACATGTAGATTAGGTGGGTTTGGGGGGAATGGGTCTGGGTGGGATGCTCTGAGGGTCAGTGTGGACTTGTTGGGCTGAAGGGCCTGTTTCCTCACTGTAGGGATTGTATATCAATATCTAGACACCTCATTCTCCTGTAACGTGGTTAAAGCTATTCTCAACTCTCAATAGCTTTCCTCCTTTCTCCTCTTTCAGTCAGATAACAACTTCTACCTACTGGAATGACTTTTATATTGAGTGATCTCCTTGAATTTTCTTCCTCAAGCCAAAATAAAATGATTCTTCCAGCTTCATTTAAATCTGCACAAATCTGATTTATTCCTGTGTTTGTGAGATCCAACCCACATTCTATGTGGTGAACAATAGACTGACTCTATCTTTCTTAAATAGAACATAGAACATAGAACAATACAGCACAGTACAGGCCCTTTGGCCCACAGTGTTGTGCTGACCTATTATCCTATTAAGGTCAAACTACCCTGCATACCCTACATTTTACTATCCTCCATGTGCCTATCTAAGAGTCGCTTAAAAGTTTTTAAAGTATCTGACTCCACTACCACTGCTGGCAGCGCATTCCACATGCCCACCACTCTCCGTATAAAGAACCTACCTCTGACATCTCCCCTATATCTTCCTCCAATCACTTTAAAATTATGCCCCCTCGTAATAGTCATTTTCGCCCTGGGAAAAAGTCTCTATCTATGCCTCTCATCATCTTGTACACCTCTTTCAAGTCACCTCTCATCCTTCTTCGCTGTAATGAAAAAAGCCCTAGCTCCCTCGACCTTTCCTCATAAGACCTGCCCTCCAGTCCAGGTAGTATCCTGGTAAATCTCCTCTGTACCCTCTCTAAAGCATCCACATCTTTCCTGTAATGAGGTGACCAGAACTGAACACAATATTCCAAGTGTGGTCTAACCAGAGTTTTATAGAGCTGCAGCATAACCTCGGGGCTCTTAAACTCAATTCCCCTGCCAATGAAAGCTAACACATTATATGCCTTCTTTACAACACTATCAACTTGGGTAGCAACTTTGAGGGATCGATGGATGTGGACCCCAAGATTCCTCTGTTCCTCCACACTGCTGAGAATCCTGCCATTATCCCTGTATTCCGCATTCAAATTCAACCTTCCAAAATGAATCACTTCACATTTTTCCGGGTTGAATTGCATCTGCCACTTCTTTTCCCAGCTCTGCATCCTGTCAATGTCCCGTTGCAACCTACAACAGCCCTCCACAACTCCACTAACCTTCGTGTCATCAGCAAACTTAATAACCCACCCTTCCACTTCCTCATCCAAGTCATTTATAAAGATCACAAAGAGTAAAGGTCCCAGAACAGATTCCTGCGGAACACAACTGGTCACCGAGCTCCAGGCTGAGTACTCTCCATCTACCACCTCATTCTGTCTTCTATTGGACAGACAATTCTGTATCCGGACAACCAGATTCCCCTGAATCCCATGCTTCCTTACTTTCTGAATGACCCTACCATATGGATCCTTATCAAATGTCTTGCTAAAATCCATATACATCACAACCACTGCTCTGCCTTCATCTTGCAGACTAACCGTCATTGTAAGGTTCAAAAAAATCTTGCGGAAACCTGCAACCCAATTACAGATATTTTTAATCAAACTATTCAGATGTGCTACGACATACCTCTGGAACAGGTCGGACTTGAAGCCCAGGCTTCTGGCTGAAAGGTAGAGGTGCTATCACTTTATCAAAAACACCTTTGGAAAAGCTGACTGCATTTCGTATTCCCATCCGAGTACTAAACAGGCTTGAGTTATTCAGCTGCTAAGATCAGACAAGATCAGCCATTTTCAGCCTCGTATGGCCCAATTCTAGCATGTGAAAAGTCTATTCCCATGGCAACGTTGATCACATAGACATTATAACCTGTTAGAAAAACTAATTAACTATTCTCTAAACTTGTAACTCCTGTATGTCTTAAAATTAAATAGTATAACCATCTTTAAGCCTGATATTCTAAGCACTCCATGTGGAAGTAGAAACAAGCAATCCATTGATCGTGGGCACAGTAGATCTGGTCGTTGCTTAGTTATAAATATTTTGCATCTTTTTCCAAGCAGGGCAACTTGGCCACTGTTATAACAACCAAGCCACCAAAGCTTATTGTCAGGCCAAATTCACATCAAGTCACAAAAATCCCTTTGTTTCTCCATTTCACAATAAATTAAAAAGATACACTCAAATCAAAACAAGCATATAAACATTATAATTGAGGCTATTATCATTAAATTGAGATGTATGTAGTTCTATTTAATCTGGCATACTCATGGTCAAAAATATTTGAGGTCAGATTGAAGAGCAATGTCATTTGACACTTTACTATTAAAATTTTTGTATTGGGATAATATACCTATATATTACATAATAATGAAAAAAAGCTTGTATTTTATTCATATTCTGCTATCAGTATCTTACAAGTTGTGAAGTATTAATTCCACAATAAAGTTTTTGGTGACTTATAATGAAAATTCTATTTGTATATATTCATGGTATTGAAAATGTGCATGCAGAAACAGGATAGTATGTGTTGTAATTTACAGGAGTATGTTCCTGAGGTTAGTAACTGATGTTATGAAGCAATTAGAACATATAACATTTAGTCGCTGTATTTCATGATAACTCAAAACAATATAAATTTTGCAATTTTTTTTGGACACTGCAATTATAACTAACATTTCCTAAGTAATCGATCATGGAAATTCTGCCCTTCTGGCAGTGCTCAATGCAGGTGTAATATTTTATCGTATTTTCAGAACCATTTGTAGCCTTTAGTTAAATAGTAAATTACTTGCCTTGCAATTGGATGCCATCTTATCAGGAGTAGCTTCTTTCACTTAATGCAGTGAGAGCTTCCAAGGCAAACTAGGCAGGCACTTTTCATAACAAACTATTCAATTTCTTGCTCCTGCCCTCCTTTTGATTTTGTATTAATCTCTGAATAACCAAAGTGGAACATTTTAATCTTCCATTGAGATGAAATTTCTCCAACTGCTTGCATGGCTGTATTTCATGTCACAGTTAATTTCTTCTATGTTGTGGGACCATTATTTTGTAATATCAGGATATCTCTTACATTGGTCCCAGTTCTAAAGTAGCCGATCTTTAATGCTGAGTTGCCAATGAATATGCTATTACCTTGCTGCTAAGGCTTTCTCGGCACATTTTTGGAAGATCGCAAAGTTTAATGACCATACCTTGAAGTTGGTCAAAGGAAAGTTTGTGTGTAGATTGGGAAAAACTTGCAAATTGTCAGCTCCTTTGGTTACCAAGATCTGAACATATGATATTTTAAAAGAATTACATATATTCCTAGCCAAATTTTAAATATTCTTTAAACATTTGGTGATTGCTATGTGTTTTATCCAATTGTAATTTGTTTAAGTCCAGTCAATATTGTGTTTCAGCCAATAGATGTGAATAATACACAAACAGTGTGGATATGACTTTTTAAAGTGTGATTGATACACTGGGATGAAAGACAATCTAGATTTTTCAATTTGAACTTTTTATGATTGGTTGTTCTGATAAATATTTATGTTTAGCATTCATACTTCTCCTTGCATTGACTATGCTCTTTTCATTCTATGCAACGGGAGGGGATGGCTTACTGGTATTATCGCTAGACTATTAACCCAGAAACTCAGGTAATGTCCCAGGGACCTGGGTTCAAATCCCACCATGCTAGATGGTGGAATTTGAATTCAATAAAAGCTATCTGGAGTTAAGATTATACTGATGATGGTGGAGCCATTGCTATTTGTTGGGAAAAACCCATCTGGCTCACTAATGTCTCAGGGAAATAAAATCTGTCATCGTCCCCTGTTCTGGCCTACATATGACTCCAGGGCCAGAGTGATATGACTGCCCTCTGAAATGATCTGGTTATTTACTTTTCAGCAAAGAAACACTGATCACTTGGCATCAACCTAAGCAGCAGAAAAACAATGGCAGAAACCACCCTGTTACCTTGCAAAGTCCTCCTCATTAACATGGCGTGCTAGTGCCAGAATTGGGAGTCCTGCCTTATGGAATCAGTGTCCCAGACACCACCATCTCTATTCCTGGATGTGTCCTGTCCCACCAGCAGGACAGACCCAGCAGAGGTGGTAGCACGGTGGTATACAGTCAGTAGGGAGTTGCCCTAGGTACCCTCAACATTGTCCCCAAACCCCATGAAGTCTCGTGGCTTCAAGATACACATTGTCAAGGTAACCTATGAGTTACAATGTACTGTCCTCCTTCGTCTGATGAATCAGTCCTCCTGCATGTTGAACAATACTTGAGGAAAGACTCAAAACTGAGGGTGGCAAGGGCACAAAATGTACTCCGGGAAGTGAGCTTCAATGTTCACCACCAAGAGTGATTTGGCAGCAGTACTACTGATCGAGCTGGCTGGGTCCCAAGGGACATAGCGGTTAGTCTCGATCTGCGGCAGGTATTACAAGAACCAACAAGATGGAACAACTACTTGACCTCATCCTGACCAATCTGTCAGCCACAGTTGCAGCTGTCCATGACAATATCAGTAGGACTGACCACTGCACAGTCCTTGTGGAGACAAAGTCCTGTCCTTACATTGAGAATAATCTTCATCGTGTTGTGTGGCAATATCACTATGTTACATGGGACAGACTTCAAACAGATCTAGCAACTCAAGACTGGGCATCGATGAGGTGTTGTGGACCATCAATAGCAGCAGAATTGTACTGCATCGCAGTAGAGATGCTGATGTTGGACTGGGATGGAGAAGGTCAGAAATCACACAACACCAGGTTATAGTCCAACAGGTTTATTTGAAAACACCAGCTTTTGGAGTCTTACTCTTTCTTCGGGACGACTGGAACTGGGACTGTGTACGTGAGAAGAGACCTCGCCAACATCCTGTATTTCTTGTGCATATGTTGCAAATTCTTTGGTCATATTGATTCTCAAAAATCCATCTAAAACTGACAAGGATTGGAATGAATTAGTTTTCATTATCACCTTTGGTTTTCTGTTTCACAAGTTGGACTGCAGTGTAATAGGTTAATGGTTAAGGTAATGAGATGGTGTTGTGTATCGTGATGTAACAATAACATCAGCAGTTCAAGTGTAAGAGTCTGAGAAGAGAGGGAGGATATTCTGCTCAACAGACTAGAAATGTAGCATGTACTACAATGTGAGAAAAGGTGTTTTGAGTACAAAGTTAGACTTCAGTTACTCATAGTGGGAAACTGTCTCAATCCAGAACAGACCACAAGTTACCTGAAAACAGAATCTAACAATACACCAGATCACCTTCTGAGAGGACTAAAGCTTGTCAACATTTTATCTGCTTCAATGCCACCTAGTACCTCGTAATATCATATTAAAAATAACTTATCGGAAACCATTTTATTACATTCAGGTCTCTGATCATGAGATCACTACATTAGTTTGTTTGGGTAAAAGAGAATTAGAAAAGGATCAAGGGTAAGCTATACAGACTATCAGGTCTGTTCTCCCATTGAATAAGACGATAGCTGAACATATACATATAACAAACTAATCAGATTAACAGAAGGGAAGATGAAATTAGTATGTTTATCCTAAGTCACTCCAAGTTACAAATACCATGATTTCCAATATTATTCTAGCATTTAACTGACCATGTGTTAAATGATGTTAAAGTAGGAGGGTGATTATAAAAGAATTGTATTGAAAGTACTTTTACTGTCCTTTTTCAGGTGTGACCTGTAGAACAGGTAATGATCAGAATGTGGACTTTATTGGGTGCTTGAAGTGGGCAGGACCCATACCTGTACTTGTGCAGAAATGTCGTATTCCCTGCCGTGATGATTGCATGTTGACAAACTGGACCAAGTTCACTCCCTGTGTAGGAGGTTGTGGATCAACACATAGTCGGAGAAGATCACTGATAGGTAAATATTGCACATTGATGATTGTAAAAGGCTTGATATATTATATTAGATATAATCACAGTGATTTAGCAAAGGTTTTCCCATTTCTTATAAATAAGTTGATTTTTTTGTTTACTGGTCATTACTAGTCATTTTGGAAGCTCAATTACGCTCTTAAACTATGATTAATTGTCATGTCTTTTGGTATTAATTTGACCTGTCACATTACTGTGTAAAGGCATACTTAAGAGAGCAGAACTCATTAGTTTCTTTTTAGTTTTCCAAAGACTATCATTTATTGCCGGCCTTCAGAAAATATCAATCACATCTTGTTTTTAATCATGGGAATGATAAAAATTTTTAAACACGGTTACATGCCATAGAACAAATTCATGTTTATTTTCTAATATTGCACATTTTTAAAGTGTTGAATGGCATTCAAAATAGATTCTGTTGTTAACAATCTCATCAAATTGCTAATTAGTTGCTTTATTATTGTTATCTCAGGTAATGTCATTAATGGAGAAGTCAGGCTTAAATCACACTTCATGGATCATATTTTGTTTCTTTCGTCTACTAACTAGTTTTAACATCAAAACAGAAAGTTATTACACAAAAGAAAAGGTAAAACATAATAAATCATTATACCTATCACAATGAAACAAAGTAAAAATACAATCTTATATATACCAACACCAGCACTTTTCAGTACGAAAATACCAGTGACAAATCTCTTCTGTAACATAGCTATAGATTTACTTAACCATTTCTTTCAATTCCTGGTCTTGACAGTTTGAAGTGACAATCTCTTTCTTTACTATTGACACAGCAAGCTTAGATTTTCTCAGTTTTGAATAACATTTAAGGGTTCTAACCAAACACTTCTGGTCTGGAATTTTCAAAGTAAAATTTTTACCCTGAGGCAGCCTACATCCTAACTGTCCTTTCTCCAGGAGGAACTGTACTTTTACATCTAACTCCAACTCTGATATCTCTGAACTGAAAACAAATGATTTCCAAGCTATATTTTTCCTCCAGTGTCTACCTATCTCTATCTGCCAACAGAACTTGTTAGTTTCCTTTTAAAAAGTTATCTTTTTGTGACAAATTGTATGTCCAAATCATTCAATACAGTTCTCCAGTCTTGTAATTGGACATGAATCAATTTTCATTCCCATGTTGTCTTTGTAATAATCAGTAGAGAATCACTGTGACTCATCTGTTTCTGGCACCATCGTGAGCTGTGAGCTTCATATTCTATGACTCAGTTTGAAAATGCCATGTCCATCATGACCTTAATCTTTTCCATCTCTAAAATAATCTTTTAGATTGAGTCTATACTGGTTTTGTTTTATAGGTAATACATCTCCTACATTAATATCATCAACAGTTAAGGACATTTCTTATGACCTAAGCACACAAATCAACTTTTGGTTCTGTAATAACTTCTGCAAGTCACCTATATAGTGTTCTGTAAGATAAGATATCATGCAATCTCACATTTTAAGATCATCATTTTTTTTCTAGTCTGAGCTGTTCTGATGGGATGGGCTCTTCCTGAATAAAGCTAAGGCCAGAGTAATGGCAAATTGCATAACTAGGGCTCCGGATAGGGGTTTAAACTAAAACATTAGTGGGGTGGTTCAGTTGCTTGGAAAACTATGGAAAAAGTTAAAGGGCAGGTGGGTGGATGAGAGTTGGGGCTCAACAAGGGTTATTAAAGTTTCAGAACAAGTAATAGGGAAGAGAGTGTGGAAAGGCTTTGAACTTCAGGCAAAGCAGATAAGGGGACAATTATGAGAAAAGAGACAGTCAAAGCAGGACTGAAGATGTTGTACTTAAATGCTCACAGTATACAAAACAAGGTAACTGAGCTTGTAGCACTGATTGAAACTGATGTTGTGTGTTTCATAGAGATGCAGGTGCAGGGGATCTGGGCTGGGAACTAAATATCCAAGAATATGCATCCTGTGGAAAGAACAGGCAGATGAGTAGAGGACAGGTTTGCCTTATTAGTAAGAAATTAAATTAAAACAATAGCAAGGAGTGCCACAGAGTCAGAAGGCATGTACAGGCATCCTAGCAGTAGTCAGGATGTGGGAAAGAAAATAAATCGGGAGATAGGAAAGACATGTAAGAGAAACATTGTTACAATATTGATGGGGAATTTCATTTTGCAGGTGGACTGTGTAAATCAAGTTGGTAGTGGATTTCAAGAAAAAGAATTCATGGAATGTCTACATGATGGTATTTTGGAGCAGCTTGTGGTGTAGCTCACTAGGGAACAGCCAATTATGGATTTAGTGATGTTTAATGAGGCAGACTTGATTAGCAAGCAAAAGGGGCCAGTGGCCATAATATGATAGAATTCACCATGGAATTTGAGAGGGAGAAGCTGGAATCAGACGTAATGATCTGATGATTGAGTAAAGGTAACTACAAAGACATGAGGCAGGACTTGGCCAGAGTTGATTGGAACAGGAGCCTAGCAAGGAAGACAGTGGAGCCGCAATGGCAGGAGTTTCTGGAGGTAATTCAGGAGGCACAGCAGAAATTTATCCCAAGGAAGAAGAAACACACTAAGGAGCAGACAAGGCAACCATGACTGACGAGGGAAGTCACGGATAGTATAAACGCAAAAGAGAAAGAATACAATGTGGTGAAGATGATTGGGAAGCCAGAGTATTCAGAAGCTTTTAAATGTGAGCAAAAGACATCTGAAAAAGTAATAAGGTGGGAAATGGTGAAATATGCGAGTAAACTAGCTAATAATATAAAGGACTGTGAGAGATGTTTTAGATACTGAAATATAAGAGAAAGGCAAGAGTGAGCATTGATCCACTGGAAAATGAATCTGAATCTGAACCAGATTTTATTGTCATGGGTACTCAAGTATAGGGATACAGGAGTAGAATTAAAAGTGTACAATGTCACCATTCCTGGCACCATCTTAGATACAAAAGTGCCTAGGTACAAAATCTTAGGTACAAAGTAGAAAAATGAGGAAATAAAGTTAAAAATTCAAAATTAAAATCCTTCTTAGAATAAAATAGGAAAATAAATAGATAAACTTAAAAGTTCAACATGGCAGCTCCTTCTTAAGGGTTTAGCCATGCTGGGCTCGCACTCCCCACAAGGGTTCCATCTCCTCCATGCTTGAACAGAAACAGAAGTTGCTGGAAAAGCTCAGCAGGTCTGGCAGCATCTGTGAAGAAAAAGTCAGAGTTAACGTTTCGGATCCGGTGACCCTTCCTCAGAATGCTCTGATGAGCTCTGGGCAGGAAATCGCATGCTGCGCTGCTACTCTGCCGCCATCTTGAACATGAAGCTGGGTGGCAAAGAAATGGTGAATGAACTGAATAGGTACTTTGCATCAATTTTCACACTGGAAGACACCAGCAGCGTACCAGAACTTGAAGAGAGTTGGGGAGCAGAAGTGAATGTACTGGCCGTCACCGAAGAGAAGGTGCTGGGAGGCCCACCAAAGACCTGCAGGCAGCGAAGACTGACACAGGGCTGTCCCAGCATAACAACTTATGCATGCCCTTTAAACTGACTACTTCACCACCTTGGCAATCTCTGACTAGTGCCAGCAAGGCTATCTCACCTGCCTTTTCTGCAACAGTGACCTGGTACTTCAGCCAACTGCAGTACCAGCAGCTGCCTCTACTTTTGGTGACACTGCCAGTACTAACAAATTGCTGAACTCTGATCAACCTGCAGCTGTCAGAGGCACGAGCAGGACCATGACCAGGATTTATTACTGTCCAAGTAAGTGCTGAATGGCAATAGTAACATTTGGGAACACAGAATGACTACAGCATGTTAGCCACAGGCTCACCAGGCGGTCTCAGATACACCACCATAAACATTATATTCCACTTTTGGAGGTAACTGTCCAGGAAAGTATCATTGGTCTGCCTTATTACTACCCTTTACCTGGCTTCTAGGGTGCAGATGGCTTCCCCATCACAGTGACTCAAACAGCAAACAGGTTTAAGACTGTGAGTTGCAAAAGTAGGTGGAATATGAGGAATTATTTCTTTATGCAGACGTCATTCAGTAAATTGAGTTTGATGGGCAAAGGGCTGATTGAAGTCAGAGTACTGAGTCTATTTTAGAAACAACTGAGTTTAGGGCTAAATCAGAAACAAAAGCAAATTATTCCAATGATGAGGACTGTGAGAGAATGTAGAAGGACATGAATTGGATAGCAGGAGAGAGATAGATGGGAGGTTGGGCAGATGCAGTTCAAAATTAATGAAAAATGAATCAGTACATTTTTATGGAGAAAGAAGAAAAAAATGCTCATCTGGTAAAAATTTACTTAGAGTAGACAAGTACAGGAATTGTAATGCGCAGATACTCTGCACATAGTTGGTTTTGTAAGTAGTGTTATAGACAATAGAATCTATGAGATAATATTGAATTAGTGAAAGACATCAGTTTTGCCACTTTTTAAGGGTTGTTTGCATCTCATAATACATAATAAGCAGAAGTAATGAAATGTGCGGTATAAATTTGTGGTATGTTCAATGCATGACAGACAGGGTTGCGAATTGATTATGTTATTGGAGCTGAGAGGGTTGAAGAGTCACTTGGAAAAGATATTATTATGATGAGGTATTTAATTTACATTACTTAATAAAACAGAAAGAGTGGGTAAGAAAATAAGTATTCACAGAAAGACTGAAAAGGGAGCTTCAAAATAATTTATTTTGTAGTATAGCGCTTAAAATACAGAATTTTTTCCCAAAAAACAGCTATTCAAGCAAAGCCCATAAATGTTTTTAAAAATGAATTATACTGTTGTTTAAAAATAAACAACTTGAGCTTGGGAGTTGAACAAGACTATAAAGTTCGACTAGTTTTCCCATATGGTATGCAATGCAGTAATAGTCTAACGTTATGTCATAACTAATCACGTTACACATTAGAAAGGGGTGACAGGAATTCATCATGGGCTTGATCAATGTCTGAGCAATGACGTGCATTTGCCCATAAATTTTCCATGGGCTTTTACATGACATATTGCTGTCAGTCAAACAGCCAAAAAGCATTGCACCATTTGTGAGAGATCTTTTTCTTGTATAATCAAGACAAGAAATTCTCCATTTCCTTAGCGAATCAGATTGAAAGATTGATGACTAGCAGCATAAAGTTGAAAGTAGAAAGTGCCTGCTAAATAACCTTGCAATAAAGGCCAACATGTAATTTGCCTCCCTAACTGTTTGCTGTACCTGCGTATTAATTGATCATATTGAAGTGTCTCTGAACATCACATTTTAAGGTTTCATGCCTTTTAAAACACATTTGTTTTTTCTATTTTTACTACCATGGTGAACATCTGTACAATTCCATATATTATGTTCCACATGTCAGCACTTTTCCTGCTCATTGAACTTCCAGATCCTTTTGCAGGCTCTTCATATCCACCTGACAGTTTACATTCCCACATAATCTCGGTCTCTTCATCATATAGATTGTAAATACCTGAGGGTCCAATACCGATGCTGTGGCACTCCAATACATTCAGACCGCCAGCATGAAAATGCCCAGTTTATCCCTTACCTTCTTTCTCCTTTCTGTGAACCTTTTTTTTCATCCATTTTTATTAACTTCTCAAATGCCTTTTGGAAATCTGGTATATCACGTTTGCTGGTTCCCCTTTCTTTTTGATCTGTCCTCTACTGTCATCAGAAAGACTCAAATAAATGTGCCAAATGCAATTTACCTTTTTCAAGTTATATAACATTTTGCTTGAGAACCAAATGGTCCTATTTGTAGAGCTTCCTCTGCCCTTCCTGACTCTTTGCATTCCTTCCAATTCTGTTAAGCCACTTTATGTAACCATTAATGTTACATTTTTGTCCCCAGAGCCCACGACTATTGAGGTGACTCCTCTTACTGGGCCTACATTCTCCCTTTAATAAGGTCTGAATGCCATGATTTGCCTTGGCATCCCTCTTGAGACCTTTCAGTCCTCTAACATATCAACCAGATCCATCTCAATTGTCTACACTTTCCTCCTGTGACTGTGACAATTCTCTTAGAACATAGAACATTACAACGCAGTACAGGCCCTTCGGCCCTCGATGTTGCGCCGACCTGTGAAACCAATCTGAAGCCCGTCTAACCTACACTATTCCATTATCATCCATATGTTTATCCAATGACCATTTAAATGCCCTTTAAGTTGGCGAGTCTACAACTGCTGCAGGCAGGGCATTCCACGCCCTTACTACTCTCTGAGTAAAGAATCTACCTCTGACATCTGTCCTATATCTATCACCCTTCAATTTAAAGCCATGTCCCCTCGTGCTAGCCATCACCATCCGAGGAAAAAAGCTCCCACTGTCCAACCTATCTAATCCTCTGATCATCTTGTATGTCTCTATTAAGTCACCTCTTAACCTTCTTCTCTCCAATGAAAACAGCCTCAAGTCCCCCAGCCTTTCCTCATAAGACCTTCCCTCCATACCAGGCAACATCCTGATGAATCTCCTCTGCACCCTTTCCAATGCTTCCACATTCTTCCTATAATGCGGCGACCAGAACTGTACGCAATACTCCAAGTCTGGCCGCACCAGAGTTTTGTACGGCTGCAACATGACCTCATGGCTCCGAAATTCAATCCCTCTACCAATAAAACCTAACACACCGTACGCCTTCCCAACAACCCTATCAACCTGAGTGGCAACTTTCAGGGATCTATGCACAAGGACACCGAGATCTCTCTGCTCGTCCACACTACCAAGAATCTTACCATTAGCCCAGTACTCCATATTCCTGTTACCTTCCAAATGAATCACCTCACACTTTTCCATATTAAACTCCATTTTCCACCTCTCAGCCCAGCTCTGCAGCTTATCTATGTCCCTCTGTAACCTGCAACATCCTTCCACACTATCCACAACTCCACCGACTTTGGTGTCATCCGCAAATTTACTAACCCATCCTTCTACGCCCTCATCCAGGTCATTTATAAAAATGACAAACAACGGTGGCCCCAAAACAGATCTTTGCGGTACACCACTGGTAACTGAACTCCAGGATGAACATTTCCCATCAACCACCACTCTCTGTCTTCTTCCAGCCAGCCAATTTCTGATCCAAACGGCTAAATCACCCTCAATCCCATGCCTCTGTATTTTCTGCAATAGCCTACAGCGGGGAACCCTATCAAACGCTTAACCTCTAAATAGAATAAAATCAATTCCCAGTCTTAAGCAGGCCACAGCCTTGATGTCTGACTGTGGCCCATTCCATGGACGGACTTTACAGTCGGCCTTTACTAACTTGCAGTCTTACCCTCAGACTGAATTTGAAAAAACCCTAAGACTGAGTAATAAGACAAGGCCTGGACTGTTTTTACTTGGCTTACTGAACTGACAGAGTTCCAATCCTTGATATATAATCTCATGGATTCCCAGGCGTGTGATGGGCCAACTACTTGACTGACTATGGCCAAACCCCATTCACCCTGGTCTAGAAATGACTCATCTCACAGACTGACTGTGACAATATTCAGGAGTATACCTGAAGCTTCTAAGTATGTCTTCCCTCTTCCATTCACACATTGCTATGCTTTTCATGCACATGCGTTATGTTTGTCACATGAGCTTTGGGCACATGGACTATCTCTGACATAGTACTGTGCCATCCAGAAAGTTATACATCTGCCTTTTACATTGTCCACAGGCATCAGCCTCTGTGCTTCCTTTTGAGTTAAAGTGCCACCAGTGAAACAAAAGCTGCTGATCCCTAAACTGCTGTCTCTGTGCACGGAGGTGCAACCTGTGAAACTGGTAGTGGTGCAATGACATTGTCCAGTTGGGTGGAGTGATGGTCCAGGGACATGCTCTTTCTTAGTCAACATGCAGTTGTGGATGTTTCAGCAAAAGTGGAGAGAAGGAGCATTGCAGAGATATTGGTG
>JAHRHZ010000144.1:67347661-67395540 GCA_024137785.1 Ginglymostoma cirratum
GGGTTTAGGCCCGAAACGTCAAGTTTTCCTGCTCCTATGATGCTGCTTGACCTGCTGTGTTCATCCAGCCCCATGCTGATTTTCCAACGGGCACTGGTCAAGTCCTGCGGAGAGAAAGATGACATTCTGAACTGGATACTATCAATCACTTGTCACAAAAGATGACAATGTAGTTACAGAAGATATCATACCAGACAACAACCACACATCTATGACAAATGATACACATTCATCTACAATGACAACCTGCACAGCACAGAATGAAGTTACACATCCAAGTTGCAATAACAGAATAAGGGACCAGATCTTGTCATGTCAAATGTCTACCAAGATGTTATCGGAATATATTCTGACAACATATCCAAATATAAACTCATGTTTATTGGAGAAAATGATTCCCATACTTTATAGGAGAAAGGGGCATGTTGTATCATGGCATAGATTCTAAACTAGGTCGGCCTGTACCATTAAGGCAGTTACATGTAATCACAACATGTGATGTTCTGGTGTAAAGTCACCCATCACACATTCAGTCACTCTTTTTTATGCAATGGAGTCAGTGTTGTATCTTTCGTCAGTCAGCTCTGTTTATGATGTGGAGGTGCCAGTGTTGCACTGAGCTGGACAAAGTGCTAAGTCATATGACGCCAGGTTATAGTCCAACAGGTTTATTTGAAATCACAAGCTTGCGGAGTGCTGCTTCTTTGCCAGATGTTGTTTGACTTCTGACCTTCGCTATGTGTGTATCATCAGCAAGCACAGAACCCAGATCGTGTGTGTCAGTCTGTGATGTTGTCGCCACGGAAATAGTTTGTATTGTTAGTAAACTTAAAGACATTTCACTCAACAAAAACTCAACTCTGTCGTATAAGTTACATGGGCTAACATGCAGAAAACCACAAAGCATGTTAATAGCATTGAATTCGGGCAGTGGGTTAGTTTTGAGTTGCTCCAGCATAGAGCTGTTATAATCATGGTGGACCTAGCTATTTTTTAAGAGAGAAATATCATATTCAGAGCATCAAATCCATGTTTATCTGTAAGTCACTCATCAATTTGAACTAAGAAGTCATCATATTTCCTTCATAGGCAATGTGTCAGTATCCTAGCATTCTCTGTCACACATCATTCCATTGCTGACTAATTAGACAACTGCTATGTGAAAATGTGAAAAATTCTCATCAGTTCAGAAAAAGAGAGAAACCAAAGTATTATTGTAGACATCATTCAGCAAATTATTGAAATGTATTTCTGAGTTTAGACAAATCAAAACAGAAGTAACCATTCAAAACCATGAGTCTTTTTCACCATTTTGTTTGATCATGACTGATTTATATTTTATATCTACCTGCCTTGTGTCCATATCCCTTAATGCCCTGACCTAATAAAAATCTATCCATCTCAATTTTGAAATTTTCAGCTGCCGCGGCCTCAATAATTTTATGGGAGAGAGAATTCTACAAAAAGCACTTTCTGACATTTCCCTGAGCAGCCTAGCTGAAACTGATCTGGACTTGCCCATGGAAAGAGATTTCCTTCTATTTATACCATCAATCCATTTAATCATCTTAAACACCGAAGTTAGATTGTGTTTAATTTCCTATATATAAACCCAGTCTTATGCTAACTATGCTCATGATTTAGCCTTATGATCATCATTGTTTTCAAGGTCTATTTCATCACTAAATTGAATTTCCATGCTCATTTAAAATTAAAAACTGAGTTGATCTTTTTCAATCTAATTTATTAATTTTATAATCTACTAATTTTATTCCCTGTCAATATAGTAGCTGATTTAGTATTCAGTAAAAATAATATGAAGAATGTTAATTATGAGTTGACCCAATTGATGTGACTATATCTGATTCACAAACAAAACAGATTAATTAGCATTAAAATTACATTTTTAAAGCAATATTGATTTCTGTGGTAGCAGGAACTCAGAGAAAATCATGTTTCAACTCTATAATCTGAGATGTGAGTTACTTTAAAACATGCGTGCGAAGCTTGTAGACTATTTCGCCTTACAGAATTAAGCACTAAATTATATCTTTTTCTTTTCATAATTCAAATTAGGGTATATTGAAGAGACTTGCAATTTGCCATGTCCATCTGACTGCAAGTTAAGTGAATGGTCAAACTGGTCAGTGTGTAGCAAATCCTGTGGAAGTGGAATTCAGATCAGATCCAAGTGGCTGCGGGAGAAGTCATATAATGGTGGCCGCCCATGCCTTAAGCTCGATGTGAAGAATCAGGTGAGGTGTACTAAATAACTAGCAATGAATTATTAAGTGTGGCATTGATCATTAGTGTATTATTGGCAAGTACTTCACTTGCTCTTTATGTAATACATGAACATGAACTGCTAAATTTCTCTTGGAATATCTAGCTTCCAGATTTTAGTGTATTTACTTACATTTGATCCTTCCAAAGCCAAACTGAGGAAGTGTAGCCATTCATAATTACCATATGCTTTGAGTGTGCCATAATCAGATAGCTGTTCACCTCTATTTATTTGTGCTTACTTTTTGAGTCCACCCTTTTAATTCCATTGCATCTTATTTCTATTCATTTGACTATTCAGCCAAAAGAAAATAAATAGTACTTTGGTAGAAGAGTATATTGCCAAAAGGCAATCTAGCACACAACAGCCTTCTATCACTTTTATGTCTTGTATGAGGGTCACTTCACTAACAGCTTAATTGAATCCAATAAAATTAATTACCCATATGGGCTGTGGGGAATCGGCTGAGCAAAGCAGTGACTGTTTTTTTTTTGCTAAGAATAGACTTGGAAACAAGCTTGGCCAGAAAAGGAGTTTGTCATTAAGACAGAGCGCATCTCAGTCTCCAAGACCAGATTGGTAATAGGCATATGTTGCTTTGAGAGGATCTAAGTGAGTTAAGTAATCAAGAGACATGCAAGTTGTGAAAAAGTGACTGAGTGACTTCAAAGATATTGACCTGAACTTTGGGTTCCTGGCACCTATTTTCACTTCTTTGAATAACACTTCTTTATCTGGCATGAAAGTGCAGATTTTTGTTCTTTGGAAATGGCACATGAGAGTTAGGGAGATTTAAAAAAAACATGTCGAGCATAATCACAGATCTGCCCAGGGACACTGTGCTTTGTAAATGAGGAAGAAGAGTCTTGAGCCACACATCAGTAGTGGTCACCTCATAGCTGGTGAAAAATAGTGAAGAAGAGGAAAGATATGACCTTTTCATTTTAATGCAGGCATTTCATAAGGAAAGAAGGAAAATTGTCTCTGTGTCTATCCCACTTCTGTCAATTAAACAAATTAAAACAATTAAGCACAGCTGACAAATCTGATTGGCATCAAGTGGACTTTTAAATGTTGTACCAATTTTCGGCTGCTTTACCAAAATGCTAAAAAGGCAACTTTGTTGACTAATTTCTCCATTCAGTTTTCCAGTGATTTTGTATGTGTTTTAAAAATAATTTTGCAGTTCAGATGTAGATAACATGCATACTAATCATCAATTTCTTAACTTTTTGTAATGTAAAGAAACTTGGGCAACATGTTTCAATGATAATTAACATTAAAGAGCTCACTGCCTTTATATTGTCCAGAGGATTAAAAATCCCTGAATATTAACAGGGGCCTAATTCAGGACACCCAAAAAATAAATATGCAAACTGAGGTAACAAGACCAGATGAAGGCACCAGTAGATATTATATCACTATCATGTTGTGTATGGACATATATATGTGTGTGTTTTATACTTTGTTAAAAGTGTATCAGTCAGTAACTCATTAATAGTAACACCTGGCTTGATCTGTATTTTAGATGGAAAGTTCATTTAAGCTTTGGGCTTTCAAACACTTCAAAGCATTTTATCACTTCTTTATGTTTTGCAATTTTAAATAAGACCAACGGCATTTAATTTGAAGATAAATATATGAGGGATAATAGAAGTATACATACTTAAAATGAGGTGAAAAGGTTAATAATTTTTGTCTTATTAAGTGTAAAACAATTGCTGAATTGGATTCTGGGGATTCAGAATTTCCAGTTAGAGCCACAGAGTTGCCAACCTGGTGAAGCCACCAAATAGGACTACTTACATGGCAAACAACATAAGCAGCAAGTGATAGACAGAGCTAAGTGATCCAAAAACCAACAGATCAGATCTAAGCTCTGCAGTCCTGCCACATCCAGTCATGAATGGTGGTGGATGATTAAATAACTCTCTGGAGGAGGAGGCTCCACAAATATCCCCATCCTCATTGATGGAAGAGCCCAGCACATCAGTACAAAAGGTAAAGCTGAAGCTTTCCAGCAATCTTCAGCCAGAAGTGCCAAGTGGTTGATCTATCTCAGCCTCCTCCAGTGGTCCCCCGCGTTACAGATACCAGTCTTCAGCCAATTCGATTCATTCCACTAGATATCAAGAAATGGTTGGAGACACTGGATACTGCAAAGGCTACGGGCCCTGACAACATTCCGGCAATAGTACAGAAGACTTGTGCTCCGGAATTTACTGCTCCCCTGGCCAAGCTCTTCCAGTAGAGTTACAACACTGATATCGACTTGACAATGTGGAAAATTGCCCAGGCATGTCCTGTACTTAAAAAGCAGGACAAATCCAACCCGGCCAATTATGGCACCATCAGTCTACTGTCGATCTTCAATAAAGTGTTGGAAGGTGTCATCAACAGTGTTATCAAGCAGCACCTGCTCAGCAATAACCTGCTCAGTAACACACAGTTTGGGTTCTGCCAGGGCCACTCAGCTCCTGACCTCATTACAACCTTGGTACAAAAATGGACAAAAGATCTGAATCTCAGAGGTGAGGTGAGGTGAGAGTGACAGCCCTTGACATCAAGGCCACATTTGACCAAGTGTGGCACTACCAACTCCTAGCAAAACTGGAATCAATGGGTATCGGGGGCAAACTGTCCGGTGGTTGGAGTCATACCTGACACATAGGAAGGTGGTTGTGGTTGTTGGATGTCAATCATCTCAGCTCCAGGACATCTCTGCAGGAGTTCCTCAGGGTAGTGTCCGAGGCCCAATCATCTTCAGCTGCTTCTTCATTGACTTTCTCTCCATGATAAGGTCAGAAGTGGGATGTTCACCATGATTGCACAATGTTCAGCACCGTTCACAACTCCTCAGACACTGAAGCAGTCCATTTCCAAATGCAACAAGGTCTGGACAATACCCAGGCTTGGGCTGACAAGTGGCAAGTAACAATCGCGCCACACAAATGCCAGGCTATGACCATCATCAACGAGAGACAATCTAACCACAGCTCCTTGACATTCAAAAGTGTTACCATCACTGAATGCCCCACTCCCAATGTCCTTGGAGTTATCATTGATCAGAAACTCAACTGGAATCACCACATAAACACAGTGGCTCCAAGAGCAGGCCAGAAGCTAGGAATACTGCAGCGATTAACTCACCTCCTGACTCCCCAAAGCCTGTCCACCATCTACAAGGCACAAGTCAGGAGTGTGATGGGATATTCTCCACTTGCCTGGATGAGTGCAGACTGAACAACACTCAAGAAGCTTGACACCATTCAGGACAAAGCAGCCCACTTGATTTGCACTACATCTACAAGCATTCACTGCCTCCACCACTGAGATCAGGAGCACCAGTGTGCACTGTCTATAAGATGCACTGCAGAAATTCACCAAAGATCCTCAGACAGCACCTTCCAAACCCACGACCCCTTCCATCTAGAAGGACAGGGCAGCAGATATATGGAAATACCACTACCTCCAAGTTTCCCTCCAAGCCACTCACCATTCCGATTTGGAAATATATCTCCATTCCTTCACTGCCGCAGGGTCAAAATCCTGAAATTGTCTCCCTGATGGTATTGTGGGTCAAACTACAGCAGGAGGACTGCAGTGGTTCAAGAATGCACGAAAGGCCAGATGGCCTACTCCTGCTACTGGTCCTTGTGTTCTCAGGCAGCTCACAACCACCTCCTCAAGACAATTAGGGATGGGCAATAAATGCTGGCCAAACAGTAACACCCACATCCCACAAAATGAATAAATTTAAAACAAAGACATACAACATGGAAACAGACCCAACTTGTCCTTGCTGACGAGTTCTTCTGAACTGAGCTAGTCCTATTTGCCTGCATTTGGCCCATATCCCTCTTTCCTATCCACTTACCTGTCCAAATATCTTTTAGATGTTGTAATTGTACTTGCCTCTGCCAGCTCCTCTGGCAGCTTGTTTCTTACATGTACCAGCCTCTTGTGTCAAAACATTGTCCCTCAGGCCCCTTTTAAATCTTCCCCCTCTCACCTTAAACCTCTAGTTTTGCGCTCCCCTGCCCTGGGGAAAAGACCTTCGCTCATCACCTTATCTATACCCCTTATGATTTTATAAACTTCTACAAAATCACCCCTCAGCCTCTTATGCTCCAGGGAACAAAGTCCCAAGCTAGCCAGCCTCTCTTCCTTATAAATCAAAGGCTCCAGTCTCAGTAACATTTTGTAAACATTATTTGCACCCTTTCCAATAGGCTCCAGCTGCATCTTCTTCACCATGTATGTGCAATCCCTTAACACACATCCGCCATGAGGGTGGATTCAGGACTCACTGATTCTTCCTGGGAAAAAAAGGGCCTGAGCCATCTTCATCTTTTCCTCCACATGACTGAGATTGTCCTAACTTTTAGCAACTTCTCCTTTAACTCTAATCAGTTTCTTCAGGTCAAAGAGGTGGCCATGGGACCCTGCATGGGCCCCAGTTATGCCTGTCCCTTGTGTGATATAGGAAACATTCCTTGTTTCAGTCCTATCTGTGTCCCACCCCACAACTCTTTCTCCATTATATTGGTGACATTGTCAGTGCTGTTTCCCTCTCTTATCTGGAATTGGAAAAAAATATCAATTTTGCTTCCAATTTCCACCCTGCTCTTAGGTTGACCTTGTCCATCTCTGACTCTTGTCACTCCTTCCTTGACATCTCTGTTTCTATTTCTGAGGATAGGCTAGGCGCTAACATTCTCTATTAACCCACTGACCTTCCCCGTAACCTGGATTACATATCTTCACACCCTGCTTCCTGTAAAGACTCCATACCATTCTCCCAATTTCTCCATCTCTGTCGCACCTGTTCCAGCTTCTACAAGGGGGACATCCAAAATATCCACCTTCTTCCTCAACCAAGGATTCCCCAGAACCGTGGTTGATAGGACTCCCAGCAAGGCCAACCCATCTTTTGCACTTCTGCCCCTACCCCTTCTCTTCCCTCTCACAACAGTGATAGGATCCCCCTGTTGCTCACTTACCACCCACCAGAATCCACAACCAAAGGATTATTAGTTAGTATTTCCACCACCTCCAGTGGGACCATTCCAGGAAGAAAATGCATCATTTTCTGATTGGGGATCCTGTAGCCTTCAGGGCTCTATTTTGAGTTCAGTAATTTTAGGGTCTGAGCGCCTTCTTTCATGTCCTTTCCCCAAACCCTGTACACTAGGCCATGTCATCACATGGGTTGCCAGCACAATGAACCCTTTGTCAGGGTTCATGGTCTCCATTATCAGCTATTGATGCCCCCAGGCTGACCATTATCCATTCCTTTGTCTGCCCAAATGTGATTTTCTCTCTCTGGGCTTCATCTCTCCATATTGTTAACTCCTCCCCTGCTCAATCCACCCTATCTTCAGCACACACACCAAACTTTTCTGAGCTGCAATCGGTTCTGAGGAAGGGTCACTAGACCTGAAATGTTAACTCTGCTTTCTCTCCAAGGATGCTGTCAGACCTGCTGAGTTTCTTCATTAATTTCTGCTTTTGTTAATGCAATTGATATCTTATATCACTGCTTCCTGCAAAATCACCTATTGTTATAGTCCCATGTGTCAAGTTCGAAGGGTGAACATTCCCTTCCCTTTACCTTTAATGCTTATGAAATCAACCAGTTGGGCTTATGGCACTGTGTATATTTTACCAATGCTGAAATGTTTCTGGTGCCCTGGCCAATTTACAACAGTTAAAACCGTATGTTTTAGTCACCTTGAGAAAGTATAACCATCTTCCTCACAGGCCAGTCTAGAAATATTGACCTTTTCAATAAAAACCTTTTACAGCTGCCAGCTCAAACACAATTTCGAATATATAACTTCATGACATATGAAGGAGTTTGACTTACAGGCAGGGAGACATGTGTCTGTTCTAATTTAAGTTGCGGATGTACTTACCTTTTTGTCACTTCAACTGTGGGGACAAAAGAATGCCCACAAATCCATGTTGCAGTTCAGATACAATAAGAAATTATGAAAGGAATCTGTGTGCTGAACATATATAGATCCCCCTCCTATTAATGACTTTTCAGGTAAATTTGTAAAAGAAAAAGATGTAGCACTGTACCAAATTCACACTTCTTAACAACACTCTTAACAGTTTTCCTCTGGGACTGAGCTCAATATCCGGTAACATCTGAACACATGTTATCCTAATATGCCAATAAAGTTTAAATGCTGCTGCCAAGACAGACACCCAATCTTCCTTCGTCACTGTCTGTTGGCAGCTGACTGTTAAGAATAACATTTTGTGTGAAGTATTCATTAATTGTTGCTTTTGAATGCTTGTCGATTTAAAGAAATATTGTAACCATGATAACCTCACTGCAAAATATTCATTAGGAACTCTTTAATGCATTTTATTTCATCTGAAGTTTGTTTTGTTCTTTGCGGGTATATAGCTTTGCAGCTCGAAACATTTACCATTGAGTTCATCATGGTAAACATGAAGATTCTGACCTACATTGTAAATTTAGAGGAAAAAATGGAACATTTGGACAGGCAATTCATGAGGGCATATCAATCAAATGCCATTAACTGGCATCTACCATAAGCATCACTTGTATTTCCATTCACGGCTCCTTTCTCAACCCAAATGTCAAGCAGTATAGAAAAAGGCTGCACATCTCTCAGGAGATTATAATTATTGTCACAGCCTGGAAGATACTTCCACCAGAGACAACCTCATATTTGTGAAAGCAGTAATTGGCTCTAAATTTGCATGTCAGTGTATTAGTGACCAATGCATTCTGTGGGCTGATCAGGTCTTAATCTTTTGTATGCACGTTTTTCAATTTTGTGACAGGGCTGTCAATTTCAACATACTGGACTAACATCTTCATGTGCAAGTTGTTATCAACGACTGACCAGTCACGTTCTATTTCCTTTCCAGAAAGCTCATCAGCTTCTTTAACAGAAAATATTTCAGATTATCATGTTCAGCAACCATAAACATCTGCTAGTACACACCTAAAAGAGAAAGGGGCTATGTAACTGCTATGAAAGGGATGGGATTCCTGACATATTTATTAATGAAAAAGAGGCCCTGATAATCTACATGAAAATGTGCAGGATACTAATTCCAGAAAGAATTTGGACAAGCAGGATGAAGAACTTACAGGTTTATCATCCAGGAGTAAAGATGTAGGACTAAGCATTGCTGCTCTCCCGGAGAGAAAATTGTCTCCGCTTTGTGCTGTGAGTTTCCAATATTTTATAATATTCATTCTCCAGGAACTTACCATCATCCTGGTAAGGTAAGGCAGTTGTAGCAAAAAGGCAGGCTTGAGTTCCTTTGGGAAGTAATGGATGATGACCTGAAATGGTTTCTTAGGCTCTCTGCTGAACACTAATATTATTATGCTTTAGTGTCACCAGGATTCTAACAAAGCAGACAGTTGTTTGCTGAAGGGACTCTGGTGCCTTGATAAATCTGGAGTAGCACTGCATTACAATATAGCTGAGGTGCCCCTGATTGTGATCATTTGCTGCATTCTATTTAATTCAGCATATCATAGAGACTGCTCATAAAGGAAGAAGATTAAGTTGTACATTATCAGCAGATGTAGAGGAGCTGGAGGTCTAGGTTCACTGGGCAGTAACACAAGGTATGCTAGCTGTGTAACAAATAATACCTGTTTTTTAGCAGCAATGTGACCAAATTCACCATGCTTTTTTCATGAATGCCAGATCACTCATAATCTGCTTCTTGTTCATAACTACTATCGTTCCCATTTTGGAAACATTCAGAAACATGCTTTCAGTTGCACAGAATATTTTTATGAGACTGAGCAGTTGACACATTGTGATTAAACTGCAATCTGAAAGTTCAATATCAGACTCTCTGTTGAATTTAAATGTAAATACATCTAACTAATCTTTGACATGGTGTTGTATAAGACATGCTTTCCGCTGTCATAGAGTTGACCACCTACAGTCAGTTCATATAGAATTGATGAAATAATAGAAATTGATGCAGTGACAACTTTCCAGAGCTGTGTTCTGAATCCAATGGATGCCTGAGAAACTGACAATGCCTCGTTGGGCTTGGCTGATTTTCAGGTGCTTGAGGTATCAGGCTGAAAGAAAAATACATGTGCTAATAGGGGTCTGAATACACTTGGATTATATCTCCTCTGAGAACAAATTTTGAAACTAAATCTGACTGAAAATTTGTAACATTATATATGTTTTTAAAAAAATCTACAGAACCAAGAGTAAGAGGAAAGCTCATGCTAACTCTTCAAATAGCCTCTGCTGGCCATAAGCAAATCCCACAATGCAATCATTCTCTTCCTTCATACTTAACTGGGGATCCGGCAATGCAAAGTCAAGATCACCAAAGGTATTGAATTGAGGAACAACATTCAATTTAATGCCATCTTTGCTCTTCTCAGTTGAGATAAATGCCATCAGTCCACTGCCTATACTGAGAGAGGAAACAGCACCGGATGGATTTTTATGCCTTCAGTCTTGCGTATTAAATCTGAATATTAAGTAATTGAGGGAATGATGGTTGCATTATTTAGAAGAGAATGTATCATTTGTTATTTACATTTGCAAATTAGAAAGTTGTCAGTTACTTTTTGCTGGTTCCAGTTGTGAGGCTTCTCATGGTCCCCTTCGCAGTTGTATAACATTAGTTACTGTTGGACAAAATGACATCTTCATAAAGCATGATCATTCAGCAGTGATACAACTATTCTTTAGGAACATCCGTATCAGGTATAATGAAATAATATTAACAGTGGCTTCTGTTACATTTCACCCAATTCTATCAAGTTTGTTAATGTGATAGGGCTAAATTGCATATACATGTGATTTCATAATGCTTAATATGGAAATTGAGATAACTTCACAGATGCTACTGTCCCGTCACCATATTACCCTTTATTTATACATGGAGAATCCTTGACACTGGTCAAGCTCCCTCAGAGCCAGTTCTCAGAGTGAACAGAACACTCCTGCTTATATCAGTCAGCCAGGGCTCCCTGATTGGACCAAATTAACAGTCCCAACCAGAAACTCATAGTCTATGAGGTCCACCTGGCTGACCTTGTTACAGTTACTACAGAAATGAGTATAAATGTGCTTCACAGACATAATCAATAGAATGTTGCCTTCTGATACATTTAACTAAGAAAAACAGGTGTTAATTATATTCAAATATGGTAGCTAAGTAAGATATGTTTTATTAATACATAAAAGTGGTGCTGCTGGCTAAAGGAGGAGTTGATATAAACTTAGAGGATTGCTTTATAAGGATAATGTATTCTGAGACTCTTGTTTATAATCTGGTTGAATATTTTTCATATTAGTTATTTATATATTACCCATCATCTACCTCATCAGTGCTCAATTTAAGTCCCTCAAGAACACTTTGCACTAGATCTCATCAAAATCTGAAATCAGACAAGGATATAAGAACTGAATTCCAGAAGTGGAGGGTTTCTTTTTGGACTGGAGGTCAGGTCTGAGGAAGCGTCCCTGGACCCGAAACTTTAACTCTGATTTCTCTTCATAGATGCTGCCGGATCCACTGAGCTTTTCCAGCAACTTCTGTTTTTGTTCCTGATTTACAGCATCTGCAGTTCTTTTGTTGTTCAACAGAGATCGGTTCTGGTGCCTCTTTTGTGTGTCATTTATATAAGTGATTTGGATGACAATATAGAAGACATGGTTAGTAACTTTGTGGATGACACCAAAATTGGTGACACAGTAGACAATGAAGAAGGTTTTTTAAGATTACAGAGGGATCTTGATCAAATGGGCCAATGGGCTGAAAAATGGCAGATGGAGTTCAGTCTGGATAAATGCAAGGTTTTGCATTTTGATACAGCAAACAAGGGTAGGGTTTATACAATTAATGGCCGGGCCTTGGGTAGTGTTGTGGAACAGAGAGACGTAGGGGTGCAGGTATATAATTCGTTGAAGTTTGCATCACATAAAGACAGGATGGGTAAAATGGTGTTTAGCACACTTGCCTTCATTGCTCAGTCCTTTGAGTATAGAAGTTGGGAAGTCATGTTGACATTGTATAGGACATTGGTAAGGCCTCTTCTGGACACCTAGTTGTAGGAAGGATATTGTCAAGCTGTAGAAGTTTCAGAGTAGATTTACCATGATGTTGCCAGATATGAAATGTTTGAGTTATAAAGAAAGGCTATCTAGGCTAGAACCTTTTTTAACTGGAGTTTAAGAAGTTAAGAAGCAACCTAATAGAAGTTTTTAAAGTAATGGGAGGTATAGATAGTGTTAATGGTAGTTGGCTTTTCTCTAACATGGGGGATATCAAGACAAGGAGACACATTTTTTAGTGAGAGGAGAGAGATTTAAAAAAAGACATAAGAGGGGATTTTTTTTTTTACACAGAGGAAGCGGTAGATGTGGGTACATTTACAATGTTTAAAAGGCATGGAATAAGTTCATGAAAAGGAAAGGTCTGAAGAAATATGGGCCAGGAGCAGGCAGGTGGGACTAGCTTAGTTCGGAATTATATTCAGTTGGATTGAAGGGTCTGTTTCCATGCTGTATGATGCTATGAGAGCTAAACATAATTGTCATCAAAGCAAAGACAACATTTGACTGAGTATGACACCAAGGAATGATTGTGGAACTAATGTCAATGAGGAGTCAAAGGGAAACTCCTCCCATGGCTAAAGGCATTCTGAAGGAAATGGAATCTATATGGCAGTTAGAGGCTAAATTGCTCTAAACATCAATGACTCAGTGAAGCATTGTTTATGCATTGCATGATTGCACATCCCCTATCTCAAGCTTAGAAGCAATGGGTTCACCAACATCTTCACGGTATTCATTTCTGTGCACAACTCATCTGGTAATGTGTGCAAAGGGATTAGGTTAACATCCAGAGTTGGGGTAACAAATGGCTGACCAAAAATGGGTCGTTGATAATTGAACAGTCAATTTCAGAGTCCTTGCCTTTATACTTTATTTGAAATCCTTTAATGTTTTATTTTGATTGTTGTTTGGCTGGCAGCATTCAGAATGAGAGATTCCTTGTTTTCTTTCCTTTTGCCTAGTTTGCTGACTGGTTGGCTTCTAAATCTCAGAGTGAGAAAGAGTCATTTTACCTGCAACACAGGGGTGATTAGTCAGTGGTCCTTCAAGCCTGACCTTCATGGCACATTAGTACTCAAACCCAAGCTAATACACTGGCGTGAGCTCATTCACTAACACATGTTCTTCTACTGGCAGAATTTCCTCTACCACACAGACCAGGTTTGTAATTGGTATTTAACTCCTTTATTGGTATATTCCTGGAAGGGTAAGATATTTAAAAATGTCTAAAGGATTTTTTTTCTACTGAGAGAAGGATGGCAGTCAGCTCTCAAGATCCCTTCCTGTTACGTCTCTTTGTCTATTTGAAGTTTCCCTGACACTCTACAAGTATG
The DNA here is from genome assembly GCA_024137785.1 of Ginglymostoma cirratum. Lineage (NCBI taxonomy): Eukaryota > Metazoa > Chordata > Chondrichthyes > Orectolobiformes > Ginglymostomatidae > Ginglymostoma > Ginglymostoma cirratum. Next base: position 67,361,380 of record JAHRHZ010000144.1, read on the forward strand.
ACATTCCATAGGTCCCACACAAGACTTTGTCGTTCATCCAGCCCCACACCTTGTTATCACTAAATTTATATCTGCAGTCTTGCTTTATTATAGCAGTCCCCTTTTGAAAACACATTTTGGAATTAAAAGTTAAAAAGATCCATAATATTTTGGGACTCTGATTCATCCTCATGACACCCTCCATTGTGGTATATGCTACATTGTGGAAATATCATTATGTCAAAGTTACATGCCATCTTGATTTGGAAATATATGTCTGTACCTTCATGGTAATTGGGTCAAAAACTTATAATTCCAGACTGGCACCAATATGGAAACACTATCTCCACAAGAACTATAATAGTACAAGGAGAAGACCCATTTCCACATCCACTATGCCTGAAGTATAAATGAGTTTTGCCCGCCTTATTTAAATTTTAAATTGTAGAAGATTTAAAAATATTCTTTTCATACCATTGTGTAAAATCCTGGATATAATTTTGTTAATCATATCATGCAGGTGACAAACAAAGATCTAGTTCATAACAACAAGCTGAAAAAGCATGCAAGATAAATTAAATAAGCTCTTTTAAAGCTTGGGTCTTGGCAATTGTAAATTTTTTTTTCACATTTTGGTGTAAATGACAGTAGCTTATTAGAAAATAAGTTGTGTTTGTCCTTCTGAGTTTTACGTGGTCCCAATCAGCACCAACAAATGGACCTTTAATCCCACTTCTTTGCGCTGATGAGATTACCTCCATTTGCAATCCATTTTAATCAATGAGTTAGTTGAAGTTTACTATGCTATCTCCAAATAAGCCTGATCAGGCAATATATATTGCTGCAATCTCACACTTCACATGAAATGAAAATATGAGAATTAGGTATAGGAATTTAGTAAGGATAATTTCTGATAGATTGAAAATAAAATGCAATGGAAAATAACACTGTAAGAATAATTATATTTCAAAAGATTTTGAGTAAAATATTCTCTGCAGGAAATTATGAATTATTGAAAAAAGTACATCATTGTTAATAAGAAAATCAGTCTTTCCCAATTTTGTTTATGATATGGGAAATGTTTCTTATTGACCTGTTAAATCTGGTTCAAGAATTATTTTAAATTTGCAATCATCATAAATATTGCAAAATAAAAATGATATTCTTTAATCAGTTAGTGAGTGTATAATGACACATTTTTCAAAAATGTTTAATAATGTTAAAAATTACTTTGAATGCATTTTCAAAAACAGTGATTTGTCTTTAATTGTTCCCTCCGTGTAAGTAACCATTGCTGTCATAGTCCCTACAGCAGATGTTTGTAGGTGAACACCACAGCTGTTAAAAATTGTTCTAAAAATGTGACAGGAGGAAGATTTATTTTTTTTTGCATTTACAGTTCTTTCCGCCAGGAATATCTGAACTTTTTAGGGAATGGAGAGTATAGATTAAAAGTTATTCCTTGGGTTAAATGGATGATAGTGTCATGTTGTGTATTGCTTTATGATTAGTTTGCGGGAATTGGCTTGTTCCTCTAATGACTTTATAATGGATGCGCTGATACTAATGCATTAGTCTAATGTGTCAACCTGCTGCTACAAGCAAAGTAATTTGTAAAATATAGTTTGTTTCAGCTAGAAGTTATTAAATTATTGAAGCTGCTGGGAGTATATAATACCAACCTCTTAATGATTACCATGCAGAAACCTTTAATATTAAGCTGTTTGCTTCTGAAGTAGATCATTGTCAAAATGATAGCTAACACTTTGAACTGTTTTAATTTACCTTCACTTTGAAGGCAATGGGGTGACACAATAAAGCTAGGGACTGTTTCTTACCTTAGTGTCCACCATAATTATACCAGGAAGCAGGGACTGTGCAACGTGAGAGGTCGGAGGCTGCGTATTCGGTGAGTTAAGTGAAGTCCTTAAGTGGATAACTTATCGTGCCGCTGGGGTTTTACTGGTGACAGGAAAGATCCAATTCAAGCAGTCATATTTCACCCCTTAACAGTCTCCCTGGGCTCATTGTAGGGACTGAACAAGATGCACCACCCTCTCCTACCAAGTTGTAACCATCCAGCGGGATTCCCCACCCCCTTGCAATTGGCCAGTAAATCTATGAGTTTGGACTTCCTGTTGCTAAGGGACAAAAGCCTCACCTTACCTCATCTGCCGTTGAGTTCCTGTGCCCCTGACCTTTTAGCTGAATTAAAGTGCCTGCGACATATAAATTCCAGTATGTTCTCTTCAAAATGGATTTAAACACTGACAAGTTTTATTAATTTTTTACTACCCTTTTTCTAAATGTTATGCATTTGTGATCACCATTATAAAGTGCTCTCATATGAGAATTAAATTGTCATGAAATTAGATGTAATTAGAAGAATTATTTCACAAATAGCTGAAGCAAATTGAACATGAAACTAAAGTTATGATCCAAAAACATCTTATTTATCAGTTCCAGCATGCGACACACCAAAATTCATTGCTGCATTGGATGCCTTTATTCTTTCTGTCATCATTTAAACCAAGCTTAGATTATCGCCTAAATACTAAAATTCTCTGTTGAGGATTATCAAAACCTGATTCCTTCCTTTCGACACCTTAGAGTTTAATATTTTTATTTGCCTTGAAAACTGAGTAACAGTATTGTTCATCTCAATTTGCTCTGAGGGGAGGAAGAGTTAACCACACAGTCTGAGATTAGAGGGATCTGTGAGTTGCAAAATGTAGGTATGGTAGATTCCTATTCTGGAAAGATATTGTTTAATTATAAAATTTATTGCATTAAGTTTCACAGCCTTTGGTGAGATCTTTGCTTAGGTGAGATTTATGTTACTTCAGAACATGAGTAGAATCGTAAATTTACAGTACAAGAAGAGGCTATTCTGTCCAAAGCATGTATACCAGGGAGCTGAAAAAGCTTCCTACTTAGTTCTATTCCACTATCCTTTTCCCATGCCTTGTTAATTCTTTTAACATTTCCAAATACTTAAGCAGCCACTTACTGGGGGCATAGGTTCTCATTTACCAATTCTTGTTCTAACTGAGGGTATCCAAAATTACTTGACCTCACTTCCTACTCAAAATGTTGTAAGTGCCTTAACAATGTTATATTTGATATAATCCTCGGGGGCTATATGTACTTATAGTTTGTGGTTTGTTATACAAAAATAGCAAAATCCCATGAGATCTTCCACAGAAGAACTTGCTGTGATTTTAATTAGCCTAAGATGTCTCATTTTTCTGCTTAGTTCCACATTTCTGTTGGCAAGATAATACATAGCTTGTCCAAGAATGGAGACTTGAGTTGACCAACAACAGCTTTGTTTGTCTTTTATTTAGAGAAAAGAGCTTAGATGATATTTTCTCTTCATTTATGCAGGTTCCCAAAAATATATTTTTAAAATTCAATGCTTCTGGCCTAATTATATTGACAGTGTTTGTTTATTGGAATAGAAGAAAAGCATAGAAGTCAAATCATCAAATGCTTTGAAGCAGGCAATAAATCATATTGAGAATACAGATGTATAGTGAGACATAATGAAGTAAGTGCTCATCCACAATAAACTTATGATTCTGCTCTAATTAGGAAAACACACCAAGTTTTGTGCTACTTAAGTGTTTTAATTGCCACATTTGTGTCTGCTGTGATTTGGTCTGTTTTCGCTCTGCTATGTGATTTGTAAATGGATTATTTTTATAAGATAACAAGCATACATACATGATTGGCAGGTATATATATGTGTGCGCGTAAGTGGGACTTTCTGGTCCCAAAGGAGTCAAGAGGAAAGGTGGGCAGGGGAAGTTTAACTGGTGGATGTCCAAAATTCAGAAGCTTAAGGGTGAGATAAATTTTTCTGCTGAAGTTCTCCAAACTTAAATGTTGGTCAACATTCCAGTCTGCAGACGTCAAGAAGCTTATCTACATGGATTTCATTATGGATCTCATCAAAACACAATGCAGAAGAATTAAATGCTCTGTCTCAATGAAGTTCCACCCAATCAAACAATACATGCCTTCACAAACCCAACTACATGTAAAGGTTCAGCTTGACTTCCTCTTCCAGGACTCCAGCATATGTTCATGCTGCTTCGTCCTTATAGTTAGGTGGTTTTAAATTAAGGTTAATGAATGGGTTCTCCATGTGACACAGGGCAGGGTTGGGCAAAAGCAGCACAAGGGAAGATAGTTCACTGAAGATAGGAGGAGCATTTAGGAAAAAAAGACTGGGGAAGGATGACGCTCTGTCCTGGAAAGGCAGAGCATTGCCCAGGAAGAGCAAGGGTGAAAATGGCAGCATGTTTTCGTCTTGTCCTGGGTTGTTGGAGTTGACGATTGGGAACGGTGCATCATAGATAGCTCGGTATCCAGTGGAATGATGCTGCTTTCGGAAGTTTATGTCTGCATGCCTGGAATGGTGGAAATTCATGGCAGAGGGTATAGTTACTGTTAGAGGTAGAGCATAGTTTCTGTGCTGTATTTTTCTATGTTCGATCCCTTCAGCTCACCGTGTCTATGCCACTCATGATACAATTCTAAGCTAATCCCAAATATCTTCCATATCCCTCTATTCCTTTCCTGTTCATGTATCTGTCTAAATTCCTCTTAAACATTGCTATCCTATCTACTTCTACTACCTTCACTGGCAATGCATTCCAGGCACCAACCAGCCTTTGTGTAAAAAACATGCCTTGCACAGATCCTTTAAACTTACCCCGCTCACCATAAACCTCTAACTCCTAGGTTTAGGGGAAAAAAATGACTCAGACTATCCACCCTATCTATGCCTCTCATCACTTCAAATATGTTTATTAGGTCACCTCCTAGCCTCTGAAGCTGCAGTAAAAACAATCCAAGTTTGTCCAATCTCTCATAGCTAATTCACTCCAGTCCAGGAAACATCCTAGTAAGAGACAAACAAAAACCCTGCAGATACTGGAATCCAGGTAGACAAACAGTAGGTTGGAAGAACACAGCAAGCCAGGCAGCATCTGGAGGAAAGGAGCTGTCAACACTTTGGGTATCACCCTTCTTCATGACTGGCAGTTCTTCCAACATCCGGGTAAACTTCTTATGCAACCTCACCAAAGCCTCCACTTTCTTCCTATAGTGTGTGGTGACCCAATACTCAAAATGTGGCCTAACTAAAGATTTATATAGCTGCAATATGGCTTGACAACTTTTATACACAATTCCCTGACAGAGAAAGGCAAACATGCTATACATTTACTGCGAGTTTCAGTATCAGGTGGGTTTTACATCTTTTCTTATGAGATATCAAGTAAAGATAGAGTGAAGGTTTACTTAGAGAATGGGGGGAGATTAGGGTCGGGGGGGTATTGTGTCCTTGTTAATTGTAGGCTCAGTGTTTAGGAAAGTCAATATAAACATGGAAGGATTCAATGGAAATGGATGAAGGTTCAAGAGTAACAGACGAAACAGGAAAACAGGATGGTATGAGTGAGGGATAATGGAGGATGCTGGAGGGTGAGAGGGCAAAGTTAATCATATTGATCTTCACAGTGAAACAAAAGAAAACCACATTTCTGTGAGAAAGTCACAACACCCAAACTGGGAGGAGGCCTTTTTTTGGGGAAGATAGAGTTAATATTTCAAATTTCTGGCTCATCGAAGGACCATCCTATTAATCATGAGTCCAATGGATGGAGAACCATGTTCAGCTGTGTTCCACTTGCAGTGAAAGGACTTCACTCTAGAACTCATGGTATCACATTGCAATGAGATCTCATGAAGGCTTGGAACCACATTACATCATGGGCCGATTACCATCCATTGATGTATGAGGCATGGATGCAGCTATGGAGGAGCAAGGAGAAATGCAAGCCTTAAGACAACTAGGTGGAGGAGATCAACAGCTTATGGGACTAAAACCTCTAGTTTCTGTCTGAAAATGCAAGGAAAACTATGGCGGGGGGTGGGGGTGGAGGGGTGGGGTTGTGGTTGGTTGCAGGCCTATTGTACCAAAGCAAAATTACAATGGCTATGTTCCAAACTCACTGAAGGGAAGCAGACTATTGAGCCTGGGAAAGTGCATGCATATTTGTTAAGTAACCTGGGCAGTGTGCAGAGTTTCCATATACCAGAATGTGTTGTTGCAAGAAGCTGCGTTCTGGCTATGGAATTGTGGCTCCCTCTTCATATTAGCCTTCACAATTAATGCCTCTGGCACTGCCTGTATTACTTTAGGCCTTCCTTCTGACCTGGTGTCTAAATTTTTTTGTTTTGAATTTCAGCAACTCTGTTCAATGTAAGTACCGAGGCAACATTTAAGAACAAAAACAAAGTTGGTGGTAAAGCTCAGCAGGTCTGGCAGCATCTGTGAAGAAAAAAATCAGAGTTAACATTTTGGGTGCAGTGACCCTTCCTCAGAACTGATGGTGGCTGGGAAAACGTCAGTTTCTATGCAGAAAAAAAGGAGGGGAGGTTGAGATAGGGAGTAAACGATAGGATAGACCCTAAAGAGAGAGAACAGTTGGACAAAGAAGTTGATAACAATTAGGCTGGGAGGGTGAATAGTTGATAATGGGGAATATTAGTGACCAACAACAGGGAGTGTGTAATGGCAGGCTATGTGATAGCAAGGCCTAGTGTGTGGGGTAGGGTGCTAGGACATGGGAAAGTTTAGGCCCTAAAATTACGAAACATTTAAGAAGCTGTATTTGACACATTTACACTATCCATACAATGCTGAGTCGAGACAGTTTGCAATAAGGCCCTACTCTATAACTATGGTATATAAATTGAAGCATGAAATTTGCATGCTGTTAATCTCCAATGGAACCAATCCCAGTTTGATTTTTACTGACTCAAAATGACAGTCAGAATTTAAATTTTCCACCTTGATTCCTCCTTAAACAAATTGATACACAGTCCATGCATCCAAATGCACCAATGGTTTCCCTCCCCTTTGACCTTTCCAGACACAATATGAATTTTTAATCTGTGCTATTCATATAATTGGAGCAGCTCACATTTGCTCATCACTTCTTGCAAATTCAATGCCTTTATTTTTCCATTCAGTCTGCTATGAAAGGAAAGGCAGGAGGTTGCTGGCGCTCTGGCAGATATATTTTATACTTCGAAGAGCCAGATGATTGGAGGATAGTTAATGTGGTTCCTTTCTTCAAGTAGGACAGCAGAGATAGGCCAAATAATTACAGGCCAGTTAGTCTGACCTCATTGGCAGGGAAATCATTGGGAAAAATCTGACGGACTGGATTAATCAGTACTTGGAAAGGCAGGGATTGATCAGGGACTTTCAGAATGGATTAGTTAGAAGGAAATCCTGTCTGATTAATTTAACTGACTTCTTTGAAAATATATTGATGTGGGCCGTGCAGTTGATGTGGTTTACATGAACTTCAGTTAGGCCTTTGGAAAGGTCCCACTTGGAAAGACTGGTCCAAAAGGTGACAGCCTATGAGATCCAGACAAATTGGCAAATTGGGTCCAAAACTGGCTTACAATTAGGAGGCAAAGAGTGATGGTGAAGGGTTGTTTTTGTGATTGGAATCCTGTGACTAGTGGCATACCACAGGGTTTTGTGTTGGGGCCCTTGATGTTTTTTATGTACATTAACAACCTGAATATGAATGTAGAAGGAGTAATTAATAAGTTTGTATATAACACAAAAATTGGTGATGTTGTTGATAGTAAGGAAGATGGTCTCAGGTTACAGTCTGATATTGATCAGCTGGTAAATCGGGCAGAGTTAAGGCAGGTGGAATTTAATTCCAGTAAGGGCAAGGTGATGCATTTTGGGAGGTCTAATAATGGACTGAGACAGTATCTGAATGAAGTACACTAAATTATGAGAGACATAGGCAGAGCAGATTGTGAGACTCTCTTCCCAATAGCAAACATAGCTATATCCAGAGGCCATAAGTTTAGGGTGAGAGGTAAATGGTTTAGAAGAAATGAGAAGTTTTTTTTCAACCAGATAATGGTAGATATATGAAATGTACTGCCTGAGAGGTTGGTGAGGGCAAATACTCTGACAAAATTTAAGAAGCATCTGGATGAGTACTTAAACTTCCAGTTCAGAGTGGGCTATGGACCAAGTGCAGGTAAATGGGATTAGTGTAGTTTGTTTGATGGTCAGCATAAACATTGTGGGCTGAAGGGACTGTTTCTATGCTATATGACTCTATAACTCAATGGCAGTCATTTGAGTTTGGATATAATCTTATGTAATAAGGATACAACAGGATATGGATCAGTTGGAAAGTTGGGCAGAGAAATGGCAGATGGAGTTTAATCCAAAAAAGTGTGAAGCGATGCATTTTGAGAGATCAAATGCATGAGAAATATATACATTAAATGGCAGGATCCTTAGGAACATTGATATACAGAGGAATTTTAGGTTGCAAGTACATAGCTCCCTGAAAGTTAGAATTCAGGTATATAAGATCATAAAGAAAGCTTGCAGCATGCTTGCCGTCATTGGTTGGGCCGTAGAGTATGAAAATTGGCACGTCATGGTGCAGTTGTATAAAACTTTAATTAGGCCACATTTGGAGTATTGCATGCCGTTCACTACACGATAGAAAAGACGTTGGGGCTTTGGAGACAGTGTAAAAGAAAATTACCAGGACGTTGTCTGGATTGGAGTGTATTAGCTATACAGAGAGGTTGGACAAAGTTGGATTGTTTTCGCTTGACCATTGGAGGCTGAAGAGGTGACCTGATAGGAGTCAGTAAGATTATGAGAGGCACAGATTGGGTGGAAAAGCAGAATCTTTTTCCCAGAGTGGAAATGTCAAATGCTAGGGGGCATAGTTTTAAGGTCGGAGGGAAAGCTTCAAGATATGCGAGGCATTTTTTTTGCATAGGGGATAGTAGGTGCCTGGAACATGCTGCCAGGGGAGGTGGTAGAATCATATACATTAACAAAGTTTCAGAGGAATTTAGATGGTTACATGAACAGGCAGGGAACACAAGGATATTGACCATATGTGAGTAGATGGAATTAGCTTAGAATAGTATCATGGCTGGCACAGGGATGGTGGGCTGTAGGCCATGTTCCTGTGCTGTATTGTTCTATGTTCTGACATTGATATATGGTTTTGATCGACTTCTTTTGTCACCTGGCCAATTTGATATTAAGTAAATCACTGAAAAGCTCTTTAAAAGCTAATATACCAGAAACACTTAACTGGAGAAAATTGTTTATTGTATTTTCTATTGACACAAGACTGTTACTTGCTCTAGCCATCATTTAAATTGAATAATCTTGGGTTTATAGTTATGATTTTTTCAAAAATCTGTCAGTAATAATTAACATGCTTGGAACTTCCTAGTATCAATCTCATTTATATTTGAACAATCATCAGAACAGCTGGGTGAATTAGCAACGCACCTTTGTTAATGATTCTGAATTTATTTAGACGTTAGCGAGCACAGATGTTGAAGGACGGATGGTACCCTCAAAGGAGATTTCAGAATGTGAGAACATTTCAATCAATGAAACATCAAACAATGGACATCTCTCAAAACCAGAACACACATTAATAATTTGACATATTTTCTCTGCTCGTCAAGTTCTGATATTGTTGTATCTCATTCATAATGCAGTGAATATTTAAATAATGGGTTACTACTTAGTTAGATAGTCACTATATTTCAACTCTATTTGTTCATCATATAATGATTGCATGATAAGTCTGGAAACAATTTTCTGAAACTTCCTTACTATTTTATAAAGCCCCTTGTATATTTGTGTTCCATGTCTTCGTTTAGTGAAGAATTTGAAATAAAACACCGTGAAGAAACAGCTGTTTGTTAAAAGAAAAGCATGTCATATTGGTGCTCTCGCACCAGGTAACACTGTGGCTCGGTGATTAACATGGATCGTCTACCTGTAGACCTTCCTCACGCGTCAGGAACCTGGGTTTGATTCCACCTTCAGGTGAATGTCTCTGTGGAGTTTGCACATTCACCCCGTGCCTGTGTGGCTTTCCTCTGGATGTTCCAGTTTCCTCCCACAGTCCAAAGATGTGCAAGGTAGGAGGATTGGCCATGGGAAATGCAGGATTTTAGAGATGGATATGTGGGTGGGTCTAGGTGGGATGCTCTTCAGAGGATTGGTGTGAAATTGATGAGCCAAATGACCTACTGCCACATTGTGGGCATTTCATGATTCTATAGCTATTGCCAATGATATCTAAGTAAGAGTTTTCAAACATTAAGATTGCAAATGTGAAGTCTTCAACTTTTCAAATTTTCGATCAACGGTTCAATGAGTAGAATGTTTGCAGGTGTGTTTAGGTGTGAGGTGTTAAATTCACTAAAAGTGTTGCTGGCTCAGGAATCACTTTGCCCTCTTTTGGTTTTCATCTAAAGACCTCACAACAGGAGAGAGGCTGCTGTTTATAGCATTAATTCTCAAAGAATACTTCTGGTGCATGTCAGGTGATTTCTGAGTTCTTAAAAGTCACATTACCTGTCTTCCATTTCACTGACCTTCGGCGGCATGTCCCTGTTATGCAGAACTACCTGACACTTCTGATATCAAAACAAAAGGAGTGGCAATAGTGACAGCAACTGTATTTGGAGAAAAACCAAGTCCACCATGAGCTGCCTTCTTCTCAGCCACATACTGCTCCAAAGGAGAGACAGGATTATCATAGAGATCCACTTCCATGGAGACAGGTCAACAACACAGGGTCTACAGGTAGAGGATCAGTTCTTCTGACATGATATCAGCACTTCAGAGGGCTCAGGCTTTTCTAGTGTGTGATTTCAGATATTTACAGCCGCTTAAAAACTTGACCAGTGGGCCACCCCCACTGCTTTGTTTCTTCTTCCTACCAAGGTTTTATGATCTCTTCTTTTATCAGGAGAGAAATTTGGGTGATATGTGTGTTAGAATGGTTTCTATGAAAGGGAAATAAGGACAGTATTTGAGAGGTATAGGCGTGAGAGGGCAGTAAGACAAGGCTGCTTGGATGGAGATGTGAAGTGCCTGCTGAGTGACAACCGATTGCTGTTATAAGGTGCATTGTCTGGAAGCCTCCTGTATAGAAGAACACTGGGTGAGTCAGAGTTTGGGCATTACACAGGAATGGCTTATACCACTCACTCTAACTGCCCTCACTGAGGCCAGGGATCCTTATGAATCTCTATTTCCAGGGGTCATTACTCCCTGCTGTTGACTTCCTTGGCTACTTCCATCCTACCTATTTGGTTGAAGAGATTGACTTTTTCTTTTGACTCTTGGGACATTTCACCTCTCTTCAGTGCTTGAGATGTGACCGCAGAAGTCTGGCTAAAACAGTGAGAAACCTGAGGACATAGGCATGATAATCCAGTGTGGAGCTGGAGAAACACAGCAGGTCAGGCAGCATCAGAGGAACAGGAGAGTCAACGCTTCTGGTCAGGACCTTTCATCGGAGTCCCGACCCAAAACGTTGACTTCTCCTGCTCCTCTGAAGCTGCCTGACCTGCTGTGTTCCTCCAGCTCCCCACTGTATTGACTCTGACTCCAGTATCTGCAGTTCTTGCTATTTCCGACATAGGCATGATAGATTGCCAATCTCCTCTCTATTTAAATGGTTTGTATAATAATTCAGTTGGCTGGTGCCTGGTTTGTGATACGGAGTGATACCAACAATGTGTGTTCAATTCCCAATGAAGCTGCCTTTGAGCCTATGATTTGTTTCTTTCCAACACTATATGATGAATTGTTTCCCTTGGCCAACCATTCATCATAAGTTTTCTCAAATCAAATAAATAATTATCATTCTGCACTGGTTTCCTCATATAACCCGACATACCTTTGTGATGCAGATTGATTATGTTTGTCCTGGCATGATACATATGAAGTCTAATTGCCTAACTTCTATACTGATGGATGGCGCATATATTTGTTAATCACATTTCCCACAGTAGAATAAAACCTGTAAGTGCTGGAAACACTTGGCAAATCAGGTAGTATCTGTGGAGAGAGAAAGCCAGCCCAATACCCTGTAATCAGAAGTGGAAACTGTTAGGGGAGACAGTAGGTTTTAAGCCAGTCCAGAGCCCAGAGAAAAGAGGAGAGGGGAAGAATTGAAGAATGAAAAGTACATTAAAAGTCATAAGTGGTTCAAGGCAAAATTGGGCAGTAATGAGATAAATAAAGAAACAAAAAAGTGGTGGAAGGTGTTGTAAAGGGAATAGCAGAGTAATCAACAACACGTGCCATCTGGATATATTATGGGCAGAGGATAAGATCTAAAATTGCCCACAATGTTGCACCCAGAATCCCTCACTGAAAGACAAAGCGCTGACCTTGAGCTTCATTGGACTTGTGTCAAATGATGAGAATAGAAATTCAGAAGGAATAAAAATAACAGAGAACTGGCATAAAGGAGATAAACAACAAAGTAATCCTACACTCTGCATTTGGCTTCCCCAATTTTGAGGAAAACACATAATGAGCAGCAAATAACTTATGCAAAATTCAAGGAGTTAGACCACTGTTTAATCTCTAAATGGTTTTTGGTAGTGAGGAGAGCAGTGAGGGAGGAGGTAGAAGGGCGGCAGTTGCATCTCCTCCAAGTACATGGGAAAATGCTGCGTAAAAGAGAAGATGTGTTGACTGGAATATCAAGAAGGGTATAATAAAAGATATGGGAAAGTGGTTTTATGATAGCATTATTCTGAATACTGTGGAAATGGTAGAGGTTGATCCATTGAATGTAGGGGCTTGTGGGATATAAAGCAAATTACTAGGGCATGAGGAGGGGAAAGGCTAAGTGCTGGAGTATGGAAAATGAAATGGATCTGATCAAGGACCTGGCTGATCATGGTGGAGGGAATCCTTGATTGAGAAAGAGGGACAACAGATCAGAAGCAAAAACAGAAATTGCTGGAAAAGCTCAACATCTGTGGAGAGAAATATGAGTTAATATTTTGGGTTGAGTGACCCTTCCTCAGAACAGTCACTCGATCTGAAATGTTAACTTTGATTTCTCCACAGATGCTGTCAGACATGCTGAGCTTTTCCAGCAATTTCTGCTTTTGTTTCTGATTTACAGTATCCACAATTCTTTCAGTTTTTAACGAATCAGCAGCATTGAGTTGTGAATTTCTGATTTTATAATTCAAATGTTTTTGAGGCCTGTAGTTTTGGAATTGAATTTGAATGTGGATATATGAAAACACGTGGTCAAGAGATTAGTAAGCAAGTCTGTTGTAATTATAATCACAGGCTAGCCAGTGTTCATTTCATGATGCCAGAGATGGAGGTGAGAAAAGCTAAACAACAGATAAGCCATCATTGAACGTTTGGCAAGGAGAGGATGTCTCAGTTATTCCAGTAATGAATTGGATGCATTCACTCAGTTAGTAATAAAAAAATCTTGTAAACAAGACAGTTTCTTGGTGGCATTAGAACATCTGGAAAAATGTTTGTCCACTCTGACAGAGCTAAATTATTCTTGTATGTTCCATGACCAAAGGGTTATTTTGAAAGTAAACAATAGATTTATTTATTTATTAGTCACATGTACTAAGTTAATTTAAAATTCAATTTGGGAACATCCAAGATATGCTATTTTACCTGGTTAAACAGGAAAGCTTTGTTTTATGTCAGGCTTTATCTGTGCATTTGGACACAGAAACAGGCAGTTACCGTTAACTTTGGTTTTGCACAATTTTCAGCGCACTGAGTCTAGGACAGGGGGCAAAAGAGACACGTTATTCAATCCTGCTGCTTCATCAGAGAAAACACTGACTTTATCATTCACTGCATGGAAAGCAGATGCGAACTCATGCTCAGTTTGGAGAGGGAATCCATGATGGGAAAAGAAGCTAGAAGCTTGAAGCTAGAGGAATAAATCAATAGTAATCCACAGAGTGAAAAGAAACATTTCAACTTGGAAGTAAACTTCAGAACTTGCAGAGACAGAGAGAGAGAGAGAGACAGAGAGAGAGACTTTGTAAGGAGCTGTAAAGCAATTGATGACTAAGAGTTAAAGAGGAGAGTAAAGATAATTTAGGAATGTTCTTGAATTTTAAATCAATAAACCTGAATGGAGTGAAGCCCAAGCATGATCTAAGAAATTTTGGTGGAAAGTTGAGTGGTCAGTTAGCCAAAAGCCAATGGAAGGATCTCCATGAAAGCTCATCCCTTGGAGAAAAACTGAACACTGAGGAGAAATCAAAGTGAATTCCAGAGAACTGTGGCATGTTTGGCTTGATCTAAGAAAAGGAAAATAACCCTCAAGATCTTCTAATATTTAAGGAGTATTCTGGATGGAATGAGGATTAAAATAGGGATATGTACTTATACTCTAAAGCAAACAATTTGCTATTTTGTTGTGATGAAATGTTGGGTCAGCATGTTAGTTACCACCTAACAGGCCACTCCACCAGTGAGATAACTCATCATATCTCATGTCTGGAGACCTGGCCCTGGGTCACCTTTGACCAATCAGGCACAGGAAGCTCCCCTTTCCTGAAAGCTGCCAGTTGAGTTTTACTCCAGAGGTTATCCAACAGCAAGAAGGTAAGTTTTTTTTGTTAATTTTCCTATTGCAAGATCTGGGTTGTGAGAGTTGGGGAGATGGTGTCCGAGAAAAGAGTGGGGAGGTTTTGGGTGACAAACTTCTTGCCCTTCCATCCAACCTCTTTTCCCATCATGAAATCTGCCTCCAAACTGAGCATGACCTCCCATCTGTATTCCATGCAGTGAATAATTTGTGCATAAGTTCCAGGCTTGGGGTAATACTTCTCTGTATTGCTTGCTTAACTCTGGGAAATACAAACTGCATGCAATCAAAATGGACTACCAACTGCTTCTATCTGTGTACAAACACACAGATCAGGTCAACTGGAGGCTACTCTTGCCCCTCCCAACTTGGCACGCTGGTCAGCAATTGGGAAACTAGCCACATTTCCCATCTGCTAGACAGGCAAGTGATCAAGAAGGTGGTGGTTAAGGCTGTTGCACGGCCCTGAATTGACAGCTGAAGGACAATAATTGGCAGCAAGTTGAGAAAGCTGTCCATGGACCTCCTTACCCAGCTCATAATTACCGAGGTGATGAGAATTAGGCAAGATTCTCTCCTGGGCCAACTCACACAATTTATTTTCTCTTCTCTAACTCTAACCCTTCACTGCATCCAGAGAGGGTAAACTTTTACCGTATGCCTCAGCAACACGATTTAGCAGTGCTTGCTTGTTTATTTCTTTTTACATTAACCGAAGTTCGATTTTGTTTTAAAACATGACATCTTGTAGTGAAGTTCTTTCACTCAGTTGCTGGGTGTTAGAGTTTCTCTTTAAACTTTAATGATCACTATGGAGAACAAATTAATTAATATCATTAGTCTCATTTTTGAACAGATTCAATAGAGAAACTTGGAAAGTACAGAAATGAAGATCATGGTCCTAATTGTAACTGGGATAGAAAAACATGTCATAAATGTAGCTTTCAGAGTCAGTAGCCTAATAGTGAATATTGGCTAACAGTGCAAACATGTAATATATGGCAGTTAATCATAATTTTCTCATACTGATGGCTACAAAGTAACACATCATATACTAAGTATTAAGTAATTGATTATAATTGATTGGTGTTTAGATTATGCAATTCATTCTTCCTATTCAGTTTAATTTCTAATGAAGATAAGTTATAAATTGATGTTAATTTGTTATCCTTGTTCCTTCCATCTTTCATTTAATACATCTTAACATCTGCGCTTCTAATTGTAATTTAGATGTCTATTAAGAGCAACTGTTCACATTCATGCAGCTGTACGTCATTAGAACATGAAATAAAGTGTTGAATTAAATTGAAATTATCTTCTAAGAAAAAAACAAACCCTTCATTAGAGACAGCAAGTTGTTTTATACACATGAAGACATTGCTTATCAATATCTGAAAATGTTTGGAAATTCGATTTTACTGTGCTCCTCACTTAAAAGTATGTCTCAAGGTCTACTGAAAGAAAAATGTATCTTGGACAACAAGGTTAAGTGGATGTTTAAACCAAAAACACAATTTGAAATATAATTTTGTTATAAGGTTTTTGACAGAAATGTAAGAAATAGTGAGGCGGTGAGATTTAGGGAGAATTCCAGATAACAAAGCAACAAAGCCTAAAAAAAAAAGTTTTCAGAGATATATGCAAAGGGATTCATTTGACAAAAAGTAAAAATGATTGGGAGTCGATAGTGCATGCTGAAATATATGCTTAGAGGACATCACTTAACAAGGAATGAGCAGAATTTAAAAGCTAAGCATTTTGAAATCATTATGCTGGAAAACATAAGAACATAAGAACTAAGAGCAGGAGTAGGTCATCTGGCCCCTCGAGCCTGCCCCGCCATTTAATAAGATCATGGCTGATCTTTTTGAGACTTAGCTCCACTTACCCGCCCACTCACCATAACCCTTAATTCCTTTACTGTTCAAAAATTTATCTAGCCTTGTCTTAAAAACATTCAGTGAGGTAGCTTCAACCACTTCACTGGGCAGGGAATTCCACAAATTCACAACCCTTTGGGTGAAGAAGTTCCTCCTGACCTCAGTCCTACATCTGCTTCCCTTTGTTTTGAGGCGATGCCCTCTAGTCCTAGTTTCACCTGCTAGCGGAAACAACCTCCCTGCCTCCACATTATCTTTTCACTTCATAATCTTATATGTTTCTATTAGATCTCCCCTCAGTCTTCTGAATTCCAATGAGTATAATCCCAGTCTACTCAGTCTCTCCTCATAATCCAACCCTCTCAACTCTGGAATCAACCGAGTGAATCTCCTCTGCACCCCCTCCAGTGCTAGTATATCTCTTCTCAACTAAGGAGACCAAAACTGCACACAGTACTCCAGGTGTGGCCTCACCAGGACGCTATACAGCTGCAGCATAGCCTCCCTGTTTTTAAACTCCAAAACAGGGGGCTGTTGGGGTTTGACCAAGTTTCTTACAGCAAAAGTGGTGTACAAAAGTATCCAAGCTATAGAAATTGGATGAATTTTATGAAGGATGAATTAAGGAAGTTTGGTGCAATACTTAAGAAGTTAAAATTCAATATGAAAACATGTGGGTTTGAATTTCTGAAGAAGAGTCATACCAGATTCAAAATATTAACTCTGTTTCGTTCTCCACAGAATCTGCCTTACCTGCTGAGTTTCTCCAGCATTTTTTGTGTTTGTTATAAGTCAGAATTTCATTGGTGGAGGAGGTAACCACGTTGAAATCGAAAAGGGCAATGATCCTTTGAAGATACATGCAACTTTAATCTGGCCAATGTTGGAAGCATAAAGTTTTGTCATTAGCTTCAACTTAGGATGGGGTCCATTGGTGATTGTGTTGCAAAGTAGAATTGGACTGTGCCAACAATGGGTTTGTAGTGAATCAGCAGTTGACTTCCATTACATCTGATCTTTTTTCCACTGGAGCTCACAGGAGGCTGGTTCAGACAGCTTTTTGACGTATCATTGTAAATTTTACTTGGTCTGAAATTCAAAATCTTGCCAACATTTTTCAAGCCAATGAGAAACAAAAGTAAAAAAAAACCCTCATGCGCTGTGAAACAGGCTGTCACTTCATTCTAGCACAATTCACTCAGTCAGAGCAGATCAATTCCATCCCCTTAGCTTGCAGGTTACCTGTTTCAGTCTGATTTTGGGTCTGGGTGGGATGCTCTTTGAAGGGTTGTTGCAGACTTGATGGGCTAAATGGCCTCTATCTGCACAGTAGGAATTCTATGATTTTTTGATCCTATCAAATAATGCAACAAAAAGTGTTATCTATCAATGAACAAGACCTAGTTACTGGAACAACCCTACTTCTTCATCAAGTTTCATTTCTAACTTTTCAGGAAGTTATTTTGTTAATTGGCATCATCCAAAGATACTGGGAATGAAGTAGCACACGTTCCAGCTCATCTGATATGTAAGGAGGGATCAAATTACTGCTGTGGACATTGAGGAGTGCCAATTGTTCTTGTGCTTGAAAAATGTTGTGTGAATATTGTTAGATAAGTTGATGGATAAATTCTTTTAATGTCCCCATTGAGTTTCTTTTCTGTTTTTATGCTGGCTCCTGTTGTGTGCACTGCTGTGTGAAAGATGTGCAGATCTTGGCTTGGCAACAAACTGATCAAGTCTTTCTGCTCAATGTGTGCATTATCCTGCTGATTTCAAACCTAATTTATGTATACCTGTAGTTTAGGTGTGGCCCATGCAGAGTAAACAAAATAATGGCTGTCTTACAAGCAGCTGACATAAAAATCATAGTGAGCTATCTATTCTGCATAACAGAAAATAGAGAATTAGACAGATTTTTATGCAATATATGTAAATACATTGGAAAACTTTACAATGCAAATGCTCATGCCAGAATGTCTGTTACAATGATTTCCCATTACATTCAACTTGGTAAACTAGATTACTTTTAAGAGTCAATAGTATCTGAGAGTGGATTGCAGAAGACTGGCAGATCATTTCAGGGCATGCGAACTAAGTGGAGAATTGCCTAAATCGTCAATCCACTGTCTATGCTAAAAAGGTCTAGCAGAGTGAGTGATATCTGCTATCAAATCTCCAGCTACCAATTTTCCAACGTAGCTACTGAAATCCTCAACCTGCCATCAATCACCCATACCCTGCTTCTCCCTTTTACCTCAGGTTTGCCGTTTGCTGGCAGTGGCCTGATGTCTCTCACCTTTGCCACATGAGCTTTTTTAAATTTCAAAAATATAGCTTATTCATAAAAAATACTTCACATATACATAGTCACAAATGCAGTTTGGTTCAGCACAGTAGCATATCATAGAAACATAGAAAGATAGAAGATAGGAGCAGGAGGAGGCCATTCCCCTTCAAGCCTGCTCCATTGTTCTTCACAATCATGGCTGATCGTACAATTCGAGAGCCTAATCCTGCTTTCTCCCCATAACCTTTGATCCTATTTGCCCCAAGTGCTATATCTAGTCACCTTTTGAATACATTCAGTGTTTTGGCATCAACTACTTCCTGCAGCAATGAATTTCACAGGCTCACCACCCTTTGGGTGAAGAAATGTCTCCGCATCTCCGTTCTAAATGCTCTACCCCAAATTCTCATACAGTGACCCTTGGTTCTGAACACACCCACCATGGGAAACATCTTCCCTGCATCTACCCTGTCAGTCCTCTTTGAATTTTATAAGTCTCTATGAGATCCACCCTCATTCATCTGAACCCAAGCAAAAAGAATCCAAACCTAGTCAATCTCTCCTCATACGTCAGCCCCACTATCCCCGGAATCAGCCTGCACTCCCTCGAGAGCAAGAGCAGCCTTCCTTAGAAAAGGAGACTAAAACTGAACACAATATTCCAGCCAGTAACTAGTAGGGTGTCACAGGAATTGGTGTTGGGACCCCAGCTATTCATACTCTATATTACTGATTTGGACGAGGGAACAAAATGTAACATCTCCAAGTTTGCAGATGATACCAAGTTGGGTAAGGGGGTGAACTGTGACGAGCATGCAGAGATCCTTCAGCATGATTTGGACAGTATGGGTGAGTGGGCAAACCAATGGCAGATGCAGTGTAATTTGGATAAATGTGAGGTTATTCACTTCGGAAGCAAAAACAAGAAGGCAGCTTACTACCTGAATGGCTGCAAACTGGGAGACGGGAGTGTGCAGGAACTCCTGGGTGTCCTTGTGCACGTGTCGCTGAAGGTAAACATGCAGATGCAGCAGGTGGTAAAGAAGGCAAATGGTATTTTGGCCTTCATTATGAGAGGTTTTGAGTACAGGAGCAAGGATGTGTTGTTGTAGTTTTACACTGCCTTGGTGAGACAGCACCTGGAATATGAAGATGCTCTGTACAGCTGGCTTGTTGCATAGAAATGTGATCTAAGGCCCAATAGGTTCCTCAAATCTCACCATTTGGTCATTAGGATGGCTATATCGTACTGAGACCAACACCTCTGTCATGCCATCAAGCTGATTCATTCACCTCTGTGACAATGCATGCTACTGTAACAATGTGCAGAATGATGATTTTAAACATAGTTGTTTTTAGCCAAATTGTAACTAATTTAGACTAATCAGCAAGACAGGTATTGCTATATATGAGCAAAATGTTCTTTGTTCCAGAAGTGCAAATGTAAAGAACTTTATCACGTAAAAATTGGCAGAAGTCTCAGACTATTACAGCATCAACATTTTAAATGCCCATATTAGCTCACGAATGAAATTGCTTTGTAGGGCTAAGAGACAACAGGTTATTTGACGCCCTCATGTGTGTAGAGGACAGCACTGATCCAAACCTATTTACCTACTGTGGAAAAGGCTGCCTTAAAAATAATCAGAAAAACATTGATTTTATCAGACTACGCTACATTTCAAAGCAGGGAAAAGTGATGAAAGAGCAATTTACCATTGTGCAACCACAAACTTAAGAATCAATGATTTTAATACTGTCATTGAAATACAGTTCCATCCTGTGAGGTTCAGCAATGTTCCTTTTAGCGACCATTCTTATGAACAAATGGTGGACCAGCTGTTTTAATTTGCGTTATCCTAAGCATTTGTTACAGAAGCTTCTTTTCACTCTGATGTTTGAAAATTTGGGTTATCCTAAGCATTTGTTACAGTAGAGATAAAAGGTACTGCAGATGCTGGAGAATCCGAGATAACAAGCATGGGGCTGGATGAACACAGCAGGTCAAGCAGCATCATAGGAGCAGGAAAACTTGACGTTTCGGGCCTAAACCCTTCATCAGAAAGCTTCTTTTCGCTCTGACGTTTGAAAATATTAACATTGGATCACATTTCAAAAATAAAGCATTTCAAATTGAACATTTAATTTGCATCATATTTTGTGTTATATGCTGCTCTGACTGCGTGGCTAATTATTGCAAACAGCAACCAGAAATTGACTGATCTGTTACTTGTCTTCCCAGCTGTTTTGGCCTCAGTGTTAGAAGCTGTGATTATGTGAATGCACAATATGATCCTGCATTCCCAATTCAATAAGCAGTCTCCATATAAGCCTCAATGCTGCAGCAGAAAAGCTGCCAGGCCACAGAAGGTTCAGATATCCTGCTACCAAAGTTATTTCTACTTAATGTATGCATTGCACAGTGCATGAAAGCATATTAAAAGAAAAACATTTGAATGTACAATTAAAATTAAAATCAAAATGACCAATTACACCTCCTAAAAGATGTCACAATATGCAAATCCATCTTTCATTTTAGTTAAAAATGTTAGTTATTTTAGTAACTATTTATATTAAAATATAACTATTTTAGTTACTTCCTGTCACCTGAAGTTGTGCATCACTTTATACTGAAAGAGGGAGAAAATGTGCCTGTTAGTGCTGCGCAGTCCATTTGGTGCTATGGTTGAATGGCTGACAATGACTGCAAGTTGAGGTGTAGGGGTGAGGTTTGTAACTGTGCTAAATATCCGAACCTGATATAAGATGAATATTGTTAAAATGTGGCATCAAACATATACAAATGAACCTCCAAAGAAGTGTGTGGAGGGAGGGGGTGATGGTGGTCGGGAAGAAGTGGCCAGAACATGCTGGAAGGTAAAGGAAAATGTAGCTACATGTGAACAAGGAACAAGAGTAGGCTGCTTGGCCCTCAAGCCTGTTCTGCCACTCAACAAAATAATGGCTGATCTGATTTTAACCTCAACTCTACATTCTTACATATCCCCAATAATCTTTCATCCCCTTGATTATCAAGAATCTGCGCCCTCGTTTTTAAACTATGGCTCCTTGTTCTAGATTCTCCCACAGGAGAAAACATCTTTTCAACATTGATCCAGTCAGGTCTCTTAGGATCTTATTTATTTTAATCAAGTCACCTCTGACTCTTCTAGGCTCACAAATATACAAGCCTAGTGTGTCTATAAGACTAGACATTGTTATGGAGAAGGGGAAAGTCGAACCCCTCCTGATAATTAAACCAAAACACAAGCCCCAAATTTTTGTGATGGGGAATAGAGGTTCCCTTCTAATAGTTAAATCCAAAACAGCCAGAGAGGCTCGCCTTGCCTTCATGATCTGTTTAAAAAAAAAGTGCCTATATGAAAGAAAATCCCTGATATCCACTTTATAAGTAACAAGTAACAATTTATTTATTTAACCCTAACAGTGAACAAACTTACTAGCAAACTGAACAATTCCCCCCTGGACTACTAACTACTACCTTACTGGCCTAAATTTTACTGGAACGCTGTTCAATTAAACACAAGTCCCATTTATATAAACTCAATTAAAAGCCAACAATAAATTAAAACTTAATCCCTCCAAATTCGCACAGACCGCACCTTCTGGAACGCTCTGCCTTCTCTGTTACACCACAAATGCCTTTCCTCCACTGATTCTGCTGTCAGGGATGTATTTCTCTATAATTTCTTCGGTGAGGACTTTGAGTTAAAGTGCCATGGTACTTTTTTCGGATAGATAGTCCTTTCTGAGAGAGCCTAGCAATTTCTTGTGAGAGCTCAGGGCTTATTTATCAGATAGTGGGCTTGCTTTCCCCTCAACAACAGATTTTCAAAAACCCTAGTTTTATAGACCCCCTGACGACATATCAATCTGCTATAAACAGATATCCCCACAGCTTCATCCGCAGGTGCCTACTGAACAGACAACAAGTTAGAGGCAAGTTAGTTGTTCAGGTCAAGAAACAAGAACACACAGACAGTGAAGAAACAAACCACTTAATCAGACGTCTTGAGCGACCTGCTCTGAGAATAATTTAGAGGATAACTTGGAAATGGAATATGAATGGAATATGAATCTCATGTGTCTCCATGCATGAGCAGACAGTGGCTAGGATAGGGAACAAGGTGCGAGTGAATGGGCAAAAACATAGTGAAATATGAACTTATGCACTTTGACAAGAAGAATAGAAGAGCTGAATATTATTCAAATGAGCAGGGACTGAAGAAATCTGCAACACAGAGGCATTGGGGGTTTCTTGTGCATGAATGACGAAAAGCTAACATCCACGTTCAGCAGGTAATTGGGAAGGGAAATAGAATGTTGACCTTTATTTCAGAGGGAGTGGAGTATAAAAATGTGAGAATTTTGCTAAAAGTGCACAAAGCAATCCGTAAGGAGTAGGATCATTTTGCATAAGACCTGAGCAGAGAGAAATGAAGGCCGAATGAGTCTACTAAATAAGCTGCTGAAAATTTGGATTAAAGTGCAAAGGGTAACTGAAGTGCATTAATTGCAGTGTACTGCAAGAAACAAACTCTCCAGAGTGAGAGCTAAATGACAAAATTATAAGTAGTAGATTGAGAGGCTGACCTGTAATGAGACCAGTGATGGAGTGATGTGACAAGCCACAGCAAGATAGAAGGGAAAGAAGCTGATTGGTGAATAGATTTGGTAAATATTTCTAGTGAAAGTCAGATCTTCCGTTCATATTTAGGCCTCTAGTGTTTTTCGTTTCTCTTTTCTTAATAATAACATGGAGAAACTGCTCGACAGCATTAAAATCGAAGGCGAACAGATCTGTAGTGTTTGCATCTCAAAGAAATTCAGGTCAAAGCTGAGAAGCTGGAGTCTAAGCTGCGCATATTGTGCCACATCAGGGAAAGGGAAAGTTACCTGGGTACTTTGCTACAGACTGGGTAATTCAAAATTAAACTGTGATCAGGGATAGGAGGGTGTCCCTGTAGGTGAAGCAGGAATTAGGACCAAGGGTGGAGGTAAGGAAAAAAGGAAAGAAAATATGGTAGGAGTATTCTTTAGATCCCCTAGCAGTAGCTATATGGTGGGACAGAGAATAAATCAGAAGATAAAGGCAGTACATTAACCATGGGTGATTTTAATCTTCATCCAGAACGAGATAGTTAGATTTGCAGAGGTATCCATGAGGAGAAGTTCATAGAATGTATTTGAGGCAGCTTACAAGAACAATATGTGGCAATCCAACTAGAGATCAGGGCTACTTTGGATCCAGTGAGGCACATTTAACAAATTATGTCAGAGTAAAAGATCTCCTAGGAAACAGTGACTATATACGATACGAGTTAACATTCAGTTTGAGAGGCAGGAACCTGGGTCAGGAAAAAATGAGCTCATCTTAAATAAGGGTAATTACAAATGAATGAGAGCAGAGCTGGCTGAAGTGGACTGGGAAAAGAGTTTAGCAGCAAAGATGGCTGAGGAACAATAACAAGCATTTAAAAGAATAGATCGTGGCTCACAGCAAGGATACATCCCAGTAAGGAAGAAAGATTCTGAAAATGGATAAAGCAACTATAATCAATCAGAGAAGTTAAGAATAACATCAAATTGAAAGTAAAAACTTACAATGAGGTAAAGATTACTGGCAAGCCAGAGGGAAAGTTTTGAAAATCAACAAACAATGACCAAGACAATTACAAAGAGAGAAAATAAACTTTAAGAGTAAACTTACAGATGATACCCTGATAAGAGGAAGAGAGAAGACAACCTGAACATACACGCTTAGAGAATGAGGATGGGGAACCAGGAAATGGCAGAAGACAGGAAATGGCAGAAGAGTTGAACGAAAACTTTGCATCAGTCTTCACAGTAGAATGCCTGAAAGCATTCCAAAATGACGAAATAATCAAGGGGCAAAAGGAGAAGAAAACATAAGTACAATAACTATTACCATTAAAAACAAAGTGCTAGGGAAACTAATAAGGCAATAAAACAATGTTCCCTGAATCTTATGTAATACACCCTAGGATTTTAAAGGAAGTAGCCACAGATATAGTGGATGCATAGGCAGTAACACCTTTATTTAAAAAGGAACAGGACCAATAAACAAGTAACCACAGGCCAGTTAGCTTAGTACCTGTTACTGGGAAAATGTTAGAGCCTATTATAAAGGATCTAATTGCAGAACATTTAGAAGTGCATAATATGCTCAAGTAGTGTCAGAATGGCATCATGAATGGAAAGTTATGTCCGACAAATGTACTAGGAGTCTTTGAGGAGGTATCAAACAGGATAGATAAAGGGGAAACATTATTTTAGGGGACTTTAAGAATGTGTTTAATAAGGTGCCACACATAAAGTGGATTAATGACATCATGGTTTTGGAAGTAATATATTGGCATGGATATTGATCGGCTAAGCAAGTGCGCAGAAACTTAGCAGGTGGAATATAATGTGGTAAAATGTGAAGTTATGCACTTTAGTAGGGAGTATACAGGAGCTCATTATTATTTAAATTGAGAAAGATTGCAGAAAGCTACAGAACAGAGGGTTTTGGGGGTCCTCGTGCATGAATCGCAAAAAGCTAGCATCCATGTTCAGCAGGGAATAGGGAATACAAATTGAATGGTGGCCTTTATTTCAAAGGGAATGGAGTATAAAAGCGAGGAGATTTTGCTAAAACTATACAAGAAGCTAATCAGACCACAGCTGGAATATTGTGAACAGTTTTGATTCCCCTATCTCAGAACAAATATACTGGCATTGGAGGCAGTTCAGAAAAGGTTCACTAGTATGGAGGAATTGTCTCACGAGGAGAGGTTGAGTTTGTTAGGCCTGTACTGCTTGGAATTTAGGAGAATGAAGGCAACCTTATTGTCATGCACAAGTTCCTTCGGGGACTTGACAGTGTAGACGCAGAAAGATTGTTTCCCCTTGTGAGAGAGTCTAGGACCGGGGAGCATAATCTAACAGTGAGGGGACACACTGTCCCCTCTGTCCTCAATTTAGGACAGAGATGGGGAGGAAATTCTTCTCTCAGGGAGTAATGAGTCAGTGGAATTCTTTATTGCAGAGGGCAGTTGAAATTGCGTTACTGAGTATATTCAAAGTTGAGAAAGACAGATTTTTAATCAGTAAGGGAAATCAAGGGTTATAGGGAAAAGGCAAGAAAGTGGAGTTGAGGATTATCAGATCAGCCACGATCCCATTGAATAGCAGAACAGACTCAATGAGTTAAATAACTTACGTCTGCTCCTGTGCCTTACGGTTTTGTGGACTTATTTCTCTCCCTCTTCTAGCTCCTCATTTTCCTCTGCAATTCCTCTACTTAATTTTCCAGTCAAGCTAAAATTGAAGGGGAACGCTTACTAATATTGTTAATGCCGGGGGTCAGCTTGTTTGCACAGAAACTTTGAAGTCAGGATCAATTTCTTCAGCACCTGCCAAATTCTCTCTTGAATGATTAACATTTTTACAGGAACTCCAGCAAGCATCAAAAAGTTGTACAATTGTAATATGATAGAGTAGAAATCAATCAGCAGCTATTTCGATGGTCCCATTAAATAACTGATGTTTTGCAATCCATCCTGCTTTTAAATCTGTGTTCAATTGCCCGTGATTAAGAAACAGCAATGGCTGGAGAATCAAGCTCCAACAATAGAACTAGTATTACATTAACATTATATATTCACAAATGTTATAATCTGTCTACTCTTCATATTTTTGGTTGTCGGCTAACTGTGCATACACTAACAAACTCACCCCATTGGCATCCAGCATGTGTCACTTGACAACAATTCTGCCAATTAGCACATTTGCAGCACACACAAAAAAGGGAACTTTGTGACTACTCTTTATCTAAAATAACTCAAATTTTGTTTTATCCACCTTGATTTCAATTTTCTAACCCTTGTTTTCAAAATAACTGTGTGGCCTCACCATTACCTGTCTCTGCAATCTTTTCTGGTCCCACTGTTTTCAAGGATATCTTTACATTTCTAATGCTGACCTTTTATACATATTGAACTGTTTGCTCTATCATTGGTGGCCATTCCTTTATTAAATAGCACTTAAAGCCTGGAATTCCATCCCTACACTCATCAGCTTCTCTATCTTTCTTTTGGTCTTTAAGACACTCCTTAAAAACCTCCTGTTTAACCAGGCTCCTGGTCATTTGACTTGGTATCACCTTATGTGTTATGGTATCATAACCACTTCATAATGCACTAGTGAAGCTTCTTGTGACATTTATTTTGGTAAAAGTTTTGGTAAACAATAAGTTGGTGAAATGCTTATATTCTGTGAACGGTAATTATGTGGTTAAAATGAATTTGGGTGATTCTCACTCAATAAAAGGGCAAATAGAATTTGCTTTCCAATCTTTTATATGTTTAGATCAATCTAAACCAAAAAGTCCAAAAATAAAGTTAAAATATGCACACGCAAATTATCCTTAATTATTACTGTTAAATGCAATTCCAAAAGGAGCAGGACTCATATTTTGAATCCTATCTTTAGGCAATTTAGGCTAAATGATTGTAATTAAGTTTTAACCCTGTTGGTATATTGTGTGGCATTATTCATATTTCTAAACATGGAATACAAGATCTACAGATTATGAATTACAATCTTCAAGTTAGTGAAAAGTTATATACGTGTATTATATTTTCTCCACTCTAATATTTTGCTGGTGGAAATGAATAATTAATTATTGAATGAAATGGCTCCTGGAGATATATTTTAAAACTTACATGGCAATAATTACTGCCAAAATTTAAAATAAAAACAGAAGAATCGAATAACTTCTTGAATTTGTAAAGATACTTTATGCCGCAGTACAGGGCCAAGCCAGATTGGCTATACAGGTGCTATAGGAGTGGTCAAAGGTGGTCAAAGACAAGGCTGCTATCAAAAAGGAATCCTTTTCAGAAGGATTTTAAGGGTGGCATGATATTTTGCAGAACAGAAGGAGTCTGTTTAGGACAGGAACTCTTGGAGTTTGGGCTTTGGAACTTGAAGGACTTGTTACCACTGATAAGGTTGAACTAGGAATGATGATGTACAGTGGATTGATATTGGAAGAGAACGCAGGTAGAGATAAAGGGCTGGATGAGTTACAAAAATAACAAAGTTCTTCCTATCGCAAAAGGTAATTTATTGACAAGTGTAGAGACCAGAGTGGATTGCTTATACAGAGAGCACTGAAGGTAATGGGAAAGATAGGTTCAGAAGACAAACAGATAGTACCTGTTAATTTCCTATCAAAATTATCTTATTGTTCCTCCTAAATCTCTGTCTCCTATTTAATTCTTACGTGTGACCTACTTCCTGATTGCTTCATTCTCTCCCACTTCAAACCTAACCAGTTAAGTAACCGTTCTTGTTTTAGTATTTGTCACCATTCATTAAGATCATGGCTGATTTGATTGCAATCTAAAATCCTCACTCCCACCATCCCTCATTAAACTTTCATCTTCCTTGAATAAAGTAATCCATCTACCTTGCTTTTAAAATGTTCAAAGACTCTGCTATCACAAATCACAGAAATATTATGGCCCAGGAGGAGACCTTTCAGTCTGCTCAAGTCTCTGCACTAGTTCTTCAAATGTGCAACATGACTTACTGTAATTCTTCTGTCTTTTCCCCATAACTTAGAGCATTGTTTCTATTCAAATACTCATCCAATACCATTTTGGAAGCTTCAATTGAAACTTTCATGTAGTGCATTCCAGAATGGAACCACTTGTGTGAAAAATCTAAACAGTAAGATGATGGCAGAGTAGGATGCTCAAGCCAAACACCCTCTGCTCTGACAGTGCTTTTTCTTTTTCTTTATTCTCTTTTCATAAGCTTTTTTTCTCCAAAATTTTTAACTTCTTAAACTTACTATGAAGGGATGGAGGAGGCACCTCTCCGACCGGAGGCTGTCGCTGGTGAGTCCCGAAGGGGAGACTGAGACCAGGTCACTGTAGGCGACGAGTCAAGCCCAGGCTGGCATGGAAGGCAAATCTCAGACCAGAGGCGAATCCCCTAGGGCGCGTCCCGGGCCGGAGGCGAGTTCCCTCGGGCGAGTTCTGGGCCAGAGGCGAGTCCTTTAGAGCGAGTCCCCTAGGGGGAATCCCAGAGTGGAGGTGAGTCCCCTAGGGCGAGTCCTGGGCCGGGGGTGAGTCCCGGGCCGGGGGCGAGTCCCAGGTCGGGGGCCAAGTCCCAGGTCGGGGGCCAAGTCCCCTCAGGCGCGTTCCGGACCAGGGGCAAGTCCCTTGGGGAGTGTTCCGGACCAGAGGCAAGCCCCCTAGGGTGAGTCCCAGACGGGAGGTGAGTCCCCTAGGGCGAGTACTGGGCTAGGGGCGAGTCCTGGATCGGGGGCGGGTCCCCTAGGGCAAATCCCGGGCCAGGAGCGATTCCCCTAGGGTGTGTCCCAGGCCAGGAGTGAGTCCCCTAGGGCGAGTCCCGGGCTGGGGGGCAAGTCCTGGGCCGGAGGCGAGTCCCCTCGGGCGCATCCCAGACCAGAGGTCGCCGGGGGGGGAGGCAAGTCCTTGGCCAGAGGCTAGTCCTGGACCAGGGGCCAATGCAGGGGAGGTGGGTCCTGGACGAGAGACCAGTGCAGGGGAGGTGGTTCCAGACCAGAGGACACTGCGGAGGAGGCAGGTCCCAGGCCAGAGGCCAGTGCAGGGGAGGCGGGTTCCGGACCAGAGGCCAGTGCGGGGGAGGCGGGTTCCGGACCAGGGGCCAGTGCGGGGGAGGCGAGGCCCTTGCGGACTAGAAGTGAAGCCTTGAGTTTTGAAGCCCAACGTGGTTGAAAGACTTTGCATGGTGCGGTCTGGAGGCTAGATGCTGGCACGTACTTGGTGAAAAGGACTGTAATTTGAGTATTTTTTGAAAATCTTTTATTCTTATGCTGGACTTTTCAAGTAATTTGAGTACTTTTAAAAACGTTTTTTCAAACATTGGACTACAATTTATTATTCTTTCAATTCTGTAACAAATACTGAAATACCTGTACCTAGGTATGCTGTACCTAAGATGGTGCCAGAAGGGCGACATTGCAAACTTTTCACTGCACTCATTTGAGTGCATGTGACAATAAAATTAATTCTAATTATATTTCTGATTCTAATTCTAATATTTCATCACAATTGTTTCTTTTACAAATCACTTTAAATCTATGCCCTCTCATTCTTGATCCTTTTACAAGTGTCTCCCTATCTACTATTTCCTGTCCCCTCATAATTTTGAAAACTTCTCTCAGATGTCCACTTAATCATCTTCTCTCCAGTCCCAACCTCTCCAATCTATGCTCATAATTGAAGTTTGTCATTCCTGGAAACATTTTTGCAAATCTCTTCTGCACTCGGTCAAGTGACAATGCTATCATTTTAAGAGGTTATTTTATCCTTTTTTTTTCTGAAGAGAGGCTGTTAGG
This sequence comes from Ginglymostoma cirratum, assembly GCA_024137785.1. Lineage (NCBI taxonomy): Eukaryota > Metazoa > Chordata > Chondrichthyes > Orectolobiformes > Ginglymostomatidae > Ginglymostoma > Ginglymostoma cirratum. The sequence goes on from JAHRHZ010000144.1 coordinate 67,391,452, forward strand.
TAGAGGTGCTGAGCTGGTACTGAAAACCACTTGAGCAAACAGCTTGGGAGGCCTTGAGTCTTTTTTTTAATGCAGCCTAAATGTGTAGCCAGCTTTCACAGATTAGGATTTCTAAGTAGCATCAGAAATTATTGCGGTCTCAATTGAGCTGGAAGCTTCAGTGAATGTCTCCTGGCTGCTACTCTTTCTGAACATTCTTTTTTTGTTTTTTCCTCCTGGATTGGATAACAGCATTTAAGAATCTGTATCTGAATTTTCTATTTTTTTGCCAAGGTGTGTGTTTATGGAAAGTTACTATATTGGAGCAGTTAATTAGTAACAGTTACTGAAGTTATTACTCTGTTAAGTTTCCAATAGAGTTAAGATATTCTAAATTTCTTTTTCTTTGGTTGTATTTTAACTATAATGTTTAAATAAATTGTGTTTTACTTTATGTCATGTGGTTTGACCAGTCACATTGCATCGGGATACAGACACTTTTACATTTGCCTTCAGAATAAGTAAAAGGCTACTTTCTTAGAATATTTTGAGGAGGTCTGGTCTGACCGATAACAATGTTCACAACCCTCCTATAGTGTGGCACCCAGAACCGCACACAATATTTCAACTGAGGTCTAAAAGGGTCTTACGTAAGTTGACCTTGCTTTTGTACTCTATGCCACTATTAGTAGAGCCCAGAATATTGTTGCTTTCTTAACTGTTCTCTTCACCTATCTTTTCACCTTCTATGAACTGTGAGCATATACGCTAAGGTCCCTCTGCTCCTGCAGGCCTTTAGAATTGCACCCTCTATTTTGTTATCTGTTCATGTTGCTCCCACCAAAATGAATCACCTCACACTTCTCTGCGCTGAGTTCATTTGCCCCATATCTGCCTACTCCGCCAACTCGTCACTGTCCTTTAAAGTTGTACGCTGTCCCCTTCCGAGTTTGTAAAGCAGCTAAATTTGTATCATCCACAATCTTTGAAATTGCCCCCTGTACATCAAAACTAAAATTATTAATATATTCCAGGAAAAGCAAGGGTTCCTAAATTGATCCCTGGGATATCCACTACAATGTCCCCCCAGCCAAAAAAATTGTCCTTTTGATTATTACTGTCTGATTCCTGTCGCTTAATCAATTGTATATCCACATTGTTACCGTCATTTTTAATTCATGAGCTTTAACTTTTCTGACATGTCTGTGTGTGGCACTGTATCAAATGCCTTCAGGAAGTCCATCTGCATCATATCAACAGCATTACCCCCATCGACCTTTACTGTTACTTCTTCAAAAAATTCCAACATGGTTAGTTAATTGCAATTTTCCACTTTAGACATCATCTTTATTCATGTAACTACTAATACTGTCCTGAATAATTGATTCTAGGAGGTTCTCCAATACTTCATGCATGGTTCCACCATTGCACTGTATAATCAAAGCATAATGTCCCACTTTTGTGTTTCATTATCCTTGTGAAAATTAATAATAATTTATTAGCTTTCTTAATTACTTGCTATATCTGCAAATTAGCCTTTTGTGATTCCCACCACCCAAATTCCTCTGCATCTCAGATCTCTGCAATTTCTCACCACTTAGATAATGTGCTTCTTTTCATTCTTCTTGCCAAAATGGGCAAAGTCACATTTACCTCATTATCGCACATTTATCAGATCTTTGTCCACTCACTTAACTAATCTATATCCCTAAATAGATTCCTTATGTTTTCTTCGCAACTTAAAACTCTCCTAACTATCTTTGTGTCATCAGCAAATTTGTCAATCATACTCTGGTTCCTTTACACCAAATACAGAAAATGCTAGAGAAGCTCTGCAGGTTTGGCAGCATCTGTGGAGAAAGAGAGTTAATGTTTCGAGACCAATCTGACTCTTCTTCGAACTCAATAAGTTTGCTTTGTTCCTTTATTCATTCATGTGTTGAGGGTGTCACTGGCTAGGTAGCATTTATTGCCCATCCCTAATTGCCCAGAGGGCGGTTAAAAGCCAACCACATTGCTGTGGGTCTGGAATCATTTGTTGACCAGACCAGGTAAGGATGGTAGCTTCCTTCCCTAAAGGACATTAGATGGGTTTTTCCGACAATCAACAATGCATTCGCAGTCATCATTTGATTCTTAATTCCAGATATTTATCGAATTCAAGTTCCACCATTTGCTGTGGTGGGATTCAAACCCAGGTCCCCAGAACATTATCTGGGCCTCTGGATTAACAGTCCAGCGATGATACCACTAGGCCATCGCCTCCCCAATTGTTTCAGATTTCCAGCACCCACAGCACCCACAGTTTTGCTTTTATCTGGTCCCTTTGCCTTTGACATTATTGGCATTCTCTTCCACTGATGACTTACTATGTGCTGTACTTGTGTTACATTGCCCTATAATCCATCTATTCCTATGTGTCCCAATGACATCAGCATATTTCCTGTAATTGTTTCAACTTCAATACTCATCATCACATCTATTGGATTCCTTCCTTTAACTTCTTTGTTTATAGATCCCAACAATGAACAGCTTGGAACACCAGAATTTTACTCCCATTACTAATCCATCCTGTCTATCATTTGAAGTTCAGGCACAATTGTGTACAACCTTGCTATCTGATTTGAGCTGAGTTTCAAACATTGCATCCAGTCCATCTTAAAGCCTGTCTACTTGTGTCTCCAAAAAATTGACCCTTTTACTTCTGAGGAACGGTCACGAGACCCGAAACGTTAACTCTGTTTTTTCCCTTCACAGATGCTGCCAGGACTGCTAAGATTTTCCAGCAACTTTGTTTTTGACCCTTTTACTTCATTTACTTTGAAATTCCGATGAAAGCCTTTGTGCCTTCCAGAATTGACTTTCTTCTCTTCATTGGACCCAGTCTGCTTCATAAACTACAATTAAGTCAGGATTCACTCTGGCTCCCAAATAAAATTAGACATACAATACCCCTTTTGTAGGTTTTGTATACATGACAAATTGTAGAAAAAGACTTAGAAGTATTGTAATAATTTACTAGTGAGCAATCCTAGAGTAATCAGGGTGATGATGGTTCTTCTGCAGAAGAACATCAGAATACTCTGATCCAACAAGTGATAGCTAACTTTATACATAAACTCCTGAGCACGGGACAAGAATTCCAGGAATGCTACAATTGAGATATAGGGCAGAAAAAGTGCTGATTCAGTGCAAACTGTTTTTGATTAATAGTGAGTGTTTGAGTACAGTTGTAACAGCTTGTATGTTTCTGGAACAAACATAGACATTTATCAATGCCAGCAATTGTAAACATATTGCAACAAATAGAATCATTTGGGATTGAGAGGAGCAAATAGAGTTATAGAGATGTACAGTAAGGAAACGGACCCTTCAGTCCAAATTGTCCACACCAACTAGGTATCCTGTATAAATCTAGTCCCATTTGCCAGCATTTGGCCCATATCCCTCTGAACCTTTCCTATTCATATACCTGTCCAGATACCTTTTAAATGTAATTGTACCAGCCTCCACCACTTCCTCTGGTAGATCATTCCATATACAGTCCACCCACTGCGTGAAAACGTTGCCCCTTAGGTCCCTTTTATGTCTTCCCCTCTCACCTTAAAACTATACCCTCTAGTTTTGGATTCCCACACCCCGAGTAAAATACCATGCCCATTTATATCCATGCCTCTCATTATTTTATAAACCTCTATAAGGTCACCCCCATCCTCCGACACTCGAGGGTAAATAGCCTCAACCTATTTAGCCTCTTCCGACAGCTCAAGCTCTCCTACCCCGGTAACATCCTCATAAATCTTTTCTGAACCCTTTCAAGTTTCACAATATCCTTTCTACAGCAGGGAGACCAGAATTGCACATAATACTCTAAAAGTGGCTGAACCGATGTCCTGTACAGCTGCAACAGGATCTCCCAACTCCTATACTGAATGCACTGACCAAGACAGATAAGCATTCCAAATGGCTTCTTTGTTATCCTATCTACCTGCAACACCACTTTCAAGGAACTATGAACCTGCACTCCAAGATCTCTTTGTTCAGCAACACACCCCAGGACAATGAGATAACAAGGTGTGGGGCTGGATGAACACAGCAGGCCAAGCAGCA
>JAHRHZ010000144.1:67406473-67440856 GCA_024137785.1 Ginglymostoma cirratum
GTAGGCCGGTGAGGCGACAATGGCAGTGAGAGCGGGCTGGTGAGGCAGTTACGGCGATGAGAGCGGGCTGGTGAGGCAACGATGGCGGTGATGCTGGGCTGGTGAGGCGGTGATAGTGGTGACACTGGTCCGGTGAGGCAGCAATGGCGGTGATATCGGGCTGGTGAGGCAGTTACGGCGATGAGAGCGGGCTGGTGAGGCAGCGATGGTGGCGATGCCGGGCTGGTGAGGCGGTGATGGCGGTGATGCCGGGCTGGTGAGGCGGTGATGGCGGTGACACCAGGCCGGTGAGGCAGCGATGGTGGTGATGCCGGGCTGGTGAGGCGGTGATGGCGGTGACACTGGGCCAGTGAGGCAGCAATGGCGGTGACGCCGGGCTGGTGAGGTGGTGATGGTGGTGACACTGGGCCGGTGAGGCAGCAATGGCGGTGACGCCGGGCTGGTGAGGTGGTGATGGTGGTCTAGCGATTGCGGCGGTGCCTGCTCCATTGTGGAGATGGTACTTGGGACTTTGAGATCTGGACTTTTGTTTCTTGCTTCCCTTTAGGCTCTGTTAAATCTTTTAATTCTGTTTTTTGTAACCATGTGGGCGCCAGTGAATGGCGACTTTGTGCACTTTTCACTGTACTTATGTATTCCTACACTTAGTACATGTGACAAATAAACAAATCTGAAAAAAATCTGTGTCTGATCCATGTCTCGCACTTCTGCTGTCATCCTTTCCCCTTCGTCTCAGAACAACAGCTGGGTTCTCCACATCTTCACTTTCTATCCCACCACCTTGAAAGAATTATCCTCTGCAACTTCTGTCACCTCCAGCAAGATGCCATCACCAAACATGTCATCTCCTCCCTTCTATTGTCTCCTTCTTCATGGACTGTTCTGTCCATAACACTCTGGTTTGCTCCTCGACTGCATCTTATAGTTACTCACTACCCCCATCCCACCCCATCCACCCCCTGCCAATAGCATGTTCCCGTGCAATTGCATAAAGTGTCATAATTGTCCTTTTGTCTCCTCTTCCTCATTGTCTAAGGACCAAGGTACAATCGAAGTAGTTGTTTGTTTGTACTTTTTTCAATCTAGTTCAACCTGCTCATAATGAAATCTCTATATTGGCAAAACTAATTGTACACTGGATGACAACTTTGCAAGACACCCTCATTCTGCCTACAAGAATGACCCCAATTTTACAGTTGTTGGCCATTTCAGTAAGCCACCTTGCTCCTATGCCAAAATTTCCATCATAGCCTTGCTGCAGTGTTCCAAGAAACATCAATCCAAGCTGAAGGAACAGAACACCATTTCCTACTGAGGAACTTCACAGCCTTCAGGACTTGACATTTAGTTCAACTACTTCGGACCACAAAAAACTGTATTGCATTTTGATTACACCATTAACAATGAGAGTGACAGCCCTTGAAATCAAGGCTGTATGTGACCAAAGGCGGCATCAAGGAGGCCTAGCAAAACTGGACTCAATGCTGGTTGCAGTCATATGGGACACATAGGAAAATGATTGTGATTGTTGGAAGTCAGTCATCTCAGCTTCTGGACATCTCTGTAGGAGTTTCTCAGGGTGGTGTCCTAAGTTCAAACATCTTCAACTGCTTCATCAATGACCTTCCCTCCATCATAAGGTCAGAAGTGGGGATATTTGCCAAAGACTGCACAGTATTCAGCACCATTCATGACTCCTCAGATACTGAAGCAGTGCAATGTTCAAATACAACAAGATCAGGACAAAATCAGGCTTGAGCTAACAAGTGACATTCGCACCACACAAATACCAACAATGACCATCTCCAATAAAAGACAGTCTAACCAACACCCCTTAACATTCAATGGTATTGCCATCACTGACTCCCTCACTATCAACATTCTTGAGGTTACCATTAACCAGAAACTCACCTGGACACACCGCATAAACACAGTGAATAAAAGAGCAGGTCTGAGACTACGAGTACTTCAGCAAGTAACTCATGTCCAGGCTATCCAAAGCCTGTCCATTGTTTACAAGGCACAAGTCAGGAGTGTGATGGAATACTCCCCACTTGCCTGGATGAGTGCAGCCCCAATGACACTAAAGAAGCTTGATACCATCCAGGACAAAGCAGCCCACTTGATTGGAACATCAACAAGCATTCACTCCCTCCACCACCAAGCTCAGTAGCAGCAGGATGTACTAGCTACAAGATGTGCTGCAGAAATTCACTAAAAGTCCTTCGACAGCACTTTCTAAACCCATGACCACTTCCATCCAGAAGGCCAGGGACAGCAGATAAATGGGAACGCCACAGCTGCAAGTTCCCATTCAAGCCACTCTCCATCTGGAGTTGAAAATGTGTTACTGCTCCTTCAATGCCACTGGGTCAAAATGCTGGAATTCTCTCATTAAAAGCAGTGGGGATCAACCCACAGCTCATGGACTGCAGAGGTTCAAGAAGGCAGCTCACGGCCACCTTCTCAAAGGCAACTAGGGACGGGCAATAAATGCTGGTCAGCCAGCAATGCCCACATCCTGTGAATGAATTAAAAATAAAACACCCCCAAGTCCCACAGTGGTTTTTTGCATGGGTTTGCTGTCAGCAGAACCAACCTTTTTCGAGTATTCACACCTATCATTAATACTGAGTATGCATCTCAATGTTTACAGTCAATCACTTCCCATTGGAATTGATAACCACCTGGTTGAAAGGCATAAATTAGAGACCAGAAGTATCTTCTTGTTAAGTTGATTATTTGATCTGAGAAGTATTTAAATAATTTAAGATTTCCACTTGATTATTTGTTGCTTTCTTACTTTTACCTGGATTAATAATGAAAACCACTTATGAATACAACTGCAGTCATGCCATCTCTACAAGACTTAAAGTCATTCCCCTCAGTAAGTACTTTTACATTTCCATTTCTGACCTCTTTAAGCAAGCATAAAATGTCCTTTGAACAGCAATAGTCTTTGTCGTGCTTATCAGTGTCCAAAGCCCAGGTTTCTTCCACTTGCATTTAAAAAAATTAATTCCATCCAACTTTGTAACACCCCTAAAAACTAAGAATCAAGATTTTACATGTACATAACATTTGCTTCTTATCAGCACAGGATCAGTACAAAACCTCAGATGAAACATACCTCACACAACTTAGGCTTCCTATTGTTCTGTGTGAAAACTACTTCCTTAAAATAAGAGAATGAAAAACAGCAATAATAATAAAAATTGAGTAATTTCTAAATTAAATGAAATCTCATGTGTGGTTGTAAACATATTAAGTTAATTCTTCTTGTTCATTATTGCCTAATTAATCGATTAACATTTACTTACATTTCAGCTAAACTAAAACACTTATACACTTTGATCTCAGAATGGAACGAGTTTCTTAGCTAACTCCAACCTCAGTAACACATTCTCAAAGCATATCACAGTTGGCATTGTTTTAGTTAAAAAAAAGTGTAACTGCAAAATGTATCTTTGAGGAGGTGCCCGATGAATTATTCAGCATCTATTATGACTATGGAAATCAAAATGCAGGCACTCAATGCTGATGAAACTGACAAAGATTTGCAAGATTGTTGATTGTTGTTCCTCTTCACAAACAAAATTGAAATCTGTCAGAATAAATCTTCACTTTAGTGTTCAGAAAAATTCTTGGATTTTTAGCCATTGTCTCTCAGTCACTTTTCAAAAACCTGCACAGCTTGCATTATTTGAATGCTAGTTATACAGTCATAGAGTCATAGAGATGTACAGCATGGAAATAGACCCTTCGGTCCAATTCATACATGCTGACCAGGCATCCTAAATTAATCTAGTCCCATTTGCCAGCATTTGGCCTATATCCCTCTAAACCCGTCTTATTCGTGTACCCATCTAGATGCCTTTTAAGTGTTGCAATTGTACTAACCTCCACCTCTTCCTCTGGTAGCTCATTCCATTACATACACCACCCTCTACATGAAAAAGTTGCCTCTTAGGTTGCTTTTAAATCTTTCCCTCTCAACTTAAATCTAAGCCCTCTAGTTTTGAACTCCCCCTCCTTGCGGAAAATACCTTGGCTGTACACTCTATCCAAGCCCCTCGTGATTTGATAAACTTCTGTAAGGCCACCCCTCAGCCTCCGACGCTTCAGGGAAAATAGTCCCAGCCTATTCGGCCTTTCCTGATAACTCAAACCCTCCAACATTGGCAATATCCTTGTAAATCTTTTCTGAACCCTTTTCACAACATCTTTCCTGTAGCTGGGAGACTGGAATTGAATGCAGCATTCCAAAAGAGGCCTAATCAATGTCCTGTACAGCTGCAATATGTCTTCCCAACTCCTATACTGAATGCACTGATCAATAAAGGTAAGTGTACCAAATGCCTTTTTTCACTATCGTGTCTACCTGTGACTCTACTTTCAAGGAACTATGAACCTGCACTCCAAAGTCTCGTTGTTCAGCAATACTCCCCAGGAGCTTACCATTAAGTGTATACGTCCTGCTCTGATTTGACTTCCCAAAATGCAGTTCCTCACATTTGTCTAAATTAAGCAACATCTGCCACTCTCAGTCCATCGGCACATCTGATCAAGGTTCCATTGTACTCTGAGATAACCTTCTTGACTGTCCACTACACCAAAAACTTTGGTGTCATCTGCAAACTTATGAACCATGCCTGGCTGAATTGGCACAACAAATAATTTTCTTATCAGTGTAATAGACAAGTAATAGGGTGAAGAGCTGAGACAAATGCGAAATATTGCAAATGCTGAAAAACTGAAATAAAAACAGAAAATGATAGTAGTACTCACTGAGTCAGGTCGCATTGTGGAGAAGGAATGTATGTTAATGTTTAGGGTCAATTACCTTCCATCAGAATGGACACCTGCACGGTAGAAATTAGAGACCAGGCACAAAGGGAAACCATTGAAAGTGGCAGAAAGTGGAACGTGGGATTCACAAGTATCAGTGCTGAGACCACTATTTGCACAATTTATGTTCACAAATTACACATTGGAATCAAAACCACGATTTCTAAATTTTTGGTTTGCACCAACTTGATAGGAATATTCAATGCTGAGGAGCATAACAACAAATTCAAAGAAAACTTGATAAACCCAAAGAATAAGCATGTAATTGTCAATTAAGTTTGAATAAAGGTAAATGTAAAGAATTACATCTTGGGAAGAGAAATACAGAGATCAGATATTACTTAAAAAGTAAGAACATAAATGTGAAATAAGAGCTTAGGGACCCGGGAGTACAAATACACAAATCACAGTAAGGAGCAACATATGTTAAAGGACCTTAAGAATAATATCCTAGACTTTTTTGAGCAACAGAATGGGAAGATTGAGAAATTAAAGTCAGCTTACATCAAAGCTGAATAATTAGGCCTCAACTGACTTATTGTGTACAATTCTGGTTGTGGGATTGTAAAAAAAATGAGGACGATATAAAGAAGAGGCAAAAATGATTCACGAGGATTACACCAGAAATGCCAAAGTAGGATGAATAGGCTAGGGTCAACATGCACTTGCAGGCCTAAGGAATGATTGCTGGGATAGTAGGCACCTGACCCTTCTCCCGTGATGGACTCACTCACCGGAGCAGCAAATTCTGAATTGATCACATGCCACTCCATTGCCACACCTGACCATCCCATTCAGGATAGCTCCTGTCTCCAATTCCCACCACCTCCAGATGTAGACCACCTTGCTTTGCAGCTTTGACTCATCAGCTCCTTATCTGCTGGGAGCCATCCTGTCAAGGACCCAATCAGTGATGTTGCATGCACATTCCATTATTTAGTTAGATCATGGCTGACCTGTACTTCAAATTCATTTACTGACATTTGCTCCATATCCCATGATATGCTTCTTTACAAAAATCTGTCAATCACAATCTTAAAAGCTTCAATTGTCAATATGGTGACTAGATTGTAATGCAGCAAAAACATGGAAATTCATGTAAGCAAATCTCAGCATCTCAGGAAGGACATATTATCCCTAATTGCATGCATCAAGAAAGTGACATTAGCACAGAAAGTTGGAGGTAAGACTGAAACAATAATTTTTTGTTACATATGGGTATGGAGCAATGTGGAGCCGAGGAAGTTAAGTGGAGATGAGTTTCACATCAACCATGAACAAGTTGAATGCCAGAACAGTCTTACCAAAGGAGCTGAATGGCCACCTCCATATTCTTATGAGAAGAAATAGAGTAATTCAGATGAATGAATGTTTCTAAACTACTTGTACTACTGGGACTAAGATTTCAGATTCCAATCCACAAATTGGCACTTTATTCACCTTATTACACTAGTAAACGTCATCTGCTTTTAATAATTACTATTATTACTGGTCACTTTGACAGGAGAAACATTTGGAAGGAGAGCAGTTTTAAAAATCATTGACATTGTGAATGAAATCTAGCTGTAAGATATGCAACCCTGCTTTGAAAAGTCCTCCAGCCCACTTGGCCTCCCAGAAATTGCATACATTAATGTGTTGGTCTGATGTAAGTAATCAGATGGAAATGAAGTTTCATAGTTAAAATGGTATTTGTAATATTTTGGACATCTCGCTCACCGTGCTGCTGCTGTTCAAATTTGCGGATAGTGTTAAAATCGAGTTTAGTTCTAGATTGTGAATCTGGTTACGTGGAAATTCCAGAATAGTTTAATGTTAACATAACTATTATGTAGTTTTAAATTAACATCACATTGGATATCTTTGAAGCTTGTAAGCTTTTTATATTAATACAAAATTGAATATTTTAAATCAGTTAGTTGGTTAGTGCTTTCAAGCAGTGAATGTCAAGCCTTTCCTAAATCTATCTTTTGACACGGATACAGAAGCAGATGCCAAATCTGTAAGTGGAGATGACTAGAGTTGATCACAGTTCTGTTCCTGTAATTTTATTTTTGGCACTGAGACAGACAGATAGCTGAGCGTGAATGTCACCTTACTAGATTTTGGCTCCTGCACTGTTTTTTGAAAGCTTAGGATTGTACTTTCCAATGAAATTGCTGTCACCGAGAATGTATGAGAAAATACTTCCGTTTTTGTCCTTTGTTCCTGATTTACAGCATTCACAGTTCTTTTGGTTTTTATTATGATGGCAAAAGTTGTTTTTCTTAAAACGTGCCTTGAGAAACAGTCCAGAGAGTAATGCATGGAATTAGAGTGATCTGTTTCTTTTTTTTCTCTTTGGATCATTAAGTGAAGGAATCCATGATAATGGACTAGGTCATTCCAAAGATCATTGACAAGAACATTGTAATTTACCGACCTGAAAATGACCATTCTTGAAAAACCAAACGTGATTCACTGGAATGCCAAGAAAATTGACACTAAGTTTCAATTCTTCCCTTTTTAATCTGTAGAAAAACAGCAATCTGCTTATATTTCTATAGGAATCTAAAATTGTGGAGTGTAGAAATCACTGATACATCCAATGTTATATTAGAAATGACTAGGCAAGGGTGCTATTAGGCCAACACATTGCCATTACACAGTATTGCACATTGGAAAAACCCAGCAATTTATGGAATAGAAAATATACACTATAAGTTCTGATCCTCGAACAAATTGATGGGTTTGTGTCACTCTGCACTTAGCTTCTCCAAACCCACTGAAAGGCTTCTCTTTACCTGAGGTAGTCTGTTGAACTTAATAACAGTTGATTTACAACATTATTATAAAATATCCCTTCTGTTACAATTTAGGAATACATGTATTATTGTAGAGGATTTTAGCAATGTTATGATTTAGAGTATTGGTGTGACTCTCAAATTTGGACAAAGATGTGATGAGGACAGAAATATTTCCTGCCATCTGTTTTGAATGATGATTGTCATGCTGACCAATCATAATATAAAGCAACTTGCAATATTATTTTAATTGCTTTATTTCCAAAATGAATACAAAAATTGGAGCCAGCCTCTGATCATGCGTCCATTAAAATGAATTGTCAAAAAGTGATGGACTAACACAGGCACAAGCAGAAAACCCAGACCAAAAATGTATATTTTCTGTGGATTTCTGGAGAGATACTTTTGTAGACAAAGTTCAGAATTCTGCTCATGCCTTGAACAGATGACCAATGATTTGAAAAGAGAATATATGGACAGGTAACTGATTAATGCTGTCTCAGTGCTTTACTTGATTATCTTAAACTTAGGTGGAAACTCTTTGGAAGGTTTAGATCAATAATTGGCATCTGTTCTAAAAGATAAAACTTTTAGATAAACAATACTTTTAACAAACTTATCAATAAATTTGCGCAATATGTCATGCTGGGAATTCAACCAGAAACATAAAATAGTCAATCATTGGGCTTCTGTAAAAAATAATTTTATAAATAGCTCAAAAAATGTGTCCACTGAATGCATTATCTAAGTGTATATTGTAAGACTGTAAACCTGCCTTTCAACGTACAGTGCCTTAAACTGTTACATGCATATTAAAAATTGCCTGTTAAAGTTACAATGAAGCCAGATAGAACTCTTCAAAATGACACAGAAATTATAAAATCCAAAATCAATGTCAGAAGACTCAACTTTGGTGGTGAATCTGCTACATACTTTTAAAATATAGTGAGTGGCATTGACCTTTCAATTTGCAGCAAATGCAAACTTCGAATGCTTTTAGTATCATTTGTAGATATGACTTACTTTGCAATATGATTCAAACCATGGTTCCTGCCTGGATCAATACTTTTGATGTGATGGCACATTCTATTGGTACTTGGAATGAATTGTATGGAACCTGAAGGAGCAGGTCGAGAGAGAGCGGGTTTGGGGTGTGGGAGTTGGGGGAAGGGCGCAGGAATGCAAAATCCAGAGGTAGGGTGGAATGGAAGATATTACCAGCTGCTTTCCTGACCATGGCATCCTCCTTGCTGTTGGAAAGGCGGAGGCCTTCCATAGATCACTCATGTGGCGCAATTATTGGTCAGTGCATTGAGTATAGGAGTTGGGAGGCCATGTTGCAGCTGTACAGAATATTGGTCAAGCCACTGTTGGAATACTGCCTGCAATTCTGGTCTCCGTGCCATATGAAGGTTGTTGTGAGAGTCTAAAGGGGTCAGAAAAGATTTCGAAGGATGTTGCCAGAGTTGGAGGGTTTGAGCTATAGCGAGAGGCTGAATAGGCTGGGGCTATTTTCCCTGGAGCATCGGAGGCTGAGGGGTGACCTTATTAACGCTTATAAAATCATGAGGGGCATGGGTAGGGTGATTAGTCAAGGTATTTTCCCCAGGATGGGGTAGTCCAAAACTAGAGGGCATAGGTTTAAGGTGGGACAGGGAAGATTTAAAAGGGACCTAAGGGGCAACATTTTCATGCAGAGGGTGGTTTGTGTATGGAATGAGCTGCCAGAGGAAGTGGTGGAGGCTGGTACAACTGCAACATTTAAAAGGCATCTGGATGGAAATGTAAATAATAAGGATTTAGAGGGATGTGGGCCAAATGCTGGCAGATGGGACTAGATTAATTTAGGATATTTGCTCAACATGGACAGGTTGGACCGATGGGTTTGTTTCCATGCTGTCCAGCTTTATGACTCTAATTATCCTCTGGATTGGAAAATCATTCTCCATTTGCTGCTCCAGCTGAACCTGACTCCATTTACCTTGTTGGGAGTGTGCTGTCTAAGCTGCTTCTCCAGGCTGGATACAGTCCCAGTTGTGGCCATTGCTCCCGATGATGCGGCTGTGACTGAAGAGCTGCTAATCCTCCCATAGGTAACCAGGCCTTGGAGTTGGAATTTTTAATTTCAGACGGGCAGAAGCCTTTACGGTAGCTTATTTCCCCAGATTTGAATCAAGACCTTGCACTTGCCCTCAGTTATCCAACTTATTTCTGCAAAACGACCCATTGACAAAATCCAGCCCTATCTGTGGCATATCAGAACAATGCTGTTGTGCCATAACACTTTCAACAAAAGGCATGTTATGTGTCATGACTCCAGGAAAATGGACCTGGACTTTTTTGTTTTCATTCTGGTACATGGGCGTCACTGGCTGGCCAGCATTTATTGTCCATTCCTGGTTACCCTTGAGAAGCTGGTGGTGAACTGCCTTCTTGAACCACTACAGTCCATGTGCTGTAGGTTGATCCACAAGCCTTTAGCACCTCCTCAAAGGTACATTTTGCAATTGCATTTTTATTTGCCTGAAACAATGCCAACTGCGATATTCGTTGAGAATGTATTACTCAGGTTGGACTGAGCTAAGAAACTAACTCCATTCTGAGTTGAAAGTGTACAAATGTTTTAATTTAGATGAAATGAAAGTTAAATTTAATCCTTTAATTAGACAATAATGAACAAGAAGAATGATCTTAACATGAATTATAACCACACAAGATATATCATTTAATTTAGAAAATTACTCAATTTTTATTATTATTGCTGTTTTTCATTCTCTTATTTTTAAAGCAGTTTTCACATAAAGCTATATGAAGTCTAAGAACTGTGTGAAGTATGTTTCCGCTGAGGTTTTACAGTGATCCTCTGCTGATTAGAAGCAAATGCTATGCATATATAAAGTCATGATTCATATATTTTAGGAGTATCATTTTTAGTTTCAGGAATTTGATTTCTAAATGTAAGTGGAAGAAACCTGGGCTTTAGACACTGATAAACGCCACTAAGACGGTTGCTGTTCAAAGGATATATTATGCTTGTTTAAAGAGATCAGAGGTGGATATGTAAAATTACTTAATAAGGGGAACTACTTTCAGTCTTGTACAGATGGCATGACTGCAATTTTATTCATAAGTGGTTTTTATTATTCATCCAGTTAAAATAAAAGAAAGGAAGCAACAAATAAGCAAGAGGAGATCTTAAATTATTTAAATATTTCTCTGATCAAATAACCAACTTAACATAAATATACTCCTGATCTCTAATTTCTGCCTTGCAAGCAGGTGGTTATCCATTTCAATGGAAAGTGATTGAGCTTAAACATTGAGATGCATAATTGATATTAATGATACGTGTGAATAATAGTAATAAGGTCACTTTTACTGGCAGTAAACCTATGCAAAAAGCCACAGTGTTTTTGCTTTACTTATTTGTGGGATGTCGGTATCGCTGGTTCAGCAACATTTATTGCCCATCCTTAGTTACCCTTGAGTAGGTGGTGGTGAGCTGCATTCTTAAACCACTGCAGTCCACATGGCGTGGGCTGACCTACAATTCTGTTAAGGAGGGAATTCCATGATTCTGACACAGCAACAGAGAAGGAACAGCAATATATTTCTATGTTAAGATTATAAGTGGTTTGGAGGGGAATTTGCAGGTGGTGGTGTTCCCATGCATCTACTAATCTTGCCCTTTTAGATGGTAGTGGCCATGTGTTTGGATGATTCTGCCTCAGGATCTTTGGTGAATTTCTGCACTACATCTTGTTCATAGTACACACTGCCGACACTAAGCATCAGTGGTGAAGGGAGTGAATGCTTGTGGATGTGATGCCAATCAAGGGGGCTGTTTTGTCCTGGATGGTATCAAGCTTCCTAAGTGTTGCTAGAGCTCCCATCGAGGCAAGTTGGGAGTATTCCATCATACTCCTGACTTGTGTCTTGTAGACAATGGACAGGTTTTTGTCCTGGTCTAGTAGGCATTCTTTTAATGTGGTGAATCCAGCAGAGTTTGTGATCATTGGTAACCACAAGGATGTTGATAGTGGGAGATTTTGTGATGGTAACATCATTAATGTCAAGGAGTGGTTGACTATTCTTGGAGATGGTCATTGCCTGGCATTTGTGTGGCGCACATGTTACTTGCCACATGTCACACAAAGCCTGGATATTATTCGGATGTTTTTGTATTTGAACATCGACTGCTTCAGTATCTGAGAAGTCACGAACGATGCTGAAAATTGTGCAATCATTGGTGAACACCTCCACTTCTGACCTCCTGATGGAAGGAAATGTCATTGATGAAGCAGTTAGGTTTACAACTTGCCATTCAGCAACTTTCTGGAGTCTGACGTATTTGCTTGATTATTCCAGCAGCTACTTTGTATTCTCCAGTTCTTCGGATCAGTTTCAATTATGTCATGATTTATAAGGCTGTCAAGCATCAAAACTTTCTATTTAAAATAGAACTTTGACGTTACAGAGTAATAAGGCAGGATTATTTTCTGTAACAAAGGATTCCTTGGGATTTTCTAATGGGAAAACTTGAACGATTCTGATAGGGTTTGCTGTTTATCAGTCCTCAAGCTTTATATGTAACTTCTAAACCTGAATGATACATAGAGGGAGTTCTGATTTAATTTCTGCAAGATCTGATCAAGACCTTGTTATGTCATGGATGTATATCTGGATCTTATACCACTGTCAGCGAAAGATTTATTTTATACTTAATTACCATAAAGATATATTTAGATATAAATATAAGGTTTTCTATGAAGTTGGAAACATGAGAGATGCCAACTATAGTGTATTACATTCATACCCACTTTTTGACCACATTCCTCGTCAGGTCTACTTCTCAGGTAATCAATCTCAACATAAGGTTGAGAAAGGAGTCTGAAGGTCTCCTCAAAGGAAAGAGGCCAGTGGGAATATTACCACGCTCCAGATGGTTCTTTTAAGAAATTTCACTCAGATTACAATATCTCTGATACTATGACAGTCCTGGAGTCTCTCCTCAGTAATATATAATGTTATCAAAGTAAGTCTAAGGATGAGTTATTGACACAGAATGCTTTGAGGCAATATACATTCTAAATTGTATAAAACTTTGTGAAAGAACTAGAAAGTTAAGTGAGGCAGTCAATCGCAAATTTAATATTCTCAGGAAAGGATAGAAAATAAAATCTCATTTCTAATAAAGAATCTGTGTTTTAACTCCAAATGTTGTTATAGTAAAATATTTAAATTGGAGATCCATAATCCCAAAGTTACTGTAAGACTGTAGACTTAATGAGATAAATCTGATCTAGTTGAAAGAAGTATATCACCTACCCTAATAGTTTAAATTTTATCTTGAGAAGCACTCCAGCAAGTTAAGCCTCCAAAAGTTCAATGTTTGTTTTCAATATTGAAACCATTTTATTTCTTATGTGTAGAAGTGGTCACTCAACTGTAAGTAAGCTCATTGTTAAAATAAGCCTCTTTAATTGCCAAATAATGTTATCTTACTGGTAATTTGTGGTCCCCTTTCATTTAGGAAGCAAGAGCAGGTTGCAAGGTCATATTTTCATTGCAGGCAGTCCCCAAGATGCAAATGAGTTGTGTTCACAAGTTGATTTGCACACAAGTCTGAACACAATGCAGAACAGTATAAAGCAGCCATTTATAAATACAGGGAATGTTTGTGTGTTGGAATTAAAATTACACCCCTGTACGGGAACATCCATAAGTACAAACATTCATAAGTTAAACATTCGTAAATCCGACATTAATTC
This sequence comes from Ginglymostoma cirratum, assembly GCA_024137785.1. Taxonomy (NCBI): domain Eukaryota; kingdom Metazoa; phylum Chordata; class Chondrichthyes; order Orectolobiformes; family Ginglymostomatidae; genus Ginglymostoma; species Ginglymostoma cirratum. Next base: position 67,419,876 of record JAHRHZ010000144.1, read on the forward strand.
ATCTGTGTTCCAAATTATTATTTAGTTTTAGGTTTGGTTGGCTTTGTCAAAGGTCAGTTGACTCAGATTTAGGACCATTAGCTAAAATCCTCTCACTCCAAATATTATATCCTGGTTGCGTTTGAAATAGTTTCTTAAACTATATTATCAGCGTTTAGTCCTGCAATAAACTTTGTGGCTTTAAGTGTTATTTTCTTTAATGAGAAATTATTCTTATGGCACTAAGGTGAACATTTCATTCAGTGCCCCATGACTATTTAATGTTAAGTAGTTGAAGTAGAAAGTTAAACCTTTGAAACTTTTTTGGAAAATTAATTTAAAAAAAACAACTCTTCTAGCTTATAAGCATTCACTATGGCTGGATTCCCTCACAGAAACATTTTCGTAGTGGCACCGAGGTACCAATTTAATTATACCATTGAATTGTAGTAACATTCACCCTTCTCAATCAAAGGCACACAATGGCAACAGTGTGTACTCTGTACAGGATGCACTGCAGCAAGTTACCAAAATGTAATCTATAGTATCGCTCAAATCTAAGATCTCAACTATTGGAAGAAGAAAGGCAGCACTTGCAAGGAACCAAAGGACATCAAAGTCTGCATCTAGCCCATGCACACTCATGACCCTGACCTTTCCATAGTTGGTCATTTTAACACAGCATCCTGCTCACATACCCATTTAACTTTGCTCGGCATTTTGCAATGCTGCAGCGAGTCACAGAGCAAACTGAGGGAACAAAATCTCACCTTCAGACTAGGCACTTTACAACCTTCTGGACTTAATATTGAGTTCAACACCTTCAAACTGTGAACTGACTCCCATTTTTTCCCTTTCTTTTAGCTTCACTTATTGCATTCTCTGTCACCATATCTTCTCTCCTCTTCCCCTACTCCAGGGGGACCAGCTATCCTTTCCAGTTTAGCAGTTGGACACACCACTGTTCTGCCATTCTCACATTCTGATATTGCATACATACTGCCCTCTCCATGTCAACTCTGATGAACAGTCATCTAGACGCGGAACTTTAGCTTGTTCTCTCTCCACGGATGCTGCCTGACTCACTGTGATTTTTAGCATTTTTTGTTTTCAGTACAGATTCCATCATCTGCAGTAATTTGCTCCTTCAAAGTTCTCCAGTTACACATCATCCTGATGTGGGTATGTGTCGTTGTTTACTTCAACATCACTGAGTCAAAATTCTATAACTTTCTATTTTTTTCTTATTCACTAATGAGATGAGGATGTCGCTGGCTAGGCAGCATTTATTGCCCATCCTTAATTGCCCAGAGAGCAGTTCAGAACCAACCACATTGCTGCGGGTCGGGAGTCACACATTGGCCAGACCAGGTAAGGATGCCAGTTTCCTTCCCTAAAGGGCATCAGTGAACCAGATGGGTTGTTCCAACAATTGACAATGTATTCACAGTCATCATTAGATTCTTAATTCCAGATATTTTTATTGAATTCAAATTCCACCATCTACTATGGTGGGATTTAAACCTGGGTCCCCAGAATGTTATCCGGGTCTCTGGATTAACAGTCCAGCAATAATACCACTGGGCCATTGCCTCCCCTGAAATACAATATATATTAATTAATATTAATACTAAAAGTCCAGGAGTCACCCCACCATCCCCATCAAAATCTTCTCAAGGACAACAGCATGAAATGGCTGCCTTGCCAGCAAAACCCACATCTTACAAATTCAAAAATAAGACAATTGATTTTTAATTTAAATTCAACAGTGAGTGAAGATGTTGTCATCAAACCTGCAGGCTGAATCTAATTAGAAGTACTTCCAATATCATCCATCAAAAATCCTTGGAACTTTAAAAAGATAGATGATAAGCTTGTAGCCTATTTTTCTAACCAACCTGTTCAGAGGTGTTTTTACACACATCTGGATCATAACTAGCTCAAAGAAATGCAGATAGTGTCTAATCACTTCAGAAAAGAATGAATAAAATATAAGACCAGTCTGCCAAATGAAAACTGTTGATCCTCAGGGTGAAGTTTTTGTAACTTATTCATTGGGAGTGTAAAAGCTTATTGCTAGGCATATTTTTTCGAAATCTTCAAAAGTTGCTAGTAATTTTAAGTAACTGATTTTTTCTGTAATATTTGAAAACGACTCAAAAACTTAAACTCTAGAAATATGAATGTGAGCTTACATTATGTACACTTATTTCTAAGGTCCCAAGCTGCATGTTAAATTTGTAAAATTCAAAGATCTAAGAACATCAATGATGTCTTTGTTGTGATTTAAAAGCAGCCAGCAACTCTTAAAAGGCTGGCTGCAGTGAGCAGAGAATCTGCTCAGATCTCACAAGGAGATTATTGTTGAATGTGGTGGCTGCCTGTTAGCACTATGATTTAATAAATATGTTTATTATGTGGCAAAGCAAGCACTAAGCTATACGTACACGAAAAAAGGGTCTTACAACATTAATAAAATCATTCTTTAAATATCTAAGTTAGTACCGGTAGTTCTGCCGTAAAGCGTGTTTTATTTACACAAATTGGCTGTAACACGATTGACGAATAGGGGATGCTGTTTGGAGAACGCAAACTTCCTGCTGTACAGGTATAGTGATTTTTTATAGCGATTTCCTGATTACGTGATTTTCTATGGCGTTTTTCTATAGCGCAAGGTCACACAAGAATGCAACTATTGCATTCTAGGAGAACTATCTGTACTGGAAACATTTCCAAGTTCCATAGGCAACTATTTGCTTATCTTGGATGTTCACTCTCAAATTATGACTAGGCCTCACACAGCTTTCTAATAAGCTGTTAACATTTAGAATCCATTTTTCCTTTTTCTCTTTTCCTCTTACTTCCATAGATTAATCTTTTTCATGACATGTTTTCTATCTGATCTATACGCAAGAGTTCTAATAAAGACTTAGCTTTGCCATTTAATCAAATTCAACTTTTTTAATGGGTTAGGATTCTTAATGGCTCAGACCCTAAACCAATCTTGCAGACTTGGTCATGGTGGGAGAAGAACGAGTTGGCAAGGGGGGCGTTCAAATAAGGCTAGTGTCTAATGTAGCTGATCCTGCTGCCTTTTCACCAAATCCAATGCCAGAGAGTGAGTAGGGCAACCACAGAAACAGGGAGTTTGATGATGTTATTGGGACATCTTCAATTTTAGGTGTAAGCCCTGAGTAGAGGTGGGCGTGGATGCGATAGTGGCCAATGTTTCATTTGCTGCGGGCCAGAATTGTGGGGTGGAAGAGCACCATCACCTAGGCATGATCAAGACTGAGGTGGGGGAAGGAAGCTGGGAAATAAATAGAGGGTAGAATACACCCCCTCCACCCTCTATTTATTTCCAAGCTCCCTTCTCTGCCCCCCTCCCTAGCCCTGATGGTCCTGACCCGATAAGTCGGCTCTCCTGTTCCTCTGATGAAACCTGACCTGCTGTGTTCCTTTGGCTCCACGCTGTATTAACTGTGACTCCAGCATCTGCAGTTCTTGCTCTCTCTGAGTGACTTAAAACCCTACTGCAAAGTTTCTTCCAAGGATGCCCACCTTGTAGAAGTTGTCTTTCTCCCTCCAAAAAATCTCAGTGGATCTCTGTTGCACTGCAACCCACTGGTGATCTCCCCTGCCCTGAAGCTCTTTAACCACATAATGAAACAAACCTGTTACTGCAGCCACATCTCCAAGCCTCCTCCCTCTATTTATTTCCCAGCTCTCTCCCCCCTCCCCAGTCCTGATGAAGGGCCCTGACCTGAAACATTAACTTTTCTGCTCCTCTGATGCTGCCTGACCTGCTGTGTTCCTCCAGCTCCCCACTGTATTGACTCTGACTCCAGCATCTGCAGTTCTTGCGATCTCCTAAGCATGAATATTTTATTGAAAGCAAAATATTTCAAATGCAGGAAATCTAAAGTACAGACATCAAATGCTGGAAACTCAGCAGGAAACTTTTGGCAGTTCAGAAGGCAGAAACAGAAATAACATTTCAGGTCTGTGATATTTCATCAGAACTTGGAAAAATATTGGAAAGGTAATCAGTTTTGAATAAGTGAAAGGAGGGACTGTGGGAGAAAGAATCAAAGGGAGGGTCTGTAATAGGTTGGACTCCAAATTTTAAAATTTATTTCAGACAGCTTTGTGGTCCAGGTTTGCTTGTTGGACTTCTGTTGTATTAAGCTCTCATCTGTTTCCCTGACCTGCTCCTTGGTACCTGAGCACCCACAAACCCCACCCACCCCACACTGATTACTTGTAGACTACTCTAGTGGGATTCACTTCCACATTTGGAGTGACACAAAGGCTCATTGGTTAGTACTGCTACTTCCCAGTGCCACGGACCTGGTATCGATTCTAGCCTTGGGTGACTGTGAGGAGTTTGCATGTTCACCCTGTGTCTGCATGGGTTTCTTCCAGGTGCTCTGGTTTCCTTCCACAGCCCAAAGATATGCAGGTTAGTGGATTGCACATGCTAAATTTCCCTGTAGTGAGCAAGCTTGGTGGACTAACCATAGGAAATGCAGGTTTACAGGGATGGGATGAGTCTGGCTGGGATGATCCTCAGAGAGTTGGTGTGTTCTCGATGGGTTGAGTGGCCTGCTTGAATTCTATGTTATGGACCAGACCAGAACCCCAAAGTATATTATGAAGATAACGTCGCCCCTAACTTTTATAGATTTTTTAAAAGACAAGTGTAAAATATTATGTTCCAGATATGATTTGATTGGTCCACCGCTAAGCTTTAATCAAAGCACACTTTACTCTTACAACACAATTGAAATGCAACAAAAGAGTATAATTGGTCAAGCTTTACTCTATTGAAGTTGTTAATGTATTATTTAACCACTAATCACCAACTGTTCCAAGATAGGCAGCATCTCATAAACACAACCTCGGCAAAGGCAATTCAGCAACTGTTTTTTTTTCTGAAGAAGGGTCTAGACCCAAAACTTCAGCTTTCCTGCTCCTCTGATGCTGTCTGGCCTGCTGTGTTCATCCAGCTCTACACCTTGTTATCTATTATTTTCACATGCTGTCTGTCTCCAGTCAGTAGAAAGAAACACTGAAATAAACAATCTACTGTTTTGATTTTTAAGACGTAGCCTCTCTGTCTAAGACTTCATTCTAGCAGCAGAGAACTTAAACTCTGGGCTCCAGCAGCCAGCAAAATGCAGCAACTAACTGACAGCAGTCTTCTGGTCTTGTGTGAGCCTGATCCTGCCTGCTCAGGATTCTTTCATTTTACTTCATAAGCAACACCGATATTGGCTTTACTGTCATCATTACTGAAATGAGATTTTAATTTGACTGTGATTGTACAATTGCAAAGGTTATGTTACTTGTTCGAAAAGAGTGTAAAGGTCAGCCCCACAACCAAAGATCAGTCAATTTAACTCAGTGGTGACGAACCTTTTAGAGATAATAATTTGGGACAAAATTAATGTTAAGAGAGTAAATGCAGGTTAGTTACAAATAGTGGATGCATTGGTGACCATCTTTAAGGACTCTATTGGCTCTGGAACACTCCGTGCAGATTGGAAGATAGCTAATGTCGCTCCAACGTTCAAAAAGGGAGGTAGACAGAAAACAGGGAATTATAGACCAGTAAGCCTATCATCGATAGTGGAGAAAATTCTCAAATCTATTATCAAGGACTTTATAGCGTAGCATTTAGAAAGCTGTGGCAGGATCAGACAGAGTGAGCATGGATTTATGAGGGGCAAATCATGTTTCACAAATCTGTTAGAATTCTATGAAGATGTAACTAGGAGAGTTGACAAGGGGGAACCAATCAATGTGGTATTTTTGGACTTTCAGAAAGAGTTTGACAAAGTCCCACATGACAGATTATTGTGCAAGATTGAAGCACATGGGACTGGGGGGACGTATATTGATTTGGATAGAAAACTGTTTGGCAGAGAGGAAACAAAAAATAGGAATTAATGGGTCCTTTTCAAATTGGTAGGCGAGTAAAGGTTGGGATGCCACAGGAATCTGTGCTGGGACTCCACCCGTTCACAATATATATTAATGATTTGGATGAGGAAACAAAATGTAACATCTCTAAGTTTGCAGATGATGGGTTGAAGGGTGAACTGTGATGATGATGCAGAGATCCTTCAGCATGATCTGGACAGATTGGGTGAGTGGGAAAATCAATGGCAGATGCAGTATAATTTGGATAAATGTGTGAAGTTAATCACTTTGAAAGCAAAAACAAGAAGGCAGATTACTATCTGAATGGCTGTAAATTGGGAGAGGGGAGTGTGCAGTGGGACCTGGGTGTCCTTCATGCAACCGTCGCTGAAGGTAAGCATGCAGGTGCAGCAGGTGGTAAAGAAGGCAAATGGCATGTTGACTTTCATTGCGAGACATTTTGAGTACAGGAGCATGATGTGTTGTCGCAGTTTTACAGGGCATATGTAAGACTAGACCTAGAATATTGTGCGCAATTGTCTTTCTTTCTGAGGAAGGAGAGAGTGCAGCGAAGGTTTACCAGGCTGATTTCAGGGATGGGAGGACTGACATATGAGTAGATGTTGACTAGATTAGGATTGTTTTTAATGGAGTTCAGGTGAATGAGGGGGGATCTCATAGAGACTTATAAAATTCTAATAGGACTAGACAGGGTAGATGTAGGGAGTATATTCCCGATGGTGGGTGTGTCCGGAACCTGAGGTCTCAGTTTGAGGATTCGGGGTTGACCATTTAGGACAGAAATGAGGACTCATTTCTTCATCCAAAGAGTGGTGAGGCTCTGGAGATCATTACCATGGGAAGTAGTTGATGCCAAAGCATTGAATATATTCAAGGGTCGACTAGATATAGTACTTGGGGCAAATGGGATCAAAGGTTATGGGGAGAAAGCAGGGTTAGGCTATTGAGTTGGACAATGATCATGAAGAATGATGGAGCAGACTCAAAGGGCTGAATGGCCTCCTCCTTTCTTATTTTTCTGTTTAAGGAAAAACAGCATGAATTTATTTCGGGTAAATCACAATAAACTAATTAGCTTGAATATCATGGTGAGGCAACATAAAGGTTTGATGAGGCTAATGCTGCTAATTTGATGTGTGGAATTTCAAATGGAAAAAAAAATTGATAGAGTGTAATATAACAGAGTTTTGAGCAATGTTAGAACTCATGGAATAAAAGGGACAGTAACACCATGGACATAAAATTGGCTGTGTAACACAAAATAAATTGTGGTGAGTAGTTTTTTCTTGGACTGGAGGAGGATTTACAGTGAAGTAGCCCAAGGATCATTAAGCCCCCTGCTTCTCCTATATATGCTCATCTCCTAGACCTTGGTGTACAGGGCATTAATTCAGCACCTGTGGATGATACAAACATTGGCAGTATATTGGACTATGAAGAGAATAATTGGTGGAATAGACAGACAAGCAGCAGAAGAACTTTAATGCAGAAAAGAATAAAATAATCTTTTTAACAAGGTTTAGAGCTGAATGAACACAGCAGGCCAGGCAGCATCAGAGGAGCAGGAAAGCTGACGTTCCGGGTCTGGACCCTTCTTCAGAAAATTTGTTTTGGTAGGAAGAACTTTGAGGGACAATGAAGACAAGAAGTAAAATACTTATGGAAGTTGGGGAGCAGTGGAGCCTCTATGTATATCTGTACAAAACATTTAAGGTGGTATGACAGGTTTTTTTGAATTCATTCATAAGATGTCAGTATCACTGACCGGGCCAATGTTTGTTGCCTATTCCTAATTGTCTAGAGCGCAGTTAAATTTCAACCACATTGTTGTGGGTCTGGAGTCACATGTAGGCCAGATCAGGTAAGGATGACAGATTTCCTTCTCTAAAGGATATTAGTAAACCAAAAGAATTTTTTTCTGAGAATCAACAATGATCTTGTGGTCTTCATTAAACCCCTTAATCCTGGCCATAAATCTAATTCTAATCCAGGAATTTTACTGAATCCAGATTCCACAATCTGTCAAGGCAGGATTTGAATATGGGTCCCCAGAACATTACCAGACTCTCTGACTTAATAGTCGAGCAATGGTGCTACTAGCTCTACACCTTGAAAGAAAAATTACCAATGTACATAGCATCCTAAGCTTTATTGGTAAGGACATGGAATACAAAAGCAATTAAAGTATGTTAAATCTGTCTAAAAGACTAGCTCAGCCTTAACTTAAGAAGGATGGGAAGATATCAGAGAGAGTGCATTAATTTGTAATTCATGGTAAATGGTTGAATACTATTATTCAAAATTTGTTTTCTAACCATTATCATACATTTAGTGTGTTTCATACTGTTCTAACATTAACTGGTTTGATGCGTATGTCAGGACACTACAGTTGAAAACCCTAATGTATTTGATGCCATCTGGCATTTTGTGAGGAGAATAATCATAAGACTTTTTAAAAATCATATTATCTTCTTATAACTGCATGTATTAGTTCCTGTTCAATCAGTATTCCTTGTGCTGCAGATGGCCTAAACAACATTTCCTAAAAGGGTTCAGAGATGAAAGGTACTGCAGATGCTGGAGAATCCGAGATAACAAACATGGGGCTGGATGAACACAGCAGGTCAAGCAGCATCATTGGAGCAGGAAACCTTGACGTTTCGGGCCTAAACTCTTCATCAGAAATGCATTTCGGATTCTCCAGCATCTGCAGTACCTTTTATCTCTGATACAATTTCAACCCCAGTGCGAAGCCTCTTCTAAGGATGCCTACCCTGAAGAAGTTACCCTCCTCCCTCTGGACAAACCTCAGGGAATCTCTCTCCCACTGCAACTCTCTCATAACCTCTTCAGACTTGAAACTGCTCGACCACGTCCTGAAGCAAACCAGGTACTACAGCCACATCACCTTTCTTAGTACCTGCCTATGGAACCAGATCATCCCCAATGGACTACAATCCACATTCAAGCCTTCCCAATTTGGCCCCAACCGTGACAGCATTTCTGATAAAGGGTTTAGGCCCGAAACGTCAAGTTTTCCTGCTCCTATGATGCTGCTTGACCTGCTGTGTTCATCCAGCCCCATGCTTGTTATTTCTTAAAAGGGGTTTGATAGAGGCCGTCAAAAAATATAACATTTTAAAACAAGTATTTAACTTGAAGTAGAACTGGGGGAAGCAGGAAATGATTTTGCCTTCCCATGTTTCATTTTGATATGGTTGCCATGCTGCTTACTTGTGATATGAAATGAAAGCCTCTTTATTGTGCCGTGATACAATTGGAAGAAAGAACATGAAGAGAATGAGTGACCAGACTTCTCCCAGGTTGTCTGATACTTCCCTGGATGTTCTCAGTGTAAAGATAGAAGTATCGTTTCCCAGTATTTTCAATAATTTTGTTAATGTTACTGTTCAACAAGCCTGCCATGCTGGTTGAGCAAGTCAAGAGCAGTGATATCCCCCAAGACCTAGATTCAGTGTGGGAAAAGGTTCAATGATCATACAGGAGATAAAAAAACCCAACTGATCATCGTGCTATCTTTGTCGGTAATACCCTGCCATCACTTCATAGCATACAGTTCCAACATTCCAGCATTTATATTGTTCTAACCACTACAGCCAGCTTTATGTGGCTTGTTGTGGATAAGCCAATCCTTCCCTTCAGTCTAACTAACAGAAATCTTGAGAGTTGGAGGTAGGATGTAAGGTGTGTGATTTATCCATAGGTCAATATCTTTTATTTTAAAGTTTGAATTTGATCTAGTAGTATATGAGTTTTGGTCAATGTGTCTAAAGGAGTTTAATAATTCACTTCTGAGTATTTTTTGTAACCATGGTGATTTCTTTTTAAAAACAATCTGAGAGTTATAGTCCTAGGAGGCTAATGGATCTTTGTTTACATTGGTTACAATTTATGAGTGAACAAATGATATAGCTGTTTATTCAGCTTTCAGCTTAGAAGGTCAGAAATTGATTTTCTTTTCCTTTTTGTTCAGCAGAAATGTCCATAAATTAGAAAAAAAAAACTTTTCAGTTTCAGCTTGGCAGTTTTGCGGAAGTCTTAGCTAAATGTAGGTATGTGAAACAGAGCTTTTGATAGAAGGAAATGGTTTAGGACTGTTAATATATAGATTACCTCTATGCCAGCAGATTAGTTTCAAAATTCCAGACCAGAAGTGTCCGGGTAAAACCCTGAAGGAAGTACTGAAGCCAAAAACATTAAAGCGTAGTTGTATGAAGAGCCAAGGAAAAGCCAATTAGATTCTCAAATGTAGAATTGAAGCCACAGATAAATTAACCTCAATAGATGTGATAGGGAAATTATTCCCTGGTAGGAGTAGTTTAAAGGCGTGCTTTTGGAAGTGTATTTTACCAAGTGTTTCAAAATGTTTGGATTTGTGTTATATGTGAATAGTTTGGTTTATTCTGTGTTAATTTTTCATTTCATTTGTACAATAGACTTCTGGCTTATTGTTTAAACCAAATCTGTAGCATTGTGTGTATGTGTTTAAGTTAAAGACCGCCTTGTTAAATGAAACAAAATTCAAAATATGATCCATCAAGACAAATTTTGGTCTGGGATCTGATTTGTCCAGTAGTTGCATTAGCTGGGATCTTAACAGATAACTAAATAATAATAAGTCTTTTGCTGCAAACTACATGTACAGGTGACATGATATTTCTATCAGTGTTGCTGATTTTGCAAGAGACTTTCCATGTCATTCCATATACTGTTTCAGACTGTGTTCCTGTGTGTCATCATCATAATGGGTGATGCTAATCTTATATTTGCAGATATTAACCTTTGCAGATCCATGTACAACATCCCCTCCAAAAGTTTTATCTCAATTATTATTATTATTGTATACATTAGTATTTCGTAAAGACTCTATCATTTTTATTTTTGACTATGGACTGAAGTAGTAAAAAGGCCATTTTAAAATGAAGGATCATTGAACAAGTTTCCGCTCATTTAGAAAGCAACTTACTGAGAATGTTATAAGCTGAGTGTACACTGCTGCATTGTTCAAGCAATGGGGGAAGCTGTCTGTATACTGGCCTATGGCAAGATGTGTGTAAGATTTGGCCAGAAACAGGTTGCTGAGCGGTTTGTAGAGTTGTGACCAGTTGTGGATATCAAAGGCCATCAGCCTAACAATAATTATGTAACTGGTTGTAGTATAGTGAACAATTTGTGTGTGTGAGCAATACTGACAGGAATATTTGGACTGCTGCAAGGGCAAGTGGCTCATCCTTCTCTCCAGTAAAATGCATAAAGTCTGAAGAAAGCCAGTTTATTTTCTCTCATCAGCTGTTAGAAGAATGTGGCCCTTAACCAGTAACTAAGAGACATTGCAGCTAGTGTGTAATTAGCTGTGCCTCCTGCAAAGAAATGAAAAGAACCCAGACATGAGTGATCAAATAATACAAAATGCCCATGTTCCACAAATGGATTTTTAAAAACGTAAGTTTCAAAATCTCCCCACACCCGGCCTCATCCTATGACCAACCCTCTTATCCCCGCCTCCTTGACCTGTCCATCTTCTCTCCCACCTATCCGCTCCTCCCAACTCACCGACCAATCCCCACCATTGCCTACCTGCACCCACCTATCACCATCCCACGTACCTTCCCCAGCCCCACCCCTCCTCTCTATTTACATCAGAGCTCCCTTCTCCTTCCCTCATTTCTGAAGAAGGGTCCTGACCTGAAACATCAGCTTTCTTGCTCCTCTGATGCTGCTTGGCCTGCTGTGTTACTCCAGCTCTGCACTGTGTCATCCAGCATATCATCCATCTTGCATAACAATACCTTCTGCTTTACATGTTCCTTAGGAGTTTTGCTAATTTTGGTCACTCTGAATTATTGTGCCTTCTTTGTTTTAATCATATATTTGTACCTTTCAGCTTGCCCACAACTTTAGTATGATGTCTTTTATTATGATTCTTGACCTGTTGTTTATTGTAAGGCTTCTCTGCACCTTGAACTTTTTGATAATCCTTGTCTGTTAATCCTTTAAAAATCAATTTTTAGGTAGAAAGTGAACTTGAAGTTTTGTTATTTTTCCCATTGGCAATTTGGAAGATGTTAGTCCCATATTGTTATGGAGTAGACCTGCAGTTCTACAGTCCTGATGGAAAAATCTTAATTTCTTTTTTAAGTGATGTGATTGTTTGTTTGACTCCTCATTAAGCTTCACTATTACACATTGAATATCTTACTGAACTTGTAGCATGTTCAAGTTCACTACTTCCACAAAGTACTTGACACGTTCATTTGCAATTTATTGTGGAAACAGCTTTGCCTGGAATTCTGTGATTTTTTTTTTTTTTGTACAAATCACTTCAATACTCTGTTTCTACAGATGTGGTATATAACTTCAATGCATCTTGAAAAGTAGTCCATGACAATCAAAGATGACTTCCTATTGAAATGAATAATTAAATCACAGCCTTTCCTAGGCCTTGTAAATTTTCTAAATTATCAATGGTTCTTTTCTGATGAAGGGTCTAGGCTCGAAATGTCAAGCTTTCCTGCTCCTACGATGCTGCTTGGCCTGCTGTGTTCATCCAGCTCCACACCTTGTTATCAATGGTTCCCTTTGGTTCTTTTTGGCCTATTGTGCCAATTAGGTATATAGAAATCACTTCCAAATTCTTTAGAATTCCAGGTAACCACTCCAATGACTAAGCCCTTGATTGATATTTGGAAATGCCCAAGTGATTTTAATTTAGTTTATAAGACATCTGCTATGGGTGAAATTGAAATATCTAATACTTTTGCCACAGACTGATATCCTATCAACAAAAGTGAAGTGTTTTCTGGGTTTAAAATAAGTCTCCATGACTAGAACACAAGATCATCAATTTGGTTGTATTGACAGATTGTGATGAATTTCTGGTCCTGCCTCTACTTTTGACAAATTTGTATCTGCCTTGCTTATATTGTGCAGCCATAAACTGCACGTATGACTCAACTTGTTCAATGAAATCAATATTGCATCATAAACTATCCACAGTTGCCCTGGATAGTGCATTGGTTGCAGTTTGTCCTGCATAGAAACTGTTTCATAAGCAAGTCTCCACACCCTCAATCGAAATCCTTGTATTTTTGGAGACATTCTTATGAGTTTCTTTTCATCAAGTAAGGTAAGTCGGGGTTTGTAGCCTGTATCAAAAACCACTTTCAGAGCAATACTGTGGTCTATGAATTTCTTGCAAATCAATTCAACTGAGAAAGGTACTTTCCCTCAAACTATATATTTTGTCTGACAAGTGCTCAAACTATACAATAAATCACTTTCTCAGATGTTCATCAGAGATTACTAATCTGAAGTATTTACTCCTAGATTTAAACAATTGAAGTTGCACAGTGATCCCTATGGAATTCCACTGATTACAGATTGCTACCTTGAAAATGTATCCCTTATCTCAACTGTCTTCTGCTAGTTAGACAATCCATTAATCATGCTAATGTACAACTTCCAAATCCATTGGCTCTTATCTTGTTAAGTAGCTTAGTATGTAATACCTTGTCAAAATCCAAATATAGTACTTCCACGGTTTCTTCTTTACCTTTCCTGCTCATTACCACCTCAAATAATTCTAGTAGATTTGTAAGGTATGACTTCCCTTGAAACCATGCTGACTCTGCTTGATCATATTATGGGTTTCTAAATGGTCTGCTATTACATCCTTTTATTAGACCCTCACATTTTCCCAATATCATTACCTTTTTTTAACTCTGACACTTCGTTTAACAGGGATGTTACATTAATTTTCCAATTGTCTGGGGTCTTTCCACAAATTATAAGGAATATTTACAAAACATTGAATTTCTACTGGATTAATGTGACTTATTCTGGGCAACACCCTTTTAGGAAGAATGTGAAGGCTTTGTAGGTGCAGAACAGATTGATGAGACTTTTTCCGTAGATGAGGGACTTAAATGGATATTTTGTTCTCATTAGAAAATAGAAGTTCAGGATGATATTTTTACAGCATTCAAATCATGAATGTTCTAGACAGAATAAAGAAACTGTTTTCATTAGCAGAAGGATGGAGAACCAAATACATGTTAGTTTAAGGTGATTGCAAAACAACCAAAATAACATCAGGAACTTTTTTACAGTGAGTAGTTAACATTCTCCTCAAGAATATGATGGAGGCTGGTTCAATCAGCCTTTCAAAATGGAATTATATAAGAACCAATGGGGGAAAAAAAAAATTGCAGATCTCTGGAAGAAAGGTGAGTAAGTGAAATTAACTGAGTTACTCTTACAGGGAACCAGCATAGACCTATGTCTGCGTGATAATAGGAACTGTGACTGCTGGAGAATTGAGATAACAAGGTGTAGAGCTGGATGAACACAGCAGGCCAAGCAGCATCAGCGGAGCAGGAAAGCTGACATTTCGGGCCTAGACCCTTCTTCAGAAAATGAAGGGTCTAGGCCCGAAACGTCGAGCCTTCCTGATCCTGTGATGCTGCTAGACATATTTCTTCTGTCTGTTTTTTTTTGTGATTTATGAGCAACACTTTTTCTCCATGGTTCAAGATGTTGACACACTATCCCTTAAGGCAATAAATGCTGGTTTGATAATATAATTACATCCTTTTCAAAATTTAAAATATGGTTTTAGAACTTTCTCATTAGGTTCTGCATTTTCTGAAGCTGGCTTATGTGTTTATACATCCATGCACGTTTTGAGATCATTATGTAATTAACCAATTTTTGAAAAGAAATTTTAGCAGACTGTTTTACACAATCCTACAATACCTAAGTGAATACCTGACTCCCACAGCTACCTAGAATACACCTCTTCTCACCTACCTTCCTGCAAAAAGGCCATCCCCTATTCCCAATTCCTTCGCCTCTGCTCCCGAGATGAGGCATTCCACTCTGACGTTCCAGATGTCCTCGTTTTTCAAGGACTGCAACTTCCCCTCCACAGTGGTCGAAAATGCCCTCGACCATGTCTCCCACATTTCCCGCAACTCATCCCTCACACCTCCTACCCGCAATAACAACCAAAACAGAATTCCCCCTCGTCCTCACGTACCACCCCACCAACTTCAGAATCCAATGCATCATCCTCTGACAATTCCGCCATCTGCAATCTGACCCCACTACCAAAGACATTTCCCCCCCACACTTTTCTGCTTTCTGGAGGGACCACTCTCTCCGTGACTCCCTTGTCCACTCCACACTCCTCTCCAGCCCCACCACCCCTGGCACTTTTCCCTGCAACCGCAGGAAGTGCTACACCTCCCCCTCACCCCAAGAAGACCTTCCACATCAAACAGATGTTCACCTGCACATCTGCTAATGTGGTATATTGTATCCGCTGTTCCTGTTGTGGTCTCCTCTATATTGGGGAAACAAAGTGGAGGCTTGGGGATTGCTTTGCGGAACACCTACGCTCAGTTTGCAACGAACAACTACATCTCCCAGCCGTGAACCATTTCAAATCCCCATCCCACTCCTTGGATGACATGTCCATCCTGGGCGTCCTGCATTGCCACAATGATGCCACCCGAAGGTTGCAGGAACAGCATCTCATATTTTGCTTGGGAACCCTGCAGCCCAAGGGTATCAATGTGGACTTCATGAGCTTCAAAATCTCCCCTCCCCCGAACACATCCCAAAACCAGCCCAGCTCGTGCTCGTTCCCCGCCTCCCTAACCATGCCTCCCACCTCAAGCCCCACCGCATCTCCTACCCACTAACTTCATCCCACCTCCTTGACCTATCCCGTCCCTAACTCCCCACCTACATTCACCTTTACTGGCTCCAACCCCACCTCTTTCACCTGTCTGTCTACTCTCCACCTATCTTCTCCTCCATCCATCTTCTATCCGCCTCCCCATCTCTCCATATTTATTTCAGAATCCCCTTCCCCTCCCCCATTTCTGAAGAAGGGTCTCGACCCAAAACGTCAGCTTTCCTGCTCCTCTGATGCTGCTTGTGTTCATCCAGCTCTAAGAAATGTTATCTCAGATTCTCCAACATTGGCGGTTCCTACTGTACCTAAGTATATGTTGGCTTCTGACATTTATGAGGCTGTTTCATATCCTGGATACAGTGTGCGCAAAAGAACGTATCACTGCTTTTGTATAAGTATCTGAAAGAGTTAATACTTGATTGACTTCATTAAACACTGACCACTATGATGATGGCATGAGGACTTGGTCTGAGAGAAAAGGAGGAGCTTGTAGGAGACTGATCTAGTGATCTGGGGATGTTCCGAAGAAAGATCACTGGACCCAAAATGTTAAATCTGATTTCTCTCCACTGTTGCTGCCAGACCTGCTGAGGCTTTCCAGCAATTTCTAGTTTTGTTTTTGGATCTAAGCATAATACACTCCTAACAGCCTCTGTACCTTTTTAATAATGTTTGGTCATATTTTTGCAACTTTAAAAGGATGTCTGGTAATGTAATAAACTTTTTATTGTTTACTCAAGAAAACTTATCCAGCCAGACCAGAAAGGTGAAAATACTAATTCAGAACAGATTACTAAAGGCTTAAAGGACCCTCCACATAACATGGTGCCCATGTTAAGCTCCTGTGAGCTGAACATTTTTAGCAGCAGTGACCTTAATTGTTTCAAAATTGAGTGAATGCAAAGAAATTAGAAGTTAGGGCTTCAAAAAAAAGGAGAAAATCAAAGCAAAAACATGCTGGTGACCCAGGAAATTTCAAGTGAAAGAAATACTGCTGACAGCAACAAACTCCATAAACGTTTGACAACACAACACAGATACTTCAGAGAATGTCACAGAAATGAATCATTTTGGACCATACTGAAGATATGCAGAAACAGAAGAATTCTGCAGCTCCAAGTTACAGGCACACACTGCATCGTGAGGGGGTGATCTTTGGAAGCAGTACAGCCTACAAGTTGAACAGATCAGCCAACCAGACATTGAGGATAACATAATTTTAAAAAAAAAAATTGCACTAAGCTTAAAACTTTAAATAGGGAAGCAATATTGGCCAAAAGAACAGTCTTTTCAAAACAAAAGTTGTAGCTCTGTGTAGCTAAACTAAGGGAGCCACAGAGAAACTGAGACCTTCTGGTAGCAGAGAGTTAGAGGATGCTAACTAAGCCAATTTAACATGATGAGTATTGGATCATTTAAATAGGTACATGATTATGGTCAGCAGACATTTTTTGTTTTGGGAGATGAGGAGAACATAATGGAATGAGTAGTGAGGCTCCAAAGGATGAGTAAATCTGAAATGTGGGAAAACTCTCCTCTGCAACAATGAAAAGTGAGAGAACCGTTATTACTGCAAAATAAAAATCTTTAAAGAAGATCTTTAAAGAGCACTTAATCACATTAGGAAGCACTGTCATCAGAAATAATATTGCCAGAAATATTTAATTTCAGAAGTGGGCCAAGTGTATGACAATATTGAACATCCCTGGAGAAAATCATTCTTAACCTATAGAAGAACTTCTCAAACTGTATAGTAAGACAGAAGCTGAATAAGTAAACACAGAACCCTGCAGCCCAATGGCATCAATGTGGATTTCACAAGCTTCAAAATCTCCCCTCCCCCAACCGCATCCCAAAACCAGCCCAGCTCATCTCCACCTCCCTAACCTGTTTTTCCTCTCACCTATCCCCTCCTCCCACCTCAAGCCACACCCCCATCTCCTATCTACTAACATCATCCCGCCCCCTTGACCTGTCCGTCCTCCCTGGACTGACCTATCTCCTCCCTACCCCCCTACCTACACTCACCTTTACTGGCTCCATCCCCACCTCTTCGACTTGTCTGCCTCCTCTCCACCTATCCTCTCCTCTATTCATCCTCTATCCGCCTCCCCCCCCCCTCTCCCTATTTATTTCAGAACCCTCTTCCCCTCCCCCATTTCTGATGAAGGGTCTAGGCCCGAAACGTCAAGTTTTCCTGCTCCTATGATGCTGCTTGACCTGCTGTGTTCATCCAGCCCCATGCTTGGTATCTCAGATTCTCCAGCATCTGCAGTACCTTTTATCTCTGACACTTCTGTACAGTTAGGAGTAAACCAGATAATGGTTTTACTCACAAGGGATAAATGAAAATTTGAAGATGAAATGAATGTTTCCGACAAGTATTTCATCCTTCAAATAAACAAAATTCTTGAAAGGGCAACATTCAATAGAACAGTGTGATTTATTAACAGAATGTGCAGATGATTTCATTATTGATCTTTCCACGCTAGTAATGAGATATGACCGTTGTGACCCAAAGTCAAAATTCATAAAAACATAAATTATGGAAATAGCCTAAAGCCTAACTTTTCTATTTTTTGAAAGACAAGTGTAAGGTACTGTGCTCCATGTATGATTCGATTGGTCTGCCACTAAGCTTTAATCAAAACACATTTTATTCTTAGAACAATGTTAAAATACAATGAAAAGAAGACTTGGCATAATTTAACTCTATTGAAATACTTAACAAGACAATGTACTATTTAACCACTAATCGTCAACTGTTCCGACATAGGCAGCATCCCATAAACACACACTTGGCAAAGGCAATTCAGCAACATAGTTATTATTCTCATTTGCTGACTCTGTACAGTTCAGTAGGAAGAAAATCAAAAAAGATCTGCTTTTTTGATTTTTTTTAAAAAGAAGTCTCTCTGTCTAAGATTTCATGCTAGCAACAGGGAATTCAAGCTTTCAGCTCCAACAGCAGCAAAACCCACCAAATAACTGAAAGCCAAACCAAAATCCTTTTGGGTCTATGTAAAGCCTGACCCTGTCCACTCATGATGCTTTTGTCTTACTTGAAAAGAAACACCCAGGGAGAATTGAAAGCTGCCTATCTGAAGGAGACATTTCAGTACCATTGTTACAGCAGCCCTCTGCAAGAGAAACATGACAGTTCAAGTCCCTTAAAAGTGCAGCATTATCACGCTCTCACAAGTAAAATAGTTTGTATTGTTCTCAATCTCATTCAAAAAGGGTAGAGGTTGAGCAACAGAAGCTGGACATTCCTTTGAAAATAAATATCCCACTTTGTTCAAAGGATTACAAACCAACTAGACCATTACAGTAACGATAGATAGTAAAATCTTTCTTTTGTCTTCATACACCAGGGAGGAACTACATTCCTTATTGAAATAAGTTGAGGAAAAACTTGAAGAGTTGCCAAGAATGAAAATCGTTTCACTAGTCACAAAAGTAACAGTGGGGTGTTGGACATTGCTCCAGCACCCAACCTAGAACATATTTAATGATCTAGCCTGCACAGCTCACTGTGGTAAAGAATTCCACAGATTGACTAATGTCCTCATGTCTATCTCAAATGGGCACTGCCTTACTCTGAGATCTCACCTTTTGGTCCTAGACTTTCCCAGAAAGGAAACAACCTCTCATTATCTATCCTGTTCAGCTTGCTAAGAATTTCATAAGTTGCACCTCTCATTCTTCTAAACTCCTAAACTTCAAAATCTCATCATAGGAAAACCTAGATTCAACCAAGTGAACATTCTCTGAACTGCCTCCGATGCTAATATATCTTTCTTTGGATAAGGGGACCAAAACTGTTTGCAGTATTTCAGATGTGGTCTAATTAGTGCTTTGTGTTTTTTCACAAGACTTTCTTTTTTTATACAGCATTCCCTTTGAAATAAAGGCCAACATTCCATTTACCTTTGCTGTTATTGGCTGCATTTATATGTTAATGTTTTGTGATCGTGCACACCAATTCCTAAAATATCTGGGCTGTCACTTTCTACTGTCTTTCTCCGTTTAAATAATATTCAGTTTCTCTATTCGTCCTGTAAAAGTACATAATCACATATTTTCCCATATTATAATTTTGCCCACTCACTCAACCTGTATTTTAAAACAAAATGTTAATGTCTAGAGGTGTCTTAGTGTAATATAATAATTCATTTCAAGTGATAATAGTTGAAGATGCTTGAGCCAACAGGTTTAGGAGCAGTTCTTTACCAGGAGCAGACAGATGGGTATCACCAATCAAACTATCATGTACAATGACCACTATCTGATACAGAAACACAATTTGCTCTGATTGAGATGTAGGGTCTCTCACATACATGGGCTGATGAGTGATTTTCAGACATGTTTGGTTTGAAAGTAGTCATTGACAAGGGATACAAACCTTTACTTTCTCTATGAGACAAGAAAGAACCTGTAAGAATGTCTTATAGAATAGAAATATTTTGCCTCTGTGTCATGGTATTTGCTTTCAAACTAAGCTACGTGCAGACAAAACCGTGGAAGATGACAGATGTGTTGTCTAGAGCGGTGGTTGACAGGGTTACCAGTTCTGATGTAAACATCATCCAAGACACTGAATGATAAATTCAGTCCATGTCAATGTGAAGGCAGCAAAATCATCACTGGCTGAGCTACATTTGACAAGAACAAATGAGGGACTGGGGATGTCCCACCATCTGCCATTATTACACCAAATCTTGGCAGAGTAAAGGGCAAGGAGTGTGACAATGAAGAGCTATTTTGAACACAAGTTGTTCATAACATATGGTACATGAATGAATAATTGATCCTCCACCTTAACTTTGACAGGACGTCTTGAAGAAGTCGCACCAAGGACCCTTGGGCATCATTGATTGCAGATTCAAATCTTAGTTGTCTATGATAGCCTTTTAGAGGTGATGTAAAGTCAGGTCATCAAAAGAGAAGACTTGGAATCCCTTGTAAAGTTTTGATACATTTGGGTACATTCTCCGTGGCAACATCTCTACCAACCAGAATCCACTTGCTGATCAGTCAGAACTGTCCTCCCACGCAGTATAAATGTTGGCTTCCCCCTTCATTTAGTATTCTTGCCAAAACCTTCTGATGAATGCAAAACAGAAAGCTTAAAAAAATTGATTCAGCGATAGTGGGAACTGCCGATGCTGGAGAATCTGAGATAACAAGGTGTAGAGCTGGATGAACACAGCAGGCCAAGCAGCATCAGAGGAGCAGGAAAGCTGACATTTCGGGTCTGGACCCTTCTTCAGAAATGATTTCTGAAAAAGGGTCCAGACCCGAAATGTCAGTTTTCCTGTTCCTCAGATGCTGT
>JAHRHZ010000144.1:67441256-67487211 GCA_024137785.1 Ginglymostoma cirratum
CCCCCATTTCTGAAGAAGGGTCTAGGCCCGAAATGTCAGCTTGCCTGGTCCTCTGATGCTGCTTGGCCTGCTGTGTTTGTCCAGCTCTACACCTCGTTATCATAAAAATATTGTCTTTGATTCAACAGTGTACAAACTCTGTACTACCAAATGACTATTATTGAGTTTTGTTGATGAGGGTGCCCCAATGTCTGAGGGGATTGTGGAGAATTCCATGGGATTTGTTGTGTTCACTGGGGTATTTGACCACAGTTTGCCTGTTACCCATATTTGCCTCCTGTTAAATCTGGAAGTAGAGTATAAGTTGTACGTATTGTGGATTGAATTACTGCTCTAACTTTGTAAAGTTTAGCTTTGTTTGTTCGAAACTGGGGAATCTTGTGGCTTTATTCTTTCAGTAAGAAATCTCACCTTTCATCTACTTAAAAAGAAGGTAAATATTCTCTAGCCAGATTGTAACACAAATTTATCAGTCCAACCCAGGGTCACAACGAGGTAATGAGATAGCAGAACTCTCTTTTACTCGGTGATTCATTTTACACCTTAGCATGTATATGTATTATTTTTGTTACATTCACCCACTGATTGACTGTCAGAGTGGTTAAGGAGATTTTACACTTGACTTAATTCTAGTTGTCACCACTGTGTGACCTATTGAGACAGGATCTGTGGGAACACTGACATTGTATTTGATGACTAGCTGCTTAAAAGCACAAAATCTGTGATATTGAACAATTCTTTACAGAAAATTTGCCAGTGAAATTAAACCAAATTTATGGCAAAAAAGCAAGGATTTCCAGATTATTT
The DNA here is from genome assembly GCA_024137785.1 of Ginglymostoma cirratum. Lineage (NCBI taxonomy): Eukaryota > Metazoa > Chordata > Chondrichthyes > Orectolobiformes > Ginglymostomatidae > Ginglymostoma > Ginglymostoma cirratum. Next base: position 67,442,064 of record JAHRHZ010000144.1, read on the forward strand.
TTCTCATCTGACATTTTAGAATAGAATCCCTACTGTGTGGAAACAGGCCATTCAGCCCAATAAGTCCACATTGGCTCTCCAAAGGGCATCTTACTCAAGATCACTCTCCAACCCTACCCCTGTAACTCTGCATATCCAATGGCTGATCCACCTAACCCACAAAATCCCTTGACACCATGGGCAACTTTCTGACCAAATCACCTGACCTGCACATCTTTGGATTGTGGGAGGAAACAAGAGCACCTAGAGAGTACCCATGCAGACACAGAGAGAATGTGCAAACCACACAGATGATTACCCAAGGCTGGAATTGAACCTGGGTTCTTGGTGCTATGAGACAGCAGTGTCAACCACTGAGCCACTGTGCCATCCATTTTCTGTATCTTCTGCAGCAGAAGTTGAAAAATTCATAAAGGAGTTAAATAAAGTCACCATAGTCCCAGAGGACTGCTCTCATTAGAGAGAAAGGCAACTGGTGCTGGTTTGACCTGAGGGTCACCATGCCATGGCAGATGTTAAGAAGGAGAGACTTCCTTGGTAACCTTAGTTGGTGTGGGAACTGCAGCTGTGTTGTTGACATCATGCTGCACTGCAAAGCAGCCATCCAGAGAACTGAGGTAACCAATTCCCTTATAGAGGAGGTATGTTTGAAAGCAACATTAGATGCATTCCAAAGTCAAAATATAATTTATGTAAGTAATGATATATGAGCTAAATAAATCTTAAGTGTAATTAACACGAACATTGGCGGCAAAAAAGTGTTTATGTAATAAGAGGCTACTGAATTTCTGTAACTATAGAAAACTTCATTGTACATAATAAAAATATGAATATTATAAATATAACACAGAAATGAATTTTGTTTGCTAGCATTCTATTTTCCAGAATAAAATTCCATAGGAAACAGATACATAAGATTAGTTTTAATGCTGGACAAGATTGGGCGGAAGTCAGATCCTTTGGCCCAGTGATGTGGGTCTGTGCCATTTTTGTTTCCTGGTTTGAGGTTCATTATAATTGGTAATTTGCCATTGGCAATGTTGTTCAACATAAACAACTCATCGATTGGAAGATGTGAATTTAGTGTTTCCAGTTAATGGACAGGGCCCTAATAAGGGCCCTTGAGTTGCAGTGATAATGTCTCTACTATCAGCACTATCTGTAATAGAAGGATCGGGTTAAAATTTAAAATAAAACATCAAGTCAGATTAGTTTGATTGAATCTTGTTTTTCAAAAACTATTTTTCAAAATCGTAAATTTAAACATTTGTATTACATCAAATAACATGTTTTGAAAATTATGCATTAAAATTTTATAGAAGTCTGATAAATCATTTACAACGTGGTGTACATCTTGGTAATAACTCTTATATAGTTACATTTAAAAAGTTCTTTTAATCTTGAATTAGATGTCATTTGTGTGTAAGCATTACAAGAGTATGTTAAATTTTGTTAAATGCCATACACACTCATGTTTAAAATGTCTGAACAGTCTTCAGACAAACCTGTTAAAAAAATCATCTACAAATTTCAGGAGAATTGACATTGTCAGATGTTTTGAAGTTGAAGCCATCTTCTGCGACTGAAAGTTTATTCAATATTCGTGAACTGCTTCTGAAGGCTCTTGTTCAAAGAATAGTCCTCATATATTTTATAGAGAAACTGGGCAATTAGCCTAAAGTGCCACAAATGCACAATCTCTTTCTCATATATCTGAGAATGAACACAGAAATGGATATGCCTTTTGCAGATAATGAATTAAAGGGCTCTGTAGAGGTCTATCATTGAACCTAGATGAGCAAGCACAAATACAGATTCAAAGGATACCCATGAGGCAATTCAAAGGAGGATTGGCTCATGTTATAATCCTGTTAAGGAAGATAAAGATGCAGATTTTAAGGATACCGGCCTTTACAAATTAGAAATACTCCTTGAGCCAGAAAAGTATCAAAGCATTTGACTGCCTGAGCTTCTCCACCATGTAGCAAGCATGGAAGAGTCCATTAGAAACTGTTGCCTGACACCAATATTTCACAATCATCCACAAAGTTAGTGGTCATCTCAGCTGATGTTGTTTCAACCTGCAAGAGTATGCGTCATCATGGAGTGCAACTCTGGGGAATGCTCGTAAAGGCTCAAACTCTGAAGGTCAGCTCAGAGTCAAGCAGCGCACCAAGATTTTGCACATTAGATTCAGTTTGAGTCAGCAGATAGAGAAACAGGTGAACTGTTTGTTAAGGTTTCAGAATATGTCAGGGTAAAAGCAGGATGACTTCTTTGCTGCTGATAAGCTGATGAAAATGCTTTTGTGTAATGGTTCAATTTATCCTAGCTTCTTTTAGGCAGGCTTAAGTTTATTCAGATACTTAGTGTGTATATCAACGTTATAACTTGAACCATGAATGTCCTTGAATCTGTCTTGCCTTATGAGGGAATTGCTTTGTGGCTCTAAGAATGCATTTATCAGCATAACAATAGCTATTCATCAAACCAATCAAACCAATTATCGGCAATTTCCAAAGTGAATTGTTTTCAGTGAATTTCTAAGTAAATATGAGCCTTGGTATTTGAGTTATGTTCAGTTTTAGTTTAACATCATGGCAGCTGTTGAAATTTATGTGCATCTTTGCTGATGGTGGAAGTTTGTGACAATTTCCTTTTGTTTCCACCATAAATTTAACAAAGACTGAATGAGAAACTGTTTGCAAAAAAACATAAATGGCTTATATCTCAATCTTGTCTTTAGTTCAAATATTAAAAATGAGTCTGAATAGAGTTCAAAGAAATAAAACAAAAATATTTGTCTTTGTGAAATACCACTGAAGATAATGACAGACATACTTCTGCTCCCAATAAATTATTGCTTAAATATATAAACGTAACAGTTCAGGAATGGATTAATGGTTTGAAACACTGAGGCTACATTTTGATGTGAATTGTGGCATAAGAAATTAATTAAAATTTAAAATATTTAGTAAACAGTGAGAGGGAGTGTAGAAGATTTCAAGAAGACACTGACTAGACTAGGCAGATGAAGTGACAACTTAATGTGGCTCAAGGTGACATTATACAGTTTAGAAGATCAGAAGAATACACTTAATGCAAGGATGTTGAAGTGTTTTATTGAACAGAGAGACCTAAGGGTTCAAACACATTATTCATTGAAAGTGCAGGGATGAGTTTGTCAGAAAAGGACAATGGCATTTTTGCTTTTATAAATAAGGACTCAATAGACAAGAACACAAATTATAATTATAAAATTGTACAAGGCACTGTTGAAGCTTTCATTGGGTTGCTGTGTGTAATTTTTGTTACTTCACTTAGGAAAGAAGTTTGAAATGATTGAGGATACGCAGTAAAATTTAAACAAGGTTATAGTAGAGTTGAGAAACGTTAGTTCTGAGGAGAAGCTTTAGATCTTAAGATTAATTCCACCGCACATTCAAAATCTGTAACATTGAACATTTAACCCTTCATTCACTACAACATTTTTGTAGCTATTAAATTGCACAATTGCATCTTTAAAATCCTAGCGCCCAGTAAAGCGATCGCTTTCTCTCGCCTTGGCTATTTCTCTTGGTTCAACCGTCATTGCTGCTTAGTTAAACCCAAGGAATGCAGACTTGAAAGGATGTGGTGGCCAACTGGTTTAGCCCTCATGAACTGGACTTCACTGGTGAAACTGTTCACTATTGTAAGATTGTTTTGGAATGGACAGATAACTGCTGGCTTCACTTTTGTACTCCAAACTATCCTCTTAAACCTCTGACTCTGTCACCTCCACGAATAAATATGAGGAACTCATGGACTTCTTTGCTGCAAAGATCAACATCATTTGATCATTTGTCTCTGCCATTTCCCTCTCTTCTGCCATTTGTTGCCCATCCCTAGTTGCTCCTGAATTAAGTAATCTTGCAAGAATTTGCAGAAAGGTTAAGATTAAGGTTAGCAAAGTCAATCACATTGCTGTGGATCCACGGGAACAAAAACAGAAGTTGCTGGAAAAGCTCGGCAGGTCTGGCAGCATCTTTCTTTTACAGAATCCCTACAGTATGGAAACAGGCCCTTCGGCCCAACAAGTCCACACCAACTCATCCCCCTGTAACCCACCTAAGCTCCACTTCTCTGAACACTACAGGCAATTTAGCATGGCCAATCCACCTAGTCTGCACATTTTTGGACTGTGGGAGGAAACCCACGCAGACAATGTACTTACTCCACACAGTCACCCAAGGATGGAATCAAACCCAGGTCTCTGGCACTGTGAGGCAGCAGTGCTAACCACTGAGCCACCTTGTCAACTGTGAAGAAAAAAAATCAGAGTTAACATTTCAGGTCCGGTGACCCTTCCTCAGATCTGATGGCAGCTGGGAAAACGTCAGTTTATATGCAGAAAATAGGGAGTGGGGTGGGCTTGGGAGTAAATGATAGGATAGAGCCCAAAGCGAGAGAAGAACAATTAGGCAGACAAAGGATTTGATAATGATCTGGCTAGGAGGATGAATAGTTGTTAATGGGGACTGTTAGTGACTAACAACAACTGAACAGTCAGTTCTGAGGAAGGGTGACTGGACCCGAAACATTAACTCTGTTTCTTCCTTCACAGATGCTGCCAGGCCTGCTGAGCTTTTCCAGCAACTTTGTTTTTGTTCCTGATTTACAGCATCCACAATTCTTTCGGTTTTTATGAGGTGGTGCGTAAGAACACTATTCTGCTTGGGGACCCTGCAGCCCTCTAGGCTCAATATCGAGTTCAATAATTTTAGGGCCTAAATTCTCCCATGTCCTAGCCCCCTACCCCACACACCAGGCCTTGTTATCACATAGCCTGCCATCACACACCGCCTTGTTGTTAGCCACTAAGAGTCCCCATTAACAACCATTCACTCTCCTATTGTTTACTCCCTACCCCACCCCACTCCCTATTTTCTGCAGATAAACTGACGTTTTCCCAGCTACCATCAGTTCTGAGGAAGGGTCACCGGACCTGAAACGTTAACTCTGATTTTTGCTTCACAAATGCTGCCAGAGCTGCTGAGCTTTTCCAGCAACTTTTGTTTTTGTTCTTGATTTATAGTATCCGCAGTTCTTTCGGTTTTTATTTGCTGTGGATCCAGACTGTTACATAATTCAGATTAAGTTAGGATGGCACATTATTTCCCTAAAGTATTAGTGAAGTAGATGAATATTTAGAACAGTTGATGATATTTGATGTTATCAACATTGCTGAGATTAGTTTTCAATTCCAGATTCATTAACTGAATCCCAGAGAGAATAAATACTAAAAATGACAGTAGTAATTGGAAATAAATGTGCTGCAGCTTCATTTTGAAGCATAAAAGACATGTCAAACCAGCATGTGCCACGTGCTATTTTCCTTCTGGGATTTAACTCCCACCAGCTGCCTTGGTAGGATTTGAACCATGACCTCAGAGCATTACCATGAGTCTCTGGATTACTAATCAATATTACACCAGGGTGTTTCCAGTTAGCCCTCTGAGCTAGTCTAGCTTCTTTCCTATCTCCTCCCACACATACTCTAACCTCAACTTCTCCACATGACACGCTTCCTGCTCTCCTCCAGTTTCTCATGTTGGCTTTAATATTTTTCTCTTTTCAAGTGGTTATCTGTCTCTCCTTTACATTTGCTGCTATCACCTCTCTCCTCTTAAAAAGAACCCTTGCAAATGGCAAACCCATTTCCAACCACTATTTCATTACCTCCTAATTCTGACTTTTCTGGAACTCTATATTTGTAACCCCTCAAATAGATCCCACCATAATGTCAAAAGGCCCTAACCAAAGTCACAAATGACAAATATCCTCGGTGACTGGGACAATGGTAAATGTCACCTTCTTATTCTGTTGATCTCTCTGCCATCTTGGACACTGCTGACCGTACCATCCAAGACACCTCTCCTCATGGATCCAGCTGTTTGAGCCTGCACTCATTTGGTTCCACTCTTATCAATCTAATGACTGCCAGAAGATCATTCACAATGATTATTTGAAGATAAATCATTGGTTCTGTACTGCTACCTATGGTGTTCCCAAGGGATCAATCCGTGCACAACCACCCCCAACTCTCCTCTTCCATTTCCCCCTTCCCTTCCATTCCTCTTTCTCAGCTATATATTATGCATTGGTTACATCATCCAAAATCACTGCATTCATTTCTACTTATATATTTATGTGCTTATGTCACCCATCTCTACCTCACTACCTCCTTTCTCAGCTCTTCTGTTTGTCCAACATCCAGTATTGGAAGAACAGAAATGTTTTACAGTTCAATTTTGGAAACACAACAGATATCATTTCATGGCCACCAATACTACCTCTCTACCTGGCAACTATTGAGACTAAATCAGACTGGTTGTGACATTGCATCATCATGGTGCAAGTTACATCAGGTAGATTTGCTGTCATCATCCTTTGTTTAGGTTGGGATTTAAAGTTTTGGATTGGTCTAACATGATAGAGAAAATCCACTTAGGAATCTAATGAAATTAATTTTCTTGTCTTAAACAAGATTGCTGTTTACTGTGTGATAGCAATCAGTTATAATTCCTTTGGTGTAATTATGTGCCCTTGTGGTGCAGTGATAGACTATTTACCACTAGGCCAGGAGGTCCAGATTCAAGTCTCATCTGCTTTAGAAGTGTATAATAGCATCTCTGAAAAGGTGATTAGAAAGTATCTACATTGATGTGATAGACAGTATTACTGAAACTACAACAGAAATTTAAATAGTAGGTCTCTCTCCTTCAAGATCAAGAGCTGTTCCCCAACTGAAGTCCATATAATATCAACAGATACTTATTGCACACTCAACATTAACCTTCATCCTGTGGGTGAGCTGCTTTCGTGAACAGCTTAAACAACAGTCTCCCATATTCTATCCTCTTGAAACTTGACATTGGCCAAGACTCATGTCTATGTACTAATGGCACTGAAACTTACTACCATGTGCTCACTGGCCTACAGTGACTCTATTTCAAGCGACATTTTGATTTTGTAAAAACAAATCATCCTTGTTTTCAAATCCTTCCGTGGAATCATTGCTTCCCAGTTCTATGATGTCCTCCAGTTCCACAGGCCTCCAAGGAATCAATACTCCTCTCGAGTTTCCAATTTTAATTGCTTCACTATTGGTGCCTGAACCTTCAGCTATCTTGACCGTTGTCTCAAGAATCCCCTCTCTAATCTTCTGTCACTCTCAACTTTCATTATTCCTTTCTGACACTCCATAATTCTTTTCCTGTGCTCTTGGCCACCTGTCCTGCTCTGTGTCTAATTTGCATTATGATTATTTAGAAAGACACCTTGCAGCATTGCGTTACATTAAAAAACTTCATGACTATAAATTGTTAATGTCTTATAGCTTTTATTGAATGAACATCTTCATATAGATATCTATTTTATGGGTGTCCTCAATAACATAGCAGGTGTTTTGAAACTGCTTTTGTATAAACATACAGTATTGAACGAAAAATATGTAAGTTAATTTTTTTTTCCTTCTCTTGCTTGTCATGCTCTGTTAATGTGCATGCCTACAAATTCTTAGGCAGACGATATGTCTATTCAAAATGCAATATCTCTTTCTCTCAGCTAACTTCAAAAACACCATGTAAAATCTAACTGATTCGGGTTATTCTATTGAACCTCATAGATTCCTTTTTCTCTTCAACAAACAATATATCTTCAAATAAGACAACTATTTTATTCTGAAAGGAAGGAAATGTAATATACTCACAGAAATTCTATACACAGTCGATGTAACAGCTTGGTTGATAATGTTTCTGTAAAGTTAAAAATATCTTCATGTCAACCTCCTCAAAAGTAACCTTACAAATGTGCCTGAATGAAAGGTAACTATTCTTTAAATCTAGAAAGACAAACACCCACAAATACATTTTCTTTACTCACTGAATTTCTTCCAATTACAACCAAAAACAGCCCTTTAAAAGAAAAACCAGTCAAGTCTGAATGTGCTTGAATATTTGCTTTGGGCCATTTGGACTAACTTAACATTTCTGGATGAAACACGAAGTTATTGAATCTTGAATGACAAGTGTTCAGCAAAATAGCAGCTTGGTTCCAGGCTTTTGGCATATTTGAAAATGGTATGTAAGAAGTAGTAAATTCTTTGTATTCCAAAGCTCTCCAACTTGGGAGAGTACATCTTCTGGTGCATCGTGGTATGTGGGGATTGTTGCTTTGGCCTGCATTTATTTTCCATCTCTAACTGCCCTGGAGAAAGTGGTGATGAGCTGTGTTCTTGAACTGCTGCAGTCTTTGGCGTGCACAGGCTCCTACAGTGCTGTTAGGAAGGGTGTTCCTCAAATTTGACCCACTAACAGTGATTACAGCTCAGAGTGAGGATGATATGCAACTTGAAGGGGAACTTTCAGATGGTGATGTTCCCAAGCATCTTCTTTACCAGAGATAGAGGTCATGCTTTTATAAAAAACCTTTCTGAGTTTCTGCAGTGAATCTTGCAGATGGTACATGCTGCTGCTACTGAGCATTGGTGGTGGAGGAAGTGAATATTTGTGGACATCATACCAATTAAGCAGGCTGGTTTCTTCTGCTTAGTTTTGAGTTTTTTCAATGTTCTTGGAGCTGCACTCATCCAAGTAAGTGAAGAGTATTCCATCACACTCCTGACATGTGCCTTGTAGGCAGAAGATAAGCTTTGGGTAGACAGGAAGTAAATTAGTGTCTGAAAAATCCCTAACCTCCCACCTGATGTGGCAGCCACACCTAGTATATTGCAAGTGGAGTCCAGTTCCTGGTCAATGGTAGCCCGCAGAATGTTGACAGTGATGGCAATGCTGTTGAATGCCATTGGGTGATAATCTTATTCTACTTTTGTCAGAGATGGTCATAACTGACATCTCTGTTGCCAGTTATCAGCCAAAGCCTGGTTATTGTCGTGGTCTTGTTGCCAATGTTTATAGGCTGTTTGGCATCTAAATGGTTGTGAATGTTACTGAACATTGTGTCATCATCAACCAACATCCGACCTTTGACCTTATCATGGAAGGAAGCAGCTGAAGGTGGGTGGTCCAAGAATACTACCTTCAGAATCTCCTGAAGCAATGTCCTATGGCTGAAGTGATTAACCTCCAACAACCGTAAATGTCTTGCTTTGTGCTAGTTGTGACTTCAACTGGTGGAGCATAACTATTGATTCTGGTTTTATCAAGAAGCTTTGAGGCAGTACTCAGTCAAATGCTGTCTAAACATTAGGGCCAGTCACTTTTACCTCACCTCTTAGAGTTCATGTTTGGCTATAATAAGCTCACAAGTCAAATGGTTCTGGCAGAACCCAAATTCAACAACAATGAGCAGATAATTCCTTTGCAAGTGCCACTTGATAGCACTGCCTGTCATAATTAGAAATGTAGGGCTCTTTCAGGATTTAATAGATCAGCTCTAGGATTGATTGAGAGTAAATGCTTACTAGAACTTTGTATTTAAGGACTAAGAGAGAACTGTTGTTTCTAGATCTGCTGAGTTCTCCAGTACTTTCTGTTCATATTTCAGAATTTCAGCATTTTGCTTCTGGTTTAGCATCTATTTCATTTTCATTTACCAGCCGTTATATGATGGGAAGATGTATTAAAAGATTTTGGGACTTGCATCAAAGTTACAGAGGTTTATTTTCAAATAAAATGTTTACCAGGTGATACAATGCTCCCTGAATAGCCACTTTCTTTTAAAAATATTCTTTACCTTTGGATTGTGGACTAAAACCGGGGTACTCTGGAGGGAGACGCTGCAATTCCGGAACTCTTTGTGGGTTTTATTCATACTTCTTTGATAAAGCGATTGGTGGGGGGTGGTAAATGTTGGCACCATGGTGAATGCGTGTCTATGTGTGTTTCATGGCAGCAGTGCCCAGAGAACAGGCTGTCGATTTGTTTTTCAGTCAGGATTGGTTGTGTGGACCATTAGTCATCAGCATGCCGACAATCCTTTGCTTGGCTCCCAGATAGGTAGACATCCTGTGTGAACAATACAGGGCCAGGAAACCTCCACAACCTAAAAAGACAGAATCTCTCTCCTTGCAGAGTAGTATCAAAGAATCAAAAGATAATTCTCACTCCCCATTTGCCTGTAGGCTGCTGCATCTTACCAGGGACAGAGTGACTAAATAATTAATGTGCTGGCAGACCTGTGTCTGAAGTAAAATAATGAAAAGACTTGGAAAGAAGATCATAGATCAGAAAACACGAAAGAAGCAAAAGGACACCTCATGATTCCTGTGGCCTTGTGTGATCAAACAGTATTTCCCTAACACTTATTTTCCTTCATCCATAAAATCTGGATTTTTTTTGTCTACATCTGTCTGGAAATGTGTGTAGGTGTTTAAGAAGGGGTAAAGTTATAAATTGGTCATTTGTATTTTGTTTGCCTGTGTTTAGACCTGATTTAGTTCTAATAAGTAGTTTCTCATTAAGTATAGAAATATGGTCAGTGTTTTCTGTTAATCTAAGATTATCAGACATGGTAAATGAAGAATTTTGAGTAATTTGATTAAACCTATCATGACCTCAGGAGCAGTGAGACTTGAATATCAGTGCACTTTCCCAACTGGGTTGTGACATCATTGCATTTAAGGGAGTTCCCACAGGATTTCAAATTCCCAATTCTATACAGGTGACGAAATGAGCTGATAGTAATTGATGTTTGTTTTTGGATTCCTTGGTTTTGGACTGATGTTGCAGCAAAGTTAGACTGTAACAGTCTGTTGTGTAATGTATTATTTTATTATTGAGACAGTAACAGTGTGCCATCAATTGTATTAACTCAGCTTAAGCATTCTTCTATACTGCTTGAACGTTAAGAGATGCCAGCAGTGAAGCTGAATTCCAATTATATGTATTCTCTGAAGCATGATAAAAAGAAGCAATCACCATCCTAAGTTTTATCCCTTACCTTTATAGAGTCATAGAGTCACACAGCTGTACAGCATGGAAATAGATCCTTCAGTTCTGTTCGTCCAAGCTGACCAGATATCCTACATTAATCTAGTCCCATTTACCAGCATTTGGCCCATTCTCTCTCAACCCTTACTATTCATAAATGTTGTAATTGTACCAGCCTCCACCTCTTCCTCTGGCAGCTCATTCCATACACACACCACCCTCTGCATGAGCGTTGCCGGTTAGGACCTTTGTAAATCTTTCCCCTCTCACTTTAAAACAATGCCCTCTAGTTCTGGACTCCCCTATCCTGGTGAAAAGGTTTTGGCTATTCACCCTATCCATGGCCCTTATGATTTTATAAACTTCAATAAGGTCACCCCTCACCCTCCAACACTCCAGGGGAAATAACCCCAGCCTATTCTGCTTCTGACTTTAGCTCAAATCCTGGCAACATCCTGGTAAATCTTTCTGATCCCTCTCAACTTTCACAACATCCTTCCGATAGCAGGGACACCAGAGTTGCTTCGAACTAACTCTGATGTCCAGAGATACTTGAAACTAAACAGCAGAAACAGTCAGCTGTGAAAGTTCACTGCCTGGTCAGATAGTTATGTAGGTTTACTGACCTGTCTTTTCTTCACCTCCCACATGATTTTGAAAATGTAACCCTTATGATATTTAAATTAAAATTTTTAATTTGATTCATACAAGTTCCATGACTCTTTAGTGAGACAAATTGTATTGAGATCAAGCTACCCCAACAAATTTAATGCACTTCAATGAACCTTTGGAGAACAGCTAGTTATAATTTTGTGAAGGTGTAAAAGATACTGAGAGAAATAATGAATCCATCTCCGCCCTAGTCTATAATTTGTTAAGGTCAAAAATCACATAATACCGAGTTAAAGTCCAACAGGTTTATTTGAAGACGCAAGCTTTTGGAGTCTCACTCCTTCAAGTGATTTTTGACTTTGTCCACCTCAGTTCAACGCTTGGCACCTCTGCATCGTGACTACAATTTGTGAATAAATGAATGAAAACTAAGGAACACTTGAACTTGTACAAGTAGGGTAAATGAACAGAATGGAGTCAATAAGCAGTCATGAGATCTGTGGTCATCTCAGTGAAACTAGTTGAGATTTCACCCCTTTATAGGTAATGTATAAAAAACTAGCCTATTTAAATCACAGTCAATACTGTGAATGACACCTGAAATTTATACTTTACAACAACAATTAAATTTCAATATCATTAAACCCTGCACAGTGGTAGTTCAAACATTTTAAATTCATTGAGTTGGTAGCTTGGCAAATTTGAAGTCTTATTTCAGATTTAAATCATTGGAATTTAAGCTCACATACAATATGTGTCAACTGAAATGTGTAGATAGGAGTAATAATATGGAAATGTCACATTGCATTTGCTGAGATTACAGTTCGCAACAAACAACTGCACCTCCCAGTCGCGAACCATTTCAACTCCCCCTCCCATTCCTCAGACGACATGTCCATCCTGGGCCTCCTGCAATGCCACAGTGATGCCACCCGAAGGCTGCAGGAACAGCAAATCATATTCAGCCTGGGAACCCTGCAGCCCAATGGTATCAATGTGGATTTCACAAGCTTCAAAATCTCTCCTCCCCCAACCCCATCCCAAAACCAGCCCAGCTCATCTCCACCTCCCTAACCTGTTTTTCCTCTCACCTATCCCCTCCTCCCACCTCAAGCCCCACCCCCATCTCCTATCTACTAACATCATCCCGCCCCCTTGACCTGTCCATCCTCCCGGGACTGACTTATCTCCTCCCTAACCCCCACCTACACTCACCTTTACTGGCTCCATTCCCTCCTCTCCGACTTGTCTGCCTCCTCTCCACCTATCCTCCCCTCTATCCATCTTCTATCCGCCTCCCCCTCTCTCCCTATTTGTTTCAGAACCCTCTTCCCCTCCCCCATTTCTGATGAAGGGTCTAGGCCCGAAACGTCAAGTTTTCCTGCTCCTATGATGCTGCTTGGCCTGCTGTGTTCATCCAGCTCCACGCCTTGTTATCTCACACTCTTTTGAGTTTGATTTCAAATGTGAACTTGGGTCTGGCTTTCTCAAATATGTCACTTGGAATCTTAACATTGTTAATATAGGATGCATGAATTAAGTACTGATGCAATCAGTTTAGCATGAAAAGGTGCACATGTCAGAGTGTAACTCTCAGATTAGACTGCTCCTTGAGTCAAATCTTCAATTCATGTCCTTATAAAAAGTTGGCAAAATCAATGCTTGTTCCTCGACCAATGAGATACACTTGATGCACAACACATTCGTGCTGCTGATGTTCTGTTCAAAACAGTTTGATCTGAGTCAAAACTGAGGGTTGAGTATGTTAACAGTGCTTGAGGGGGCTTAATTGTGATTAGAAACGTAGAAGATAGGAACATGAATAGGCCATTTAGTCAGCCTACTCTGCCATTCGATATCGTCATGGCTGATCATCCAAATCAGTACTTTGTTCCCATTTTTGCCCCATACCCTTTGATCCTTTTAGCCCCAGGAACTATATCTATCTCCTTGAATAGCTTAGAATGAATAGTTTCAGCAGTAATATTGCAGGCATGGCAGTCATTTTCTGAATGTCTGTAATTTTCACACAGAATTGCTCAAATTATTGGTATGGGTAATGATCGTGTCATTTGAATTCAGGATATGTATGCAGCCAGATGAGAGTGTGCTCATGCTCTCTAAGGTGCTGGATTCGGGTCCCAGTCTAGTTGATAGTGTGGGTTTGAATCTCACCATTGTCAATAATTCTGGTAACTTGTCATTCAGTGGATTTTTTATCTCTTTCAACTGATCAAGTTCTTTTCCAATTACACATGAAAGTTGTCTGGTGTGAAAATTAAATGAAATATTATCCAACGTGGTGGTCCAAAGAGGGCTCTTGTGAAACAGAGGTAGTGACTCTATCTTTAAACCAGGAGGCTCAGGTTCAAGTTCCACCTACCGCAGAGAAGCTCAATAACATCTCAAAATAGGGTAAAAAGAAAATATATGTGCATGTTACCACCAGACACCAATGAAAAAAGCGAACAACTTAAGAAACTCCCATATTGCTCAGGCTTTACTTCACCAATGGTTTAGATTATAACTCTTCCAAGAATAATACCAACAGGTTAAGTTAATACTTGCCATGTTACTTTATTTAGTTTGATTGATAGAATCCTACATAAATAAAGATCTTACTGTATTGAAAAAAAATGCATCATTAAAAAATACAAACATGACCCAGCAACTGGTGTTGGTGTGTTAGTAAACGTGACATTTGCAATTAGCCATTTTTTGATATGAATTTTAAACTATATTAAGTTCCAAACCGTTGATAAAAACTTGCTATGATATAGATATTGAAAGACAAACAACCTGCGTGCTTTGGTTGAGAATGGAAAGTAAGATGGGTTTGAGTGTGCCTTCAGACATGCCAAAATGCACATCATAATTTGGAATAACACAATGTGGAGCTGGAGGAACACAGCAGGCCAGGCAGCATCAGACGAGCAGGAAAGTTGACGTTACTTCAGAAATGGGGAGAGTGAAGGGAGCTCAGAAATAAATAGAGAGAAGAGGGGTGGGGCTGGGGAAGGTAGGTGAGATGGTGATAAGTGAGTGTAGGTAGGGAGTGGTGGGAATTGGTCAGTGAGGTGGGATGGGCGGATAAGTGGGAGAGAAGATGGACAGATTGTGTCTGGTCAAGGAGGTGGGGATGAGAGGGAGGCTTGGACATGGGTTGAGGCCGCGGGTGGGGAGATTTTAAAACATGTTTAGGCCATCGGGCTATCCCAAGGCGGAATACGAGGTGCTGCTCCTCAAGTTTGCGGGTGGCGTCATTGTGATATTGGAGGAGGCCCAGGACAGACATGCCACCCAGGGCAGTTAAAATGGTTGGTGACTGGAAGGTGTTGTCGTTTGTCACATACAGAGTGTAGATGCTCTACAAAATAGTCTCTGAGCCTCCACTTGGTCTCATTGATGCAGAGGAGGCCACTTCGGGAGCAGCAGATGCAGTAGACCAAGTTGACGGATGTGCAGGTGAACCCATGTCTAATGTGGAAGGTTTGTTTTGTGCCTTGAATGGAGGTGAGAGGGGACGTGCTATCTCATAATTTTGAATGTCTACTTTGACTAAAGTTATTTGGATTTGCCCTTTCTGAAAAATGGATGAAATTGATCTTTTAAGTCTGGTCTACTAAGGCAAACAATTTAGTGACACATTAACAGAAATGTTAGTACCCAAATAACACTTTATTCTTGGACTCCTGTTTTATTTTCATTCATTCTTTGAGATGTGAGCCTTGTTGTTCTGGCTAGCATTTACTGTCTATCTAATTGCCCGTAAGATGGTGGTGGTGAACTACCTTTTTGAACTGTTGCAATTGATGTGATGGAGGTAAATCAAATGCACAGCTAGGAAGGGTGTTCTAGGATTTTGACCTAATCACAGTCAGGAACAGTTATTCAGTTCCAATCCAAGAAGATGCATGACTTACAGAAGATCCTGCAAGTCAAGGTATTGCAATGCATTTGCTGTGTTTGATCTTCTAGCGTGTGGAGTTCATGGGCCCAGAAGGAAGCTTGGTAAATTGCTGAAATGCATACTGTAGATTATACATAGTGCTGCCCAATGCTCCGTGACACAGGAGTTAAATGTATCCTTATGTTCATTCATGAGACGTGGGCATTGAATGGGCCAGCATTTGTTGCCTATCCCTAATTGTCCTTACATTGAGAATCTTGCCTGATACTTTCAGAGTGAAGCACATTGCAGTGAGCCTGGACTCACATGCAGGCCAGACCAGGCAAGGATGGCAGATTTCCTTTCTCCCTAAAGACATAATTGAACCAGATGGAAATTTATGACGATCAACAATGGTTTCACTGTCACAGTTTAGACTCGTATTAATTTCCAAACTTTTATTGAATCCAAATTTCACTATCATTAGTTTGGGACTCTGGATTATTACTCCACCGACATTACCATTCTACACTATCTCACAGTGACAGATAGTGACAGTAATGAGAGTAAATTAGTACTGAACACACATATACGCAGACTCCTCAACACATGACTCTTTTAGGATGGCAGTCTAATTTTCTGAGAGTGGAGAGCTGGTAATTGGCCAGGATACATCTCAGTAAAATTTCCAAGCCTTCACTGTCAAAACCTGATGGGCACTGGTTCTGCTTGTTCTCTTTCATTCTGGCAATACTTTCTGGCTGTGTCTGAGAGAGATTACTGCACCCGATGTTGCACCTGATATTGCCAGTAATCTGATCAGTAACATTTAGGTTGGCAAAAAGCGGGCATCCATGCCATCATGAGTCATATATAAACCATATTAAGTAGCAATCTATGGAATTGATTGCCATTATAACAATGAATGTAAAAGCACGGAAACAATTACCCTCTACCTCCAGAATTCCTATTATTAAGACTGGATGGCATGTTTCTACCTATGGCAGAACAAAGTTTTACTTGGACATTACAACAGTTCTGCTATATCAACTGCCTTGTATTCCCAAGATGATCTGCCTCAAATACTCGGATGACTGTTTTTTTTACAGAATTTGGGCTAGGCATCTCTCAAAGACATTAGATATTGAACCTGGTAACGAACAGAAGATCCTGATAACCATAAAAACTAAAGGAGAAAGACTTCCATTTTGCTAAGCTTATGTTGCAATGTAAGACCTCAATTTCCTCTGTTCTCTCAAGCAATGCAATTTCTGTGCAAGATGTTTGAGTTAATTCAATTTTGCTACAAATTGGTATACAAATACTGAGACCATGCTTCTCTGATATTCCTTAGAATTATGTTTTTTCAGTTTTTTTTGGAAAGACATGAACTTGCTTGGAGGGTTGATGGTTGCTTCTGCCATGCATGTCATATGTTTTATGTGGCTGCTGTATATAATTTGCATTCAGATCAGTACACAGTTGGTGCTAACTAGAATATGTTTATTGAAGCCGAGAGTATGACCAAGTTCTTGAAATAACTGCAGTATGCTGAAAGCGTGATGAGTACAGTGAATTGCTAAACACCAATTAATTCTACACTCATTCCACTTACAGAGCATTTCATTATTATCAAGATTCAAATGTAATAATTCCTTTCCTGTAATGATGATGTATGTAATTCACCAATCAGATCATTTTTTCTGTACACGGTAATCTAATGACCTTTTCCTTGCAATCAAAACTAATAATTTACACACAGAATTAATTGCAACTGTTAATGAAGTGACTAATTTTTTTTAATGAATGGAGCATCCACCCAGATAAAAAGAATTCTGTAAGCTTTGCTGAGACTTTACATTTTTATCAGCATTTTAAGAAACCAATTTATACAGGAAAGATAATCACCCTTTTATGACTGATTCTGATTTGTTCTTTCAACTATTACTGAAAGTTTTTTTTTCCACATTGCACAGTTATCACCATAATTCTGAATGGAATTAAGAATTAGTAAAACAACAACATATTTTTACATTTAGAATATTGTTGGAAAATGCTTGTTTTTAAAAATTATTTTGGTGTTGGAATCCTTCTTGCATAATCAAGAAATGAAATAATTTAAGCCACTTGGCTACTATGCAGAATAGACATACCAGAGCCAGTATTAGAGGCATATCACAAACCATAGAGCGTTATACAACACGTGATGACCGAGTGGTATTGTTGCCGGAGTGCTAATGCAGAGATCCAAAATATGCTCTGGGCTTCAAATCCTGCCATGGTAGCTAGTGAAATTGGAATTTAATTAAAAAAAAGAGTTTAATGATGACCACGAATTCATCATCGATTGTCAGAAAAACCCATAAGACCATAAGACATAGGGGCAGAAATTAGGCCATTTGTCCCAACGAGTCTGCTCTGCCATTTAATAATGGCTGATAAGTTCCTCGACCCCATTCTCCCACATTCTCCCCGTAACCCTTGGTCCCCTTGATAATCAAGAACCTATCTATCTCAGTCTTAAATGTACTCAATGACCTGGCCTCCACAGCCTTCTGTGGCAGTAAATTCCATAGATTCACCACTCTCTGGCTGAAGAAGTTTCTCCTTATCTCCACTCTAAAAGGTCTTCCCTTTACTCAAAGGCTGTGCCCTCGGGCCCTAGTGTCTCTTACCAATGGAAGTATCTTCCCAACATCCACTCTGTCCAGGCCATTCAGTATACTGTAAGTTTCAATTAGATCACCCCTCATCATTCTAAACTCCAATGAGTATAGCCCCAGAGTCCTCAAATGTTCCTCATATGTTAAGCTTTGCATTCCTGAGACCATTGTCGTGAACCTTCTCTGAACCCGCTCCAAGGCCAGTACATCCTTCCTGAGTCATGGGGGCCCGAAACTGCACACATTACTCCAAATGTGGCCTGACCAGAGCCTTATAAAGCGTCAGTAGTACATCCCTGCTTTTATATTCAAATCCTTTCAAAATGCCAAAATTGCATTTGCCTTCCTGACTACTGACTCAACCTGCAAGTTTACCTTGAGAGAATCCTGGACTAGAACTCCCAAGTCTCTCTGCACTTCAGACTTCTGAATTTTCTCCCCAATTAGAAAATAGCGCATGCCTTTATTCTTCTTACCAAAGTGCATGACCTCACACTTTCCCATGTTGTACTCCATCTGCCACTTCTTTGCCCAATCTTCTAACCTGCCCAAATCCTTCTGCAGCCTCCCCTACCTCATCAACACTATCTGTCCCTCTACCTACCTTTGTATTGTCTGCAAACTTAGCCAGACTGCCCACGGTTCCTTCATCTAGATCATTAATGTATAAAGTGAAAAGTTGTAGCCCCAACACTGACCCTTGCGGAACACCACTTGTCACCAGCTATCATCCTGAGAAAGACTCCGTTACCCCCACTCTCTGCTTTCTTCCAGACAGCCAATCTTCTATCCTTGCTAGCACCTTGCCTCTAACACCATGGGCCCTTATCTTACTCAGTAGCCTCCTGTGTGTCACCTTATCAAGGGCCTTCTTGAAGTCCAGGTAGATAACATCCATTGGCTCTCCTTGGTTCACCCTGTTCGTTACTTCCTCAAATAATTCTAACAGATTTGTCAGGTATGACTCCCCTTGATGAAACCATACTGACATTGCCCTATGTTACCATACACTTCCAAATAATCAGAAATCTCATCCTTTACTATGGACTCCAAAATCTTACCCACTACCGAGGTTAGGCTAATCGGCTTGTAATTTTCTGTCTTTTGCCTTACTCGCTTTACATTAGTGATTTCCTAGTCCTCTGGGACCCTCCCTGACTCGAGCGATTCCTGAAAGCCCATCTCGTTCACTAATGTCATTTAGGGAAGTAAACCACTATTTTACCTGGTCTGACCTACATGTCTGGCCTAGACCCACAGCAATGTAGTTGACTGACCTCTGGGCAATTAGGAATGGGCAATAAATGCTGACCTAGCCATGGGATGCTCTCATTCTGTGAATAACTTTAAAAAAACACAGTAAGGTTGAGATATGTTTGTCCATTAATTCTCCCCTGTTCAAGCGTGATGCAACTAAACAATGTGATTAAGTCCAATTTAGGTATTTACCTTGCCACAAGAGTATTTTGGCTACCTAAGGGCATCAGTTGGTCTCTGAAGGAGAAGCTCATCCTCCAGCCTAAAAGTGTAGAGTTAATTAGAAGGAGAAGGGAAGACAACCCTAAGCCTTGCCAGTTCATGCACCACCCATGCTCCCTTCACTTCTAATCCATCCCTGGAATGGAGTCAGTAAATTCCACGCAATGTCTCAGTAAATACTTTCTGAATCTCAGGATACCTCTAAGAAGAATATTATTATCTGTGTGTCAACCCTTATTGTATTCACATTTACAACATCATATTCCATCTGCCCAACACTCCAATCACTCTGGGTATCAATAATAAATACTATTACTTTGAAATATACTGAAAACTTTGTGGAATTTATGAAATAATGACAATAAGGATTTACTGGCATAAATAATAGCTAACTTCTGTGGTAACAGTGTGATTGAAAATTAAGCTTTACACCTGGTGTATAAAAATCGTCCTTGTACGCTGAAGAACCACAATTCAGAGGATAATAACTGAGTTGCTTTTGTTGATTTAATTCTCAGGTGTATGATAGAGTTCCCTGTCACAGAGATTGCAGTAAATTTAGCTGGATGGCTGAACCATGGTCCGATTGCAGAATCAACAAAGAGTCAATGCATAAATGTGGAGAAGGTGTTCAGACTCGGAAAGTGAGGTGCGTAGAATGATTTCACGTATGCTTGAATATCTGAGATTTTTCTGGCTTTTAGCCTCTTCCATCTCATCTTTTGACATTTTACTGTCGAAATGTCATTTTGTTTTGGAGACAACACCGTTTTTTGAAGAACTAAAGAGTTCTATGTATTTTTACAATGTTCTAATAAGTCGTAATCTGTAATTGAATGAGTTTTAATATCAAGAAGGTTGATTGTTTTATACCCAGCAACATTAACTCTTTTTGTCCAAAACATTTTCCTAGGTTTCTGAACTGTTCTGATAATATACATGACTCTAATTCTGCTTATAAGCGTACGCATTGGGGCCATTCTTTTGAAGGAATATGAAGTAAATACATTTTATTTAACATTATCTTTTCATGCCCAAAAGATTCCTTCTAACTTTCCAATAGTAATGGTGATAGTAAAAGTTTCTTTCAATACATAAGAAACAAACGAGAGGCAAAAGTAGACATTGGGCTGTTCCAAACTGATGCTGGAAGGCTAGTGAAGGGAGATAAGGAAATAGCTGAAGAACTTAATAAGTATTTTGCGTCAGTCTTCACAGTGGAAGACATGAGTAATATCCCAACAATTAAGGAGAGTCGGGGGCAGAGTTGAGTATGGTAGGCATTACAAAAGAGAAAGTGCTAGAAAAGCTAAAAGGTCTAAAAATTGATAAATCTCCTGGCCCCGATGGGCTGCATCCCAGAGTTCTAAGGGAGGTGGCTGAGGAAATAGCAGAGGCGTTGGTTGTGATCTTTCAAAAGTCACTAGAGTCAGGAGAAGTCCCAAAAGATTGGAAAATCGCTGTTGTTTAAGAAAGGATCAAGGCAAAAGATGGAAAATTATAGGCCGATTAACCTAACCTCGGTTGTTGGTAAAATTCTAGAATCTATCGTTAAGGATGAGATTTCTAAATTCTTGGAGGTGCAGGGTCGGATTAGAACAAGTCAGCATGGATTTAGTAAGGGGAGGTCGTGTCTGACAAACCTGTTAGAATTCTTTGAAGAGGTAACAAGTAGGTTAGACCAGGGAAACCCAGTGGATGTTATCTATCTAGACTTCCAAAAGGCCTTTGATAAGGTGCCTCACGGGAGGCAGCTGAGTAAGGTGAGGGCCCATGGTGTTCGAGGTGAGTTACTGGCATGGATTGAGGATTGGCTGTCTGACAGAAGGCAGAGAGTTGGGATAAAAGGCTCTTTTTCGGAATGGCAACTGGTGACAAGTGGTGTACCGCAGGGTTCAGTGTTGGGGCCGCAGCTGTTCACTTTATATATTAATGATCTGGATGAAGGGACTGGGGGCATTCTGGCGAAGTTTGCCGATGATACGAAGTTGGGTGGACAGGCAGGTAGTATGGAGGAGGTGGGGAGGCTGCAGAATGATTTAGACTGTTTAGGAGAGTGGTCCAGGAAATGGCTGCTGAAATTCAATGTGAGCAAATGTGAGGTCTTGCACCTTGGAAAAAAGAATACAGGCATGGACTATTTTCTGAACGGTGAGAAAATTCATAAAGCCGAAGTACAAAAGGATCTGGGAGTACTAGTATAGGATTCTCTAAAGGTTAACTTGCAGGTTGAGTCTGTAATTAAGAAAGCAAATGGAATGTTGTCATTTATCTCAAGAGGGTTGGAATGTAAAAGCAGTGATGTGCTTCTGAGACTTTATAAAGCTCTAGTTAGGCCCCATTTAGAATACTGTGTCCAATTTTGGGCCCCACACCTCAGGAAGGACATACTGGCACTGGAGCGTGTCCAGCGGAGATTCACACGGATGATCCCTGGAATAGTAGGCCTAACATACGATGAACGGCTGAGGATCCTGGGATTGTATTCATTAGAGTTTAGAAGGTTGAGGGGAGATCTAATAGAAACTTACAAGATAATGCATGGCTTAGAAAGGGTGGACGCTGGGAAGTTGTTTCCGTTAGGTGGGGATACTAGGACCCGTGGGCACAGCCTTAGAATTAGAGGGGGTCGATTTAGAATGGAAATGAGGAGACATTTCTTCAGCCAGAGAGTGGTGGGCCTGTGGAATTCATTGCCGTGGAGCGCAGTGGAGGCTGGGACGTTGAATGTCTTCAAGGCGGAGATTGATAAATTCTTGATCTCGCAAGGAATCAAGGGCTACGGGGAGAGTGCGGTTAAGTGGAGTTGAAATGCCCATCAGCCATGATTAAGTGGCAGAGTGGACTCGATGGGCCGAATGGCCTTACTTCCACTCCTATGTCTTCTGGTCTTCTGGTCTTAAAAATGTGATACATTTATCAAATTTTAAGTTTTTTTCTATTATATTTTATATTTTCTTTAAGTATTTTACGTATGTCCTCAGATAATATGCAATTATTACTATTCTGTATGGTATTTTCCTTTGGTCATTTTTCAATGAATTCTTGTCCAGGTTTCCAAGAAATAATTCTGCATACCTCAATCCACACACAGTTGACCTTGCAAGGCAAACCCATTTTAGTTCTCTGCTTCTTTCACAGGAGTATTGGGACCTGCAGCAATGTACAAGAGCCTCTTACCATTTCAGTCATTGGTTCTGTACTAATGGAATATGATACCCTACATGATGACTCTTTGCCCTATGCCATTCTCCCTTAATGCCTCTTTTGAACCAATTAGTCAAACATTCTGGTCTTCAGTCTCAATAATTCCCTTATACTGTTGTAAAAGAGGTCAATTATTATTTCCATGCATCCTTTCTCTCTTTCTTTGAAGTTAATCAAATAAGCCTTTCCAGTAGATCTTAAACACAATTTTTTAAGGTATCTAGGCGGTGATTACTCAGGACAGACTCTCTTTCATAACAGATCTTATTTATGGTGAGTTGGAATCATTGAACAGAACTAGTTCATATTTGGAGATAGAGAGAACTGCCGATGCTGGAGTCAGAGACAACACAGTGTGGAGCTGGAGGAACACAGGAGGTCAGGCAGCATCAGGGGAGCAGGAAAGTTGACTTTTTGGGACTGTGTTCCTCCAGTTCCACACCAAGTTCATATTTAGTATTACCTTATTTGATCAGATCATGATTATTGGTGCTGTCATGTAGGGCAATAAGGCTGGAAATGTTGTGATGTTATCATGTTGTAGGATGGACAGGGGATTAATAGAATGTTCCTTTATTTGATGGTGCAGGGAAAGTTGAAGTATCTAAGTATCTAAGACACCTGAGTCAAAGCTAGATTGCATTACACAGAAGGGACACAGACAAGATGTGCTCTGATGCTCCTGATACTGAGGAGTTCTGTGCTGTAGATCATGATGATGTACTCTTCCAAGCAGTTAGGGCTACCTCCTCAGCAGTGCCAATCTCCAAAGCTTTTCGCAGAGCACAATGTACTTAACTCTGAATGAGGCCTTTGTCTCTCACTGGAAGTTTTGCTGACTCATTTTCAAAGTCAGAGTTATAAAAGTCCAAATCTTCTGTGAGCTATTTATGTTTAAAGGTGATAGATGATATAAGATTGCAGTATTGAAATAGTAAAAGCTGCCTATGCCAGAAAAAAGTAGTATATTACATTTCATATATCTTGCTGGTTGAAAAGCTTGACTACTTACCCCGATAATAAAAACTTGTTTTGTCTCCCCAGATGTGTGAATAACGCAGCAGATGGGCCTCAAAACAGTGTGGATGATGCATTGTGTAATTACGATGAAATGCCCATTGGAGCTCGGGAATGTTCTCTCCACTGTCCAAATGACTGTGTAATGTCTGACTGGGGCCACTGGAGTACTTGCCCAAAAGTTGGTATTTTATTTTGAATGCATTTGATAAATTTACAACATTGAATGTTGCAGAAATGACAGTCGTTGATGTACTTAGGACTCGCAAGCAAAATTGACATCAGTAATGATTTGTGCAAGGAACATTTAGTCTTCATATCAATAGTTGAGATCGAAGTTGCCCAACTAAATATAAATAACATGTGCGCATATGCCCTGTGTATCTTCCTGCTTTCAACTAGTCATGCAACTTGCACCTAAGCCATCACCTCTAAACATGCAATTTAGACAGCTGATCAAATCCAAAGCAAAGAAATGGAATACCAGTCAGTCTTGTTGATTGTTTTACTTTATAGACTCAGAACTAACATTCCTTCTTAATATTCTTGTCTGATTGTTGAAAGACGTTATTATTGTTTTTGCATGTGACAAATTCAAATTGTGAGTACTTATACCTTCAAAAACTCTTAGTTAACTGACAAAAACCAAAACAATTTCAGATGTGATTTGAGTGCATTGATTCCTTAGCATCAAAATTTAAATTTGCCCTTCTTATGAGCAATTCAAGATATGCAATAAATGCTGACCTTTTCATTAATACGCACATCGATGAATAAATATTTTAAGGAAGTGCCAGATCATTAACGGTTAAGTATCTCTTTTAAGTGAAAGCTAAGAGATAATGACACTTGATAGAATTGGTTCCTTTTTCTTACGCTCTTAAATTATTTGAGCTGAATATTGAAACAATGTTGTTATGTCCAGTATTGTTGCATTATAACGTCACTGACTTTCACTTTTAAGATTTAACATTGCAATTGGTTGGAAAACTAAGATGAAAAGCAGAAATCTGCTGCGTGAGTGTCAAAAACAAAAAAAAAATCAACCCTTTTGTAGTGTCAGAAAGTAATTAATTTAAAACAGTGTTATTTATTCAAGAAGTGACATTTCAGTTCCTTTCTAAACAGAAGAGAAATGTAATTAGTAACTACAAGCTGGTGCAGTTTTTAAATGGTTTCTAAGGCTAGTCAGTGCTTAAGCATCTTATTATGATAAGTTCTGTTTCCCTCTGCGATCTCGTAATTGGAGCTGAGAGCGACTAAATGCCAATATGTTAATATATTGTGAGTAGCTGACTGAAGCAGTTTTAAATACTGTTGAGTTCTGTTGTCTTATTAATTATTGTCTGTTTGTCATTTGTACCTACTCAGAGTAACAGAGTGCTTTAGGTACCCAGTGATTGCTGCACTCATTTACTGAGTCCCATCTGCTTTAATGTGCTAACTTTAAGAGGAGCAGTCACTTTCAGTTTTACATGTTTTAACGTATATTGTTAAAAATCAGATACACAAGCAGACTGAAGCACTGCGTAATAGGCTAGCTAATGATAAAGAACAGTCATTCAAAGTTTTACTTTCCTGTTTTTAATTATATTATAGTATACTGAGGTCAATGGTAAAAATAACTGGGGTACATTTAACAACTTTCATAAGAGTGCGCCGTTCATTCAATAAGTAACACATGATTAATGATAAACTGTTTTTTTTCAACTGTCTTTGTTAATTATTTAGAGTAACATTTTTAAAAAAGCTGACCTAACCCTAGTAATCTACTGAAGATATTTTTGTGGTATCCAACCGCAATAAGCAAAAATGGCACAAATTTCAGCAAAATGACGAACTCAAGACATCAATGAGATTGCAGCAGTTCATTGCTGGAAAACATATTACAAAGTATTTACAACACAGAGACAGCCATTCAGCCCATAAAGTGCTCCTTATAATCTCTCTTCCAATCTTTAGCATCTAACTTCAAAAGCGTATCTGTCTAATCCATTCTCCCTCATAGATTTATCCAGCCTGCCATTGAATTAGTGTATGGTATTCACCTCAACTTTATCTACATGCAGTGTGTTCCATGTTCAAATCATTCTGTGGGTAAAACATTTCTCTGAATTTGCTGCTAGATCCATTTGTGACCATATTAACTGCATTTACTTACATGTAGAAAACACCTCTTTATGTCTACATTCCCAAACACTTTCATAAACTTAAAGATCTCCAGATACACATGAACAGCACAATTTTCAAGTTCATCTCCAAACCATGCACCATCCTCATTTTTAACTATATTGCTGCTCCTTCAGGGTCACTGGAACAAAGCTCTGGAACTCTTGTGTTAACAGCATTGTAGGTGTACTGACAACAAATGAACTGCAACCGTTCAAGAAAGGAGCACACCAAAATTTTCTCAACGGCAATCAGGGATGAGCAATAAATGCCAGGCTAGCAAATGTAACCTCATGACAGACAATATATAAAGATTTGTTCGCAGTTCTCAAAATGTAGCCCAATAGATTTTTGTATAAATTGAACTCATTCAGTATCTCCCTTTAAAAGTTAAGACTGATGATATTTTTCAAGGCTTTATTAGACTTTTTGCCACATTTGCTACTTGTTCATCTCTACTCCTGGCCCACTCTGTTCATCTATCCCATTTAGAAATTAACTCTTTGCAAATTTTGTAGCCTCATTATTTTTCCTAGCAAAATGCAGAACTTCATATGCATCTACCTTAAAGTTGCCAATTAGAAGCCCATTCTGCAGGTTTATTTGCACCTCCCTCTAACTTGTTGCAATCTAAATAAATCTGCTAGATTACCCATATCTACCCTTTAAATCACTACTTCAGAGTTCAACAAAGTTGACCACCTTTGCTTTTAGATCCTTGCTGTTTCTTCTTATATTTTCAATTTCTCGAAGTTTTTACGCTACATTGTTAAATAAGAATTCTATTATGTTTTCTGTGACGAACATAGCCATGTTCTATTTCCTGCCTCATTTCACAGAAATAATGTTTTTTTTTAAACAATATGTTATTATGCACCGATACAATGAACAGGGGTTTCACACTGTCTAATTTGATTAGATAATGAATTATCTCATTCCTGTTACAAGTGTATTTTTTAATCGTCTTCTCACATTTGTCTTCCTGTAAATATCAAGGCAAAGTTATTATTTTACCTTCTGGCTGTCATTATCCGTGAGCTTATCTTATGTATAATTTTGTGGTCTTATCCCTGTCCTGAATTTTCTATTGGCTTTATGTGACTTGGAAAACTTTACTATTTCATTTTAGATCTGTTGTTAATTCAGTTTTGTTCTTTTTTGTCTTTTGTTATTTCTCATTTATTCCTGTTTCTTGTTCTCTCCTTTGTTACATTTGTGTTTAGTGTATTTCGTTTGCTCTTGTTTAGTGTAGTTAACTAACGGGTTTGTTTTTACATTTTCGTGGGATATGTTTCACCTGGAAGCTTGTTGATTGGTACTTTAATTGTTCCCCTTTATTGTTTTATTTCTTTATTTGTCAGCAATGTTTTCCCTTTTATTTTCTATATGGGCATTCTCATTCTTTTGATTTTTTTTTCAATATTCATGTCATTTATGCTTTTTCTTAACCTTTAACTTAAACGTGGTGTTTGGGAATTTGATAATGTTGACATGCATGACTTGAAAGGAGTGCATTCCAATGATGAAACTGTTGGAAATGGAACAGGATGAAAATATAGGGATACGGATGGACAGAGGTCTGTGGCAGACTCATCATAAATTACATTCATTTGAATACAGAGGCCTTGGAAGATGATAAGGCTGAGGAGATGGTTCATGTGGCATTTGGTTTCGAGAACTTACATTCAGGGTGATGTTTAATGCTAATGCGCTTGGGCATTCTGAGGTCAAGAAAGAAGTGGTGTTAGGTCTATTGAAGAGAATTAAGGTAGGTTAGTCCTCAGGACCCAATGGGATTTACCTCAGGTTATTGACAGAGTCAAGAGAGGAGATTTCTGGGGCCTTGACCAAGATATTTGTATCTTCTCTAGCCACTGGGGCAGTCTCTGAGGACTGGTGAATAGTTATTTTGAGAATGTTGTTCCTCAGTTCAAGAAGGGAAATAGGGATAATCCAATAAATTATTGACTGGTGAGTCTTACATTGGTGGTTGGGAAGCTATTGGAGAGGATTCTTAGGGATAGGGTCTGCACGCATTTGGAAAAGCATGGCTTAATTAGAGACATTCAACATGGCTTTGTACGAGGCATGTTATGTCTTATTAACTTGATTGATTATTTTTCAAGGAAGTGATGAGGGTAAAGCAGTGGATGTTTTTAAAATGGATTTTATTAAGGCTTTTGACAAGATCCCTCATGGTAGGCTTATCCAGAAGATTAAGATACATGGGATCTACAGTGGCTTGGCGATTTGGATTCAGAATTGGCTTGCCAATAGAAGGCTGAGGATAGAGATGGAAGGGTGTTTTTTTGGTTGGAGTTCCATGGCTAATGGTGTTCTGCAAGGATCCATACTGAAGCCTCTGTTGTTTGTGATTTATATAAATAAATTGGATGAAAAAGTAGTTGTGTGGGCTAGTAAGTTTGCAGACAACACAACGATTAGGGGAGTTGTGGATAGTGTAGAAGGTAATCAAAGGATACAGCGGGATATAGATCAGTTGCGGTTATGGATGGAGAAACGGCAGATGGAGTTGAATCCGGATAAGTGTGAGGTGCTGTGCTTTGGGAGATCAAATGCAAAGGGAAAGTATATGGCTAATGGCAGAACCCTGAACACTATTGATGTACAGTGGGATCTTTGGGTCCTAGTCCGTAGCTCCCTGAAAGTGGCCACACAAGTAGATAGTGTGGTCAAGGAGACATATCGCGTGCTTGCCTTTATTGGTCAGGGAATTGAGTGCAAGAGTTAGGAAGTAATGTTGCAGCTTTATATAAGTTTTGTTAGGCCGCACTCAGAGAACTGCATTCAGTTCTGGTCGCCATATTACAGGAAGCATGTGGAGACTTTGTCGAGTGTGCAGAAGAGGGTTACCAGGATGCTGCCTGGATTAGAGTGTATGAGCTATAAGGAGAGGCTGGACAAACCAGGGATTCTTTCTCTGGAGTGGCAGAGGCTGAAGGTAGACATAGTAGAAGTTTGTAGAATCATGAGAGGCACAGATAGGGTTGACAGTCAGAATCCCTTTTTCCCCAGAGTTGAAATGTCTAGTAATAGGGGGCATGCATTTGAGGTAAAAGGGGGAAAGTTCAAAGGAGACATGAGGGGCAAGTTTTTTACGCAGAGAGTAGAAGGTGCCTGTACGGTGCTGCCTGGGGTACTGGTGGAGGCAGGTATGCTGGCAGTGTTTAAGGGCTTTTAGATAAACACATAAATAAACAAGGAATGGAGGGAGATAGCAAGGTGTAGAGCTGGATGAACACAGCAGGCCAAGCAGCATCAGAGGAGCAGGAAAGCAGACGTTTCAGGCCTAGACCCTTCTTCAGAAATGAAGGTTATAGGGTCACATAAATGAAGAAGGGTCTAGGCCCGAAACGTCAGCTTTCCTGTTCCTCTGATGCTGCTCGGCCTGCTGTGTTCATCCAGCTCCACACCTTGTTATCTCAGATTCTCCAGCATCGGCAGGTCCTACTGTCTAAGGAATGGAGGGATATGGATGATGGACAAGCAGAAGGGATTAGTTTAATTTGGCATCATGTTTGGCACAACACTGTGGGCCAAAGGGTCTGCTCCTGTGCTGTGCTGTTTGGTGAATTCAAAGGAGATGAGATGGAGGTTTAAATTACTGAGAATGTAGAGTTGTTTATGCAAAACCTTTGATTCAATTATATTTTGGTCATGAGGTTGACAGGCAGAAACATCCAAACAGAAGTGATGTTACATAATAAGGTACGTAGAAGGGAAAAGATGCCAGCAGAGGACATCCCAAGTTGGGACTTTGTGGGCATATCATCATGGTGATTATTTATGTATTAGTATAGCCTTTGATAATGGACAAGTAAACTAGGTTTCAGAAGTAGCCACAATGCCAAATACGTCACTTACATCACAGGTTTTTTTTCACACATGAATGACCTTCTGCAGGTGGGAGAGAGAATGGATGAGGCTGGGGAAGGGACGAGACGGAACAAGTAGGTCTGGGGTGGAAAGAAATTGCATGGTGCTGGCAGGGGAGGGGAGAGAAACCCAATCATCCTTTCCCAACCCCAGCTTGATACCCCCTCCCTCAGCCTGATCACCCACCCAGCAAGATCCTCTTAATTCCTGACAAGTAAGGAGTTGAAAGTTTATCAGGAATTGGCAGCACTGTTACAATCAGATCAACAATGATTAATTGAATGGTGGAGTAGCAGTGAGAGACTGAATGGTCCACTTCTGCTTCTGATTTGGGATCAAGTGAATGTCTTGAAGGGTATGTAAGAATAGGGGCATACTTAAGAGGGAAATCAGAAGAGCAAAAAAGGGGATATGAGATAGCCTTGACAGATAAGGTTAATGAGAATCCAAAGGGATTCAAAAAATAAATTAAGTGCAAAAGAGCAACCAGGGAGACAATAAGGCACCTTAAAAATCAATGAGGCAGTCTATGTGTGGAACCACAGGAGATGAGTGAGATATTAAATGAATACTTTGTGTCAGTACTTCAGAGATAGCAAGAACTGCAGATGCTGGAGTTAGAGTCAACACAGTGTGGAGCTGGAGGAACACAGCAGGTCAGGCAGCATCAGAGGAACAGTAAAGTCGACGTTTTGGAACAGGACCCAACCCAAAACATCGACCCTCCTGTCCCTCTGATGCTTCCTGACTTGCTGTGTTCCTCCAGCTCCACTGTGTTGAATTTGTGTCAGTACGTGCTGTGCAGAAAGACATGGAAGCTAGGGAACATGGGGAAATAAACAGTGATGCCTTGTAAACAGTCCACATTACAGAAGAAGTTGTGCTGGAGGTCTTAAAATGCATAAAGGTAGATAAGTCCCTGGGACCTGATCAAGTGTATTCCAGGTCTTTGTGGGAAGCTAAGGAAGAAATTGTGGGGCCCTTAACAGAGATATTTGTACCATCTACAGCCGCGGTTGAGGTGCTGGAAGAATGAAGAGTGGCTAATGTTGTGCCTTTATTTTAGAAAGATTGCAAGGAAAAGCCAAAGAACAATAGACCTGTGAGTCTGACGTAATGTGGTGGATAAGTTGTTGGAGGGGATTCTGAGAGAAAGGGATTTACCTGCATTTGGACAGGCAAGGACCGTAAGAAACAAGATCATAAGACATAGGAGCAGAAATTAGGCAATTCAGCTCATTGACTCTGCTCCGCCATTCAATCATGGCTGATAAGTTTCTCAACCCCATTCTCCTGCTTTCTGCCCATAACCTTTGATCCCCCTTGACAATCAAGAACCTAGCTGTCTCTGTCTTGGACGTTCTCAATGACCTGGCCTCCACAGCCTTCCGTGGCAGTGAATTCCATAGATTCACCACTTTCTGGCTAAAGAGGTTTCTCCTTATCTCCGTTCTAAAAGTTCTTCCCTTTACTTTAAGTCTGTGCCCTCAGCTCCTAGTCTCTCCTACCAATGGAAATATCTTCCCAACATCCACTTCATCCAGCCCACTCAGTATTCTGTAAGTTTCAATTAGATCCCCCCTCATCCTTCTAAACTCCGAGTATAGACCTGGAGTCCTCAAACGTTCCTCACACGTTAAGCCTTTTGTTCCTGGGATCATTCACGTGAACTTCTTCTGAACCCACTTCAGGGCCAGTACATCCTTCCTGAAATAGAGGGCCCAAAATTGCCCACAATACCCTAAATGTGGTCTGACCAGAGCTTTATAAAGCCTCAGAAGTACATCCCTGCTTTTATATTCTAGGGCTTTTGGAAATAAATGCCAACATTGTATTCGCATTCCTAACTTCCAACTCAGCCTGCAAGTTTACCTTAAGAGAATCTTGGACTGGAACTCCCAAGTTCCTTTGCACTTCAGATTTCTGAATTTTTTCTCTATTTAGAAAATAGCCCATGCCTCTATTCTTCCTAACAATGTGCATGACCTCACTTTCCCACGTTGCATTCCATCTGCCAATTCTTTGCCCATTCTCCTCACCTGTCCAAATCCTTCTGCAGTCTCCCCACCTCTTCATTAGTACCTGCCCCTCTACTAATCGTTGTATCATTGCAAAACCTAGCCAGAATTCCCCCAGTCCTTCATCTAAATCATTAATATATAAAGTGAAGAGTTGTGGTCCCAACATTGACCCTTGTGGAACACCACTAGTCACCAGCTGCCATCCTGACAAGGATCCTTTTATCGCCATGCTCTACTTTCTGCCAGACAACCAATCTTCTATCTACGCTGGTGCCTTGCCTCTAACACCAGGGCCCTTTCTTACTCAGCAGCCTCCTGTGTGGCACTGATTAGGGAGAGTCAGTATAGCTTTGTACGTGGGAAATTATGTCTCATTAACTTTGTTGAGATTTTTTAAGGATGTGACTAAGAAGATTGAAGAGGGCAGAGTGGTAGATATTGCTTACGTGGACTGTAGAAATCCTTCAACAAGGTTTTGCACGGTAAACTGGTTAGTAAGGTTAAATCACATGGGATC
The DNA here is from genome assembly GCA_024137785.1 of Ginglymostoma cirratum. Taxonomy (NCBI): domain Eukaryota; kingdom Metazoa; phylum Chordata; class Chondrichthyes; order Orectolobiformes; family Ginglymostomatidae; genus Ginglymostoma; species Ginglymostoma cirratum. The sequence goes on from JAHRHZ010000144.1 coordinate 67,474,469, forward strand.
TAGGAAGATCTAGCCAATTGGATACATAATTGGCTGGAGAGTAGGAGACTGAAGGTGATGGTAGTGGGTTGTTTTTCAGACTGGAAGTCCATGACCAGCAATGTTCCACAGGGATCGGTGGTAGGTCCACTGTTGTTTGTCATTTATACTAACGATTTGGATGAGAATATAGGAAGCATGGTAAGTAAGTTTGCAGATGACATCAACATCAATGGTATAGTGGACAGTGAAGAAGACTATCTAAGAGTACAATGAGATCTTGATCAGCTGGTCCAATAGGCTGAGGAATGGTTGATGAGTTTAATTTAGATAAATATGAGGTTTTGCATTTTAGTAAGATAAGCCAGGGCAGGACTTACACAGTTAATGGCTGACACTTGGGGAATGTTGTCAAACAGAGACACCTAGGGGTTCAGTTACTTAGTTCCTTGAAAGTGGCATCATGAGTAGACAGGGTGGTGAAGAAGCCATTTAGTACACTTACTTTCATTGGTCAGAGAGCTGAGTATAGGAGTTGGGATGTCATGTTGTGGCTGCATAGAACATTAATGAGGCCACTTTTGGAGGACTGTCTACAGTTCTTGTTGCTCTGCTTTTGGAAGGATATTACTTAAATTGGAAAGGGTGCAGAAAAGAATTACAAAGATGTTACCAGAACTGGAGGGTTTAAGTTTTAGGAAGAGGCTGGGACTTTTTACCCTGGCATGTAGGTAGTTGAAGGATGACCTTAAATAAAACATCGAACATAGAACAGCACAGCACAGTACAGGCCATTCGGTCCACAATGTTGTGCCAACCTATTTTATCCTGCTCTTAGATCAAACTACCCTGCATACCCAACATTTTACTATCATCCACGTGCCTATCCAAGAGTTACTTCCATGTCCCTAACGCATCTAACTCCACTACCATCACCGGCAGCGCATTCCACACACCCACCACTCTCTGTGTAAAGAACCTACCTCTGACATCTCCCCTATACCTTCCTCCAATCACCATAAAATTATGCCCCCTCGTAATAGTCATTTCCGCCCTGGGAAAAATGCCTCTGGCTATCCACTCTACCTATTCCTCTCATTATCTTGTACACCTCTAAAAAGTCACCTCTAATCCTTCTTCACTCCAATGAGACAAGCCCTAGCTCCCTCAATCTTTCCTCATAAGACCTGCCCTCCAGTCCAGGCAGCATCCTGGTAATTCTCCTCTGCACCCCTCTCTAAAGCTTCCACATCTTTCCTGTAATGAGGTGACCAGAACTGAATATTCCAAGTGTGGTCTAACCAGGGTTTTAGAGACCTGCAGAGTAAACTCGCGGCTCATAAACTTAATTCCCCTGCCAATGAAAGCCAACACACCACACACCTTCATAACCATCCTATCAACTTGCGTAGCAACTTTGAGGGAACTATGAACGTGGACCCCAGGATCCTTCTGTTCCTCCACACTGCCAAGAATCCTGCCATTAACTGTGTATTCTGCATTCAAATACGACCTTCCAAAATGAATCACTTCACACTTTTCCGGGTTGAATTCCATCTGCAACTTCTTTGCCCAGCTCTGCATCCTGTCAATGTCCTGTTGTAACCTACAACTGCCCTCCACGCTGTCCACAACTTCACCAATCTTCGTGTCAATGGCAAACTTACTAACCCACCCTACCATTTCTTCATCCAAGTCTTTTATAAAGATCACAAAGAGCAGAGATCCCAAAACAGATCCCTGCGGAACACCACTGGTCACTGAGCTCCAGGCTGAATACTTTCCATCTACTACCACCCTCTTTCTTCTATTGGACAGCCAATTCTGTATCCAGACAGCCAAATTACCCTGAATCCCATGCCTCCTTATTTTCTGAATGAGTGTACCATGGAGGACCTAATCAAATGCCTTGCTAAAATCAATATACACATATCCACTACTCTACCTTCATCAATGTGTTTTGTCACATCCTCAAAGAATTCAGTGAGGCTTATGAGGCATGATCTGCTCCTCACAAAGCCATGCTGACTATTTCTAATCAAACTGTGCTTTTCCAAATAATCATAAATACTATCTTTTGGAATCCTCTCCAGTAATTTGCCCACCACAGAAGTAAGACTGGCTGGCCTATAATTCCCAGGTTTATCCCTATTGCCTTTCTTGAACAAAGGAATAACATTTGCCACTCTCCAATCATCTGGTACTACTCCAGTAGACAGTGAGGACACAAAGATCATCACCAAAGGTGCAGCAATCTCTTCCTTCGTTTCCCATCTGGCCCAGGGGACTTATCTTTCCTCATGTTTGTCAAAACTTCTAGCACATTCTCCTTCCTAACATCAAAGTGTTCAAGCATATCAGCCTGTTTCACACTGTCCTCACAGATGTCAAGGTCCTTCTCACTGGTGGATACTGTAGCAAAGTATTCAAGAAGAACCTTCCCTACCTCCTTCGACTCCACTATCCCTGACCGGCCCCACCTTCACTCTGGTCGTCCTCTCGTTCTTCACGTAAGCATAGAAAGCCTTGGGGTTTTCCTTAATCTTACCTGCCATGGCTTTTTCATACCCCCTTCTAGGTCTCCTAAGTCCATTCTTCAGTTCCTTCCGGGCTACCTTGTAGCCCTCTAGAGCCCTGTCTGATCCTTGATTCTTCAGCCTTAAGTAAGCTTCCTTCTTCCGCTTGGCTATATATTCTATATGTCTTGTCATCCAAGGTTCCTTCACCTTACCATCCCTTCCTTGCCTCAGTGGGACAACCCGATCCAGAACTCATAGTAAGTGCTCCTTCAACAACCTCCACATTTCTGTTGTGCATTTCCCTGACAACGTCTGTTCCCAATTTATGTTCCACAGTTCTTGCCTAATAACGTGATAATTACCACTCCCCCAATTCAATACTTTCCCAAACTGTCTGCTCCTATCCCTCTCCATGTCTATAGTAAAGGTCAGGGAGTTGTGATCACTATCACCGCAATGCTCTCCCACCGAGAGATCTGACACCTGGCCTGGTTCGTTGCCAAGAACTAAATCAAATATGGTCTCCCCTCTAGTCATCCTATCTACATATTGAGTCAGAAAACCTTCCTGGACACACCTGTCAAAATCTGCTTTATCCAAACTGTGTGCACTTAGGAGGTTCCAGTCAATATTAGGGAAGTCACCCATGACAACAACCCTATTAACTTCGGCACCTTTCCAAAATCTGCCTCCTAATCTGTTGTTCAGTATGTCTGTTGCCAATGGGGGTTCTATAGAAAACTCCCAATAAAGTGTCTACTCCTTTCCTGTTTCTGACTTCCACTCATACTGACTCAGTAGACAAACCCTCCTCGACAACCTCCCTTTCTGTAGCTGTGATAGCATCCCTGATTAGCAATGCCACTCCCCTACCGCTTTTACCTTCCTCCCCATTTCTTTTGAAACATCTAAACCCCGGAACTTCAAAAACCATTGCTGCCCCTGTGTTACCCAAGTCCCTGTAGTGGCAACAACATCATAGCTCCAAGTACTGATCCATTCTTTAAGTTTGTCACCCGTATTCTTGACACTTCTTGTGTTAAAATAGACACATTTCAACCCGTCGTACTGACTGCAACTTTGCCCTATCAACTGTCTATCCTTTCTCACAGACTCTCTGCATACTGTGACCCTGTAGAAGTTTATTAAATCATGAGGGGCATGAGGAAAATAGCAAAGGTCTTTTCCCTTGGGTATGGGAATTGGAGGGCTTAGTTTAAGGTGCGAGGGGCAACTTTTTCACACAGTTGGTGGTGCAAATAGGGAAGGAACTGTCACAGGAAGCGGTAGATGCAGGTAAAGTTACAATATTTAAAAGACATTTGAACAAGTACATGAATAGGAAAAGTTTAGAGGTATATGACCCAAACACAGGCAAATGGGACTCGTTTAGTTTGGGAAATCTAGTTAGTGTGGACAGATTGAATGTTTCCTTGCTGTATGACACTATGATTATATGATTCATATGTTTTTATGTCTGTTCACATGAATTAAACACTGATTTCACATCAAATTTCATTATTTTGCATTAAACTTTTGAAAAATGCAAAATTAATGGAAATTAAAACTAAATGCTTATTTACCTAAAGTAACATTTTTAAGCTCACTCTTACTTTTGCATAGCGTGCCCAAAACTATTGACAAATATGTTCCTCTGTCTCTAACTGAGGTAGAGTGGCAGAAAGCTAAATATGTCATCAATAGGTTTTTGTATTGTGATATTTCTGATTATGTTTAATAACTTGTTTGTAGATGTTTTAAAAATGACAGCAAGGCCCAGATTTTGTTCAACCTGTAAGACAAAGTATCAGACAGTAGCTCCACTTTGTGTCAGAAGAAGAGAAGACAGGGCATGTGGTTCAAACCGTTTCATTAAAGCGTTCGTAATGTAACTGGGTGTGGTACTACGACAATCATTTTGAAAGGGAGTGACTAAAACCACTTCCTGATGCGAGGGTTTTGATCATATCAGTCACTGCAGCACAAACTAAAATTTAACAAGTACTATTTCATTGTTGCTAAAATAGGATTAAGACCTGCATGAAAGCATGCCTGTGCAAGGGAGCATTGAATTTTGCTAGCACAAAATGCAAAAAGAAATTAATTCCAGCATTTGCTGTATTTTGACTTTAGATTTAGTTTTGTGCAAACATTGATATTCACATTTGTGCATTTGGATATCTATCTATAGGAATGTAACATCTTGAACATTCGTGTTCGAACCCGATATCCTCTACGCTTACCAGCCAATGGGAAAACCTGCCCCAAAGTCTCTGAAGTGGAGCCCTGCATTCTCAACAAAAACTGCTTTCACTATCATTACAACATCACAGGTAGCGGGGAATTCAAAAATCACATAAACTGAAACCCTCTGAAAAAATGCTTAATTTTTACTTTTATTGTAAATTTCTAAATAAAAGCAGCAGCTGGTGAATTAGAGGGTTAGATCCATTGTTACAATTCCTGACTTGACCTTCAAATTATGTCATGATCTCATCAGCAACCAGTAAATTTTATTATTCAAGGGAAGGGCTTAATAGTAACATTCAGAGCACCAGACTAATATTCTGGGGATTTGTGTTCAAAACCCACCATGGCAATCAAATTCAATAAAATAATCTAGAATTCTTAAAAATGCCAGGCTAATGGTAACCATTGTTGATTGTCATAAAAACCCGTCTAGTTTAGTAATTTTCTTCGGAGAAGGAAATCTGAAGGGCTTCCCAGTCTTGGTCTGCATGTGACTCCAGACCCACAGCAATGTGGTTGACTCCTACCTTCTTTCTAGACAATTCAGGATGAGCTGCCCTATCCAGTCATATCCCATGCAAGAATGAAGGAAACAAAATAAACAATCCAGTCTGAGATAACAAAGTGTAGAGCTGGATGAACACAGCAGGTCAAACAGCATCAGAGGAGCAGGAAGGCTGACGTTTTGGGCCTAGACCCCTCTTCAGAAAACAATCCAGTCTACTGTGTTCTCTACTCACAGTGCATCCTCCTCTATGTTGGCGAGACCAGCCACAGACTGGGTGACTTTTTTGTGGAACATCTCCCCTCTGTGAAAGAATGAACCTAACCTGACAGCCACTTGCCATTTCAATGCACCATTTTGTTCCCACATTAACATTTCTGTCCTAGGCCTGCTACAGTGTTCTAGTGGTGCCCAATGTAAATTGGAGGAACTGCATTCTGCCCTTTCCTACTTATGCACTTTCCAGCCTTTGGGGCTCAGCATTGAGTTCAGCAACTTCAGAGCATGAACACTGCCCTTTCAGCATGGGTTCAATTGCCACACTGGCTGAGGTTGTTATCAAGGACCTTCCTTCTCAATCATTCCCCTTGCCTGAGGTATGGTGACCCCCAGGTTTAAACCATTACCAGTTGTTTCTTTCTAATGAGAGAGCAGGCCTATGGTCTGGTAAGACTACAGCAACATTAACTTGTTTTTTTTTTCTCTCTACATCATTTGCTTCAAAAAGGAAATCTAACTTGAGGGCAGAATGAAAAACCCCATATTGTTCAAATCCATCTGCCCAAGTTGAAATTCAAAACAAAAGTGAAGGTCAACAGAAGCAGAAAGCTTGCCTGTATAACAAAACCTACCAACAGAGCAACATGAGTAAGGCTATTTGATTATGTAAAATTAAACAATGTCGCAGTCCGAATCATGAGTGGAGTTAAAAAACAAAAGAACTGCAAATGCTGTAAATCAGGAACAAAGATAAAGTTGCTGGAAAAGCTCAGCCGGTCTGGCAGCATCTGTGAATGAGAAAACAGAGTTAATGTTTCTGGTTTGGTGACCCTTCTTCAGAATGAAGTGGAGTTGCTAGTCAACGTTCAGGTTCACATTAGAAACGTTAAAACAGCAGAGTCAAACCACTACAATCGTTTGGAGAAATCCAGACAGAAAGGTTAGATTACTTGGAATTATGCAGGAATGAAGAGAAGAAAAAAGGTTGTTCTTCTAATTCAGTTTTATCAAGTTATGATGTTTTTAAAAATTAAACGCATACTAGTGCTTATGTTTAAGCAGAAGCAGCTGACCTTAGGGACCTGATGCTGCTAATTGCTCAGAAGCATTATCAAGAAGTTGGTGATGGCTGCTGGGAATGCACCCAGTGAGGTCCTAAATCATCAAGGCAGTCAAGCCACCACTGAGTAATATCAAGATGGGAGATCATCGAGGTTCAGGGTGTAGTTCAGCATGAAAATAATTTAAAATCATTATCCCATTGATGATGACATTTTGCCCATGGTCATAGAAAAAGCCCCTCAACTTCAGATGTGCAGGCTGCTGCCAGGCAAATGGGAGACTTCCAGTGTGAATCCCCTGAACCCATCAGAGGGCTTTCCCCCACCACCAGAGGCGATCTGCTCTATAATTCTCCACATTGGTCACTTAAAACCAACCTGCCTTGCCAAGAACCCCTGACCCTGGATTTACCTGAGCTGCTTGGCTTTGTAGGACAGCCCATAGTGCCAGCAGTGACCAGTGATCCTGTTGGCACTGGCAATTTGCAGAGATTTTGGCCATCCAATTGTTGTGTACTCCTCTAAGGCAGGAATTCCTCCTGAGAAAGGGACAGAAGTCACACCTTACAGCAATTATCACTGTTCCCAGCAATAAATGGCAGTGGTAGCCAACTGAAATATGGATAAAAACAAAGTTGCTGAAAAAACTCAGCAGGTCTGGCAGCATCTGTGAAGGAAAAAGCAGAGTTAACGTTTCGGATCTGGTGATCCTTCCTCAGAACTGACTTCCCCAGTTCTGAGGAAGGGTCACCGGACCCGAAATGTTAACTCTGTTTTTTCTCCCTTCACAGCTGCTGCCAGACCTGCTGAGCTTTTCCTGCAACTTTGTTTTTGTCCCTGATTTCCAGCATCTGCAGTTCTTTGTTTTAGTTTGTTCTCCACATCATCATTCATGTAAAATATTTAGTTTTGACCTCTCTCTGTTCTCTTATTTTTATGAGTTCGCATTGAAGTTTCTGCTCCAAACTTTCTATTTTATTTCCTTCAAAGTCTGAATGAACTTAAGTCAACACTTTTACTGGAGCCATTTATTTTGGTGAGTGCTATTGATTTCAGTCATGACAAATTGTAAAGTTCAGGAAATACAATTTAACGACACTTATCCCATTCCTTGCAGGTATAAAACACCTCTGCTATCAAACCCTTTACAAAATTAATTTCCTAAGCAAATGTAACCTTCACAGCTATCAATATTCTTTCCTGAAAGGAAATAGATAGTAATGTAGGATTGAACATCACCACATCATCTTTGACCCTCACGTCACTGTGCTAAATTCTAAAGTTGCCAGTAGTTGCATGCAAAAGTGAATGAAGCCCATTAGACACCAGCACTGCTCCGCAGAGCCTTTTGAAATATTGAAACATTGTACATGTATGTATAAAAGTGATTGGTGTGAAGACAATTCTTTTTGATTGGGTCATAATGTTTGTTTCTCTGTAGACCTGTCGGCAATTAAAAGCAAATTATTGTGTTTGAATTAATGATATTTACCACTATGTTAATTGTAACAGGTACAACCATAAACTTCGGTCAATGCAGTGACCTTTTCTGGATGTGGTTTCTTTTCATGTTCTCAGAATGGAGTACTTGCCAGCTGAGTGATAATGCAGTTTGTGGACAAGGGCTAAAGATTCGTTTGCTTAATTGTGTGCGAAGTGATGGAAAGTTGGTCGATAGCAACTACTGTGAGAAGGTGAGATCTCAATGTGCAGTGTGGTTTCATGGCTGAACCTGGTTGGTTTGGAGGTGCAATTGAAATGGACGGTTAATTGCATAACACTTGCATTAGATTATTGTGTGTGACCTTATTCATACACTTTCCCCTTCAAAAATCACTTCCAATCATTTAGATGTAAAACAGCAAAAGCTGTTAACAAGGAACTGTTGTATATATTGCATAATGAGATTTAATAGTTCAATTTTTTTCTAACATTTTCTAACATAACACATTGTCAATATTATGAGCAGTGAAATCGTATTTGGCAAGGTACGTCAGTAATTCCTTTCACATGCTCCCTGTCCCTATAGCTTCACAGCACAGTTGGAGAGATATGTTGTGTGTTGGGAACAATGGATTGTTTGAGCCCGGTGAATATTGCCAAGTTGTATTGATTCAGGTGCACACCTGTAAAAAAGAAACTGCCTGATTTCACTTCAATTAAGGAAAATGAGTTAAGGCCTTCATTGCTTTGCTTTCCATCTTCAACTTTCTTATATTGTTATGTCCATGGTGATACAGTGCTCCCATAACTCTTGAAACTTGATTTTTAGATGCCTAACTCTTTTTTATTTTGGAGGGGTTGTTTCTGTTGCACTTATGATGGTCAGAGAAAAATAACAAACTTCTTTCAGTGTCAGCTTTGGCTCAGGTGGTACTGACTTAACTCAGAGTCAGAAAGTTTTGGGGTAAAGACTCATTCCAGAAGAAATGTGAAACTAAGACTCCTCCTCCCTTGTAAAATGTCTCAAGGTGCTATTTTGAAGAACAGAAATGCTAACTCTGGTGTCCTGGACAGTATTATTCCCAAATTAACATTATAAAAATAAATGGTCTTGTCAGTATCAAGTTATTTATAAGAGCAGTGCAATGCTCAAATTGCTTTTCCTACACTACAACAGTGACCACATTTCCAAAGTATTTCTTTAGTATAACATGCTTTCGGGCATCCTGTGGTCATGCAAGGCACTGGATTGATGCAAAGTCTTTGTGTTTCCTTTCTCACTCATTTGTTGTTTATGATTGAATTCAACAGCTATGCTGTCTCTGCTTTGTCCCAGGTTGGGAAATTGACCCTTTTAATGAATTTTATGATTATAGGTCACACCTCAGAGGTAGGGTTTTTTAGCTGGTAGAGTTTGCCAACCCACTAGCCAAAGAATTAACAAGAAATGCATCCCTGCTGCTCACAGCAGTCCCATTGATTTGGCTGGAGATTGAACTTCCACCCCTCACCTAGCTTTGAAGTCCCAAAGTCCAGACCTATATAAGTATAGGGAGCCTCATTGTGACAGGGGAGATGATGATAAGTAGTGGAGGGTGTTGGGGGTTTGGTATCAGGAGGGGTGAGCAGGAGTTCTGGAGCTTTGTAGGATATTGCTTAGGAGAGGGAGATGAGGAGATGAAGGAGTCTTGCTGGAGAGGTTGAGGATAAGGTTGGACAGAGCACCCAATGGGGAGATTTCAGAGAGGGGGCATTATGCCTGATGTGGGCAAAGTTCTTCAGGTAAGCCCCTGTCTCCCTATTTCCTGTTCAAAGCCTGAGAAGTCTGCTAGGCTTTACCATTCTCATTGAACTCCTTCTGCATGTCTTAAAATTGCGACCATGATCGTCCTGGTCTTTGGCACCTAAAGGACCTCTGTTGAAATGAATGTGTGTAGGCCTAAATCTTGCCTTTTCCCCACATAAAATTACAGGCAGGTCAGGGACTGACAGGAGGACTGCAGGAAGTCCACCTATGGAATTCTATAGCCCCCTGCTGCAATCCTGCCAGTGGTAGACTCTAAAGTGATCAAGTGATATGGGGGAAGGGTGGGATTAGGGTATTGAGCTCAATGATCAGCCATGATCATTACTGAAGGTGGAGCAGACTCACAAACCTTATCCTGTGTCCTATCTTCTACGGTCCTAAAATTCTGCTCTGAAACATTTCATCTGTCATGAGTTTCTGCTACATTATAATTTGAAACAGTTAGACCCTTTTCCGGTTAGTTTGCTGTATTATTCTTGCTTTGTACTTGTGCAGATAGTGGCATAAATTGGTATGCTTTCAGTTGATTGGTTAACTTCACGTTCTCTCCGATGGGAAGCTTAGTGGTATCAAAAGTGGAGACTGATTACCAAAACTATATAAAGCTACCTTCACATAGTGTAAATTTCCTTAATGCCAGCAGTGTAAAAATTAGCCATTGCATCCCACTTTGCACCTCTTGACTAGAGAAATGATGGTTTCTCTGTGTTCAATTTTATTATATCTCACCTGGAAATGTCGTAGAGTCGTAGAGATGTACAGCATGGAAGCAAACCCTTCTGTCCAACTCATTCATGCCAAATAGATATCCTAAATTAATTTAGACCCTTTTGCCAGCGTTTGGCCCATATCCCTCTAAACCCTTACTATTTATGTACCCATCCGGATGCCTTTTAAATATTGCAATTGTGCCAGCCTCCACCACCTCCTCTGGCAACTCATTCCATGCACCCACCACCCTCTGCATGATAAAAGAAGCCCCTTAGATCCCTTCTAAATCTTACCACTCTCACCTTAAACTATGCCTCTGGTTTTGGTCTCACCTACCCTGGGGAAAGACCTGTCTTGCAACTAAACTGGAGACCTATTCCATTTCCCAGCCCAATACATCTCACTAAAATGAAAGCAAATGAAAAACATTAACAGACATATAACAATTACTTGAAAGAAAACTCTTCTTGCAAGAGAATTATGTCCCAATCTATTTTCTAAAATAAATTGAAGATAAGGGAAAGGTTTGGGGAATTGCAATGATGATATTATCATTAAAGTTTCCAGTGAAGAGCCACAGACATAGAGCATGAGCTGAAGCTAGCTATACAACTCAATACCTTCTATCTTTGACCCACACTCTGTTGAATCTATCTGTTCACTGGGAACATATTATTGAGGAATTAGCTCTACATTCAGATCATGCAAGAGTGACATGACTTTCTTTAAAACTTTCGCAGACTGCTGATTTCACATGGTGACGATATTATTAGCAACTAAAGGTCAAGAAAAATGTTTTTATACTTGGCAAATGGATATGTGCACTTTGATCTTTAAAGGTCAAAACTATTTTGAAGTTTGTGCCTCTGAATAACTTTTACTTATTTCCCAATTCTAAACAATGACATTTTACAATTTAATATTTCCTGTGGTGATTTATAGTTTTATTGACCCAATCTATTGTGGCAATGTGTCCAAATACATTGTTTTTGAGCTACCTGATGTAAGGCCATTCAAAACGTTGGTGAATTACCAATTCCCAATCATGCATCAAGCATGATACACCTTCACAAAGTCACCAATTAATCAGTAAAGCAAACATCAGCAAAATATATAGGCTGGTCTATACTGGAGGTTTTTTTAAGGTGAAATAATAGTGTTTGCAGCTCCTTGTTTAAAATTTATATTGAACCTAGATAGTGTAAATAGTTTAATCTAAATATTACTGCATTGCTGCTTCACCGATCCAGTCATTAACTGATTGGGATAACACTCAATTTTCATTGATAACAAGCATGGGGCTGGATGAACACAGCAGGTCAAGCAGCATCATAGGAGCAGGAAAACTTGACGTTTCGGGCCTAAACCCTTCATCAGAAATGGGGGAGGGGAAGAGGGTTCTGAAATAAATAGGGAGAGAGGGGGAGGCGGATAGAAGATGGATAGAGGAGAGGATAGTTGGAGAGGAGGCAGACAAGTCGAAGAGGCGGGGATGGAGCCAGTAAAGGTGAGTGTAGGTAGGGGGGTAGGGAGGAGATAGGGCAGTCCAGGGAGGACGGACAGGTCAAGGGGGCGGGATGATGTTAGTAGATAGGAGATGGGGGTGTGGCTTGGGGTGAGAGGAAAAACCGGTTAGGGAGGTGGAGATGAGCTGGGCTGGTTTTGGGATGCGGTTGTGGGAGGGGAGATTTTGAAGCTTGTGAAATCCACATTGATGCCATTGGGCTGCAGGGTTCCCAGGCTGAATATGATTTGCTGTTCGTGCAGCCTTCGGGTGGCATCACTGTGGCATTGTAGGAGGCCAAGGATGGACATGTCATCTGAGGAATGGGAGGGGGAGTTCGAATGGTTCGCGACTGGGAGTTGCAGTTGTTTGTTGCGAACTGAGCGCAGGTGTTCTGCAAAGCGGTCCCCAAGCCTCCGCTTGGTTTCCCTGATGTAGAGGAAGCCACAACGGGTACAGCGGATGCAGTATACCACATTGGCAGATGTGCAGGTGAACCTCTGCCTGATGTGGAAAGTCTTCTTGGGGCCTGGGATTGGGGTGAGGGAAGTGTGGGGGCAGGTGTAGCACTTCCTGCGGTTACAAGGAAAAGTGCCGGGTGTGGTGGGGCTGGAGGGGAGTGTGGAGCGGACAAGGGAGTCGCGGAGGGAGTGGTCCCTCCGGAAGGCAGATAAGGGTGGGGAGGGAAAGATGTCTTTGGTGGTGGGGTCTGACTGCAGATGGCGGAAGTGTCGGAGGATGATGC
>JAHRHZ010000144.1:67497211-67526289 GCA_024137785.1 Ginglymostoma cirratum
AGGAGCAGGAAGGCTGACGTTTTGGGTCTAGACCCTTCTTCAGAAAAAGGGTCCAAGCCCAAAATGGCAGCCTTCCTGCTCCTCTGATGCTGCTTGGCCTGCTGTGTTCATCCAGCTCTACACCTTGTTATCTCAGATTCTCCAGCATCTGCAGTTCCTGCTATCTCTGGGCTAAACGGACATTTGTTTCCTTCTGTTAAATGTGCAGCAATCTGCCAACTCTTTTAGTTGGCCTGCTGAGAACCTCTTTCTATCGTAATAGCGTTCTTCTCAAAAGCTCATTAGAGAAAGATAACACTTAACACCTGCACCGAACACTGAATATCTCCTTATGTACTTGCTTACAAATGCAGGTTTGCAGTTTTAAATTGTGTGCTACCGGTTGTGATGAATTATCAGATGCAGGAAACATGAGGTCTGAAAAGTGACAGAAAATAAATGTGTTTATATTGTTACGACCCCAGATCAGATTTCCAAATGTAAGCAGCAATCTCTTTACGGGCCAGCAACCTCTTGTATTAAAATTTAAAACGTATGAGATTCAAGGTACATCCTCAGAGAACGCCCATGAGTTTGGACAAAATAAGACAATAAGCTTTACTGTTCAAAGTTATAACAGCAATGCAATTTACAATATGTATGCAACTTGTATTGTAACATCGAGTTAGAATTAGCATGACGTAAATATGGGTAACAGGCACACTGTGACCATAGACCACAACAATTAGCAAATACAGTTAATACAGAGCCCATGGATTCCATAGCAATTCTCCAGATGTTAATGATACTATGGATCACCAAATCTTTTTGAACCTTACAAGATATTCCAATTTATTAGTTCTTCGGAATGCCCTAAAAACTGTTCCATCCTGACCTGCCTGAACAACTAGTCATGATCTGGTACTTCGCCCTCCTCTCCTTGGTCTATACTTCCCTGTAAGTAAGTATGCACTTACGCAAAAATACAACACCAGTTATTTTGTTTATTGACTGCTAGCTCCACCAAGCTAGTATTGTTTTGGGCATTTCCGTCAGCTCTCACCTCGGCCAGTGGCTCCTAGAACTACCTCCTGTGTCCTAACAGCTTCGAAGTATTCAAGTGCTTTTGGGATATCTTCCTGAGCACCAAGACAGTGACATTCCATTGCCTTCTTAGCAAACCAGCAGCAGCAGCCCAGCTTGACATTTCTGAAGAAGGGTCCAAATCTGAAACGTCAGCTTTCCTGCTCCTCTGATGCTGCTTGGCCTGCTGTGTTCATCCAGCTCTACACATTGTTATCTCAGCTTGACATGCAGCATGCTTCTGTTTGCCCCAGTCTCTCACAGACTTAACTTTCCCTTCAACTGCCTGTGTCCGTTGAACTAACATTCAAACAGCCTTGAACTCTGATGTGCGACTCATTGAAAAGCTTGCAATGAGGTCCATTCTTGTGCTAAGGCAGGTTTTAATGTAGTCACATAGCAAATATTGGAACCTCCAATTCCCTAAATGTTACAATTCACAAATTGTTGGCTTCGACTGATCAAGTGGTTAGAACACAAAAGGAATTAATCATGATATACGTACTTATCCACATCTATAAGACTCAAATATTTAAAATATAATCTCCTATGAGGTAAGCATCCTCTTAATTGATAACATTTTTTTGCTTTTCATAGGGAAGCACAACTATAATATTTGTTAGTTAGAATTTCACCTTCAGCATGTTTCATTGTTCACGTGAATACAGGCAGCTGAAAATCAATCATAGATAATCTCTTGACTGCAACCTAACTTTGAATATGTGAAAAGGAAGCCACGTTTTAGCAGAGCATAGCCACCTACTGACAATTTGAAAGTTTTTTTTGAACCATATGTAGAAGTGAATGTATTTTAAATTCAATCAATTTGGGTTAATTATGAATGAATGAAGAGATGGTAATGAAGAAAAGCTTAAGAAAATGGTTCTTTCCTCATGAGACTAGGTGAGTTTGAAATGTAACCTAGAATCATATTAAGTGGTGGAAATAAAAAGACAGAGATTATTTCCGCAGATTGATGAATTAGTAACCCTGGAGTTTAGACTCATCATAATTAGAAGATCACACACAGGTCATGGAATGCATTATACAAGCAGATTTGGTTGCAGAGGTTTTAATATTTACAATGGACTTGAATAGTTATTTGAAATTGAAACATATGTAAAGATGTGGATGAAAGACAGGAAATGGAATTAGAATAAATAGCCCCAGGTGTAAAGAATAACACTGTTATGACCACAAGACAGAACCCCAAAATATTGTGGATATTTTAAAATTGTAATTCCGAACTGTTGTTTTTAAGAGGACTTGTGCAGCCAAAGATGGCTGTGGATGTAAATTACGTGGCTGTCTGGAGAGAGAAAGACTGGTGGAACGTAACACTCCAAGTGTCAAGTAAATTTCCAAAAGACTGGATTATCATCCCTTGCAACTGCAAAAATGATAAGGGGTTGAATACCCTCTGCTCAGCAAACTAGGTCCCTGTAGATTATGTCCCAAACTGCAGACACATTTTGTGTTTTTCCCTTTGAAGACTACACGAGGACATAAATTAAAAAGCCAGTTTCATTTCTACTGGAGTATATCATTGGTACTGAACTCACCGGCCTAGGCTTGAGAGTTAGCCTGCTGTGACAGTCACAGTTGAAGTACTATCTCCTGGTTACCAATGTTGCAGATAAGTCCTTCTCTCAATCCAACTACAAATCAGTGAAAAGAAAATACAACAACAAAAGGATTCACTATCACCCTGGAAGTTGGAATTTAATCACAGTCAAAAGGAATCGGAGCTATTGAATCTCAACCAGTCTGGAAATCAATGTCAGTTTTCAACTTCCAACATCAAGGCGACCAATAATCTCCATCCACTGCAGCATCTGCAAAGTTCAACTGTCCTTTCTTCATAAACAATTCAGGACTGAGTCGTATAGCTTTCTTTTAAATGTTTATCTGTTTTTGGACCGGCATCTTAGTCTAATTTGTGGGTATGTGTGTTGTGTTACCAATTCTCATATTTGGTATTTTATAAACCCACTCAAGAAAACATGGTTGGGTTGGTTCCTTTAAAAACCCATTTGGGTCTGATAGAGAGTTACAAATTGTTGGCTCCTACTGAACAAAGAAGGAATTCATCACAATATATACAAATGAAGAGATCATTTTCAAAATAAAGAAAATGAATAAAGAAAGGGAGCCAGTTTATCCCTTCTTCCTTTGGAGCTTAACAATTTGGGGTGTCTCATCTGAACTGCAACAAATTGTGGAACCCCAAATGGGATCTCGTCACAAAACTGACAATACCTATAGCCAATTAAATGGCTACTTTTGTTTAAATGAGGGCATACATTTGCATAAGGCCCCAAGCAGGGCAAAGCAATGACAAAGGTTGATTAACTCATATCCATTGCTTCAAATACAGGCAGCGTGATAATTTAAATAATATTAGTGAGCAGCCTAGTGTTAATTGTGTTGTTGAATGCCTTAGCGGTGGGCTGACATGCATGCAACACTTGCACCAAATAAAACTGGACTGCCAAATTTAAAGTCAGGATACTCCTTTTATTGTGAAATTATATTCTGTCTCGAAGAAATGGTTGCACAAGACATTCTAAGCTGGAAGAAGAGTGAACATGAAAACAGGCAGAGGGTTTTAAGTTTCTCTGGCACAGAACTGGAGGCCTTGACGCAAGAAATGGACAGGAGGATGTTTATCTGCCATACGGGCATGACAGAGCGAAAACAGGTAGCTGACACTGAGCAGCTGAGCCCTGAGGATTTGCATGCAGAGCAGGAAAAAATTGAATGACTCCACATTTGTGGCCAAGGTTAATGAATTCAAATGCTTTATTCTTGCAAACGGACATCAGTCCCACACAGTACTCCATTCACTATCCCTGTTTCACTCAGCTACCAACATCTGATAATATCTACAACATATACTTAGCACTCTTAGTTTTGTCTCTTCCTCAGGCTGTTATCACTGCTATAATTTACACACCCACACCTCAAAACTTGAGGGTAATGGCAACGACCAAACTGTGCCAAGCACATGATCAACCACACTCACGGATTTTACGATAGGTGTTGCATAATAATAGGCTGCAATACCTAACTGGAGAAGCGTTAGGCATATTTGCATGCCCTTACCCTACTGGAAGAGGTGGAGTTGATAATTATTGTTCGAGTAACAACAGGCTGCAGCCAGGAGAGAGATTGATAAGATTCTTGGCAGCATGGCTCTCATTGCCCACCTGCTGGTCACACATGTTTGGATCATGCCCATGAGTGGGCAGACAGTCCTTATCACCCGGGGGCAGCCTCCAGTTTGACGTAATGGCTTAAATACTGAAGGAAAAGTGGACTGATGCAGAACAAAGGCATCAATGCCTCAAGCCAGGATATTGGGTGTTCATCAATGTGATGTGCTGAACATGGTCGCATAGCAGTTATACATTAAGAGATCATAAGACTTGTGCTACATACCAACATTTAGACGAGGTAGTTATGAAGCCATGGCATGCCATAATGGCATCCAGCACCATGGACAAGACTCCTTTCCTGCAAATTTTATGACCCCACTGTGTCTACTTCTTTATGGCCAGAAGGAATATAAATTTATCCCCTATCCTTCTAACAAGGCCAGTATTTTACCTAGAGTTAGTGACCTTGCAACACCCATACCCGAAAAGTTGATTGTGAATTCATCTTCACTAGCTTGTTTGTCCTGCAGTGTCTTTCTGGTCATTATGGCATTGATTAGGTCAGGACAAGTCTTCTACTTCCATGTGGACAACATGGTGGCTCAGTGGTTAGCACTGCTGCTTCACAGTGCCAGGGACCTGGGTTTGATTCCAACCCTCGGGCGACTGTCTGTGTGGAGTTTGCATGTTCTCCCTGTGACTATGTGGGTTTCCTCCCACAGTCCAAAGATGTGCAGGCTGGGTGGATTGGCCATGGTAACTTTTAAGTTTCTCTCGTACAGAACTGGAGGCCTTGATGCAAGAAATGGACAGGAGGCTGTTTATCTGCCATCAGGCATGACAGGGATGTGTTGATTAGGTGGGTTATGGGGGATGCTCTGAGGGTCAGTGTGGACTTGTTGGGCCAAAGGGCCTGTTTCCACACTGTAAGAATTCTATGATCTATGACGTTGCAGCAAACTCCACTCTGAGACGGGCCGGCCAATCAAATGGTTGACAGTCCTTCTACCCCAGTAGTGCCACTGGGAGAAATGGCCATTGCTGAGACTACACCTAGTGTCCAACAATAGGAAGCTACAAATCTGGAGTTTCTCTTGAGCAAACCTGTTAGTCTCTGATTAGTGAATTAAGGGATTATGTTCTGGACTGTCAGAAGGGAACATGTGGGGAAGGGACATACAATGAGTAGGGCAGACTTCAGTTTTCCATTAAGTAGTCACTTTACCCAATGCTGTACCAGTAATGGAGATGGCAGGATATTCCACTGCCATAGAGTCTGATTCTACTGTCAGTCCACGCTCTGTGGTGCTGTAAATATCCCCCCCAAAGTATCACAGAGGCAAAAAGGTCTACAACACATTGGTCCATTGAGTTTGTGCCAAAAAACAGTCATCCAATTATTCCAATCCCATTTTCCAGCACTTGGCACATTGCCATTGCATTACAAGTGCACACCTGAACACTTCTTAAAAATTATGAGAGTTTCTGCCTCTACCACCCTTACTGGCAGTGAGGTCCAGGTTCCCACCACACTCAGGGTGAAGAAGTTTTTCCTCACATCTCCTCTAAGCCTCCATCCCTTTCCTTAAATCTATGCCTCTTGGTCATTGATATCTCCGTTAAGGGGAAAAGCTCCTTCCTGTCAACCCTATCTATGCCCCTCATAATTTTATAAATCTCAACCATGTGTCCCCTCAGGCTCCTCTCACCATTGAAAAGCTTTCTGGTAGAGACCTTTTCTTTAACAGCCGCCCTCATCTCCACTTGTGGAGGTATTAAATATCACTGAGAATCCAATGTTCCATTCAAGATATTTTTCCAATAATCTTGATGACTTAATCAAACCATGTATTGGGCAGCGAGCAATTGCTTAGTTAAGAATTGAATACACTATAATGACATTTGCCTCTCAAACTCAAGAGTTAATTCGAGTTTGTTTCTGATTTCAGTAAATCTCTTACCTCTGTCACTACTTCCCTGTTATGTTTAGTCTTCTCCAACAGTTTGGCCAACTATGTATATGATATGAATAATTCAGAAATACCTTGTGTGAGGTTTTCGGAATGTGCTTGATTTTCTATTTCAAAATTTTAGGAGAAGTAACTTGTCAGCTGTGACCTTACAGTCTGATTTTCGCGTTTAGCCTGCAGCTAGCAATGCAGAAAAATATCCTTATTGATAAATCATCTTGAGCGGATGAGTATTTAATGAAATGCTTGGTATGTTTGTATTTTGAAATACATAACAATAATTTTTAAGGACCCTCAGAAGAGCTTGGTTTTAGGACTGAACATCACTATGGCTGCTGTCCGTACTTCAGCAATCTGTTCTACGGCGTGTGCACCTTACACTCGTGTGTGGCCATTAAGCTGGAAGAGATTTACAAAACTAAAATCAAAACCTAAATATTGACATGAAAATTTTACTTCTTAAAAGACCTTCAGATTTTCATGTTTGATGCAGTGACAATTACTTCCCCATTTGTCCCTGAAAAGATAAATGTTAAGTTTGCAATTAATCCAGTTTAAAATCTGAAACCAATGATTTGCAAACTGGGTTATGCAATATGTGAAGGTGGAGTGAGGCAGAAGACCAATCATAGTGCCATTTTAGCTCTGTTGGGGATGGGCTGCTGATATTATGTGTCTGTTAGGCCCTTTAACTGACCGGCAGGAGGCCTTTCCTGGGACTAAAGACTAAAGCTGAGGCACTTTCATCCCCTGAGAGACAATGGCCGTTCAGGAAGCATTATCAGCCTCAATTCACGATTTAAGGATCTCACATGTTGATGGGTGAGAAGGCCTTTAATGAACCTTCTTGCCCCTGACTTAATTGCTGCAGAATTATGTTAAAGTATTCATTTTTCCTCTGCTCCTGCTTAAAGTGTTGAAATAACAGCATAGAGTCTGGTTTCCCATCACCAAGTCACCCGTTAATAAAAACTGAAAGAACTGCAGACGCTGTAAATCAGGAACAAAAACAAAGTTGCTGGAAAAACTCAGTAGGTCTGGCAGCATATGTGAAGGGAAAAACAGAGTTAACGTTTCGGGTCCGGTGACCCTTTCTCAGAACTGTTCTGAGAAAAGGTCACTGGACCCAAAACATTAACTCTGTTTTTCCTTTCACGTATGCTGCCAGACCTGCTGAGCTTTTCCAGCAACTTTGTTTTTGCTCCAAGCCATCTTTTATTTACTTGTACACTGGCTGTGGCACAGCCAGCTTGGAGTCAGTCACCTGAACCTGAGGAGATTCTAAATCCCCTGGTTATTTTGGTCAGCCAGGACTTTCCTGATTGGTCAGTTTAACAACCCCAATCAACGGCCTCATAGTCAATGAGGCCAACCTGGCTCCAATCACTACACCCTTCTGCCCTAAGTCTGGGGATGTAGGCCTGGTCTTTGGCTTGTTGCTTTTCATGATATGATGTTTTCACCCAAAGTTGGGTTCCTCTATAAGTACTCTGACACAGGCGGAGTGTACCAAACCATAGCCCGCCTCTTGCGTCCAGAGCATTTTTGTAGAGTTTCCTACCTTTCTTCTGGCGGTAATGGTATCGAGGCAACGTCCATGTCAGACTCTGAGGTTTGCTTGACACTAGACAAAGTGGGAGAACCTATGGTTTCCAACAGGCCTTCTGGCTGTTCTGAAGGCCCAGGTAGGTTTTGCTCTTGCTCTGTTTGTGAGTTAACAGCTTTTTGTTCAGGACTGTAACACCTACGGCAGCTTTGCAAGCGATAGCGCCGGACCTTGCGTCACCCTCGCCTCATACCCATACAGGGCCATTTCCATGGTTCTGGCACCAAACATTGCCCATGAATTAAACTGTCTCTCTTGCTTAGAGGAGGCCTGTGCCTGGCATTTGCATTCCTGCTGCCATTTCACCCTGCCATCCCAGGTCTGAGAATATCAAATTTAACCTGGTGTAGAGTCTTCTCCCCATCAACAACTCCCCTGGAGCTAAACCAAAATAGACTCTTCCAGCCTCATTAGCCACTTGGCTCCCTGGACAATGTTCTAACTTGTACTTGAACACCCTAAAAATAAGGGCCCAATGCTGAATTCTATGGGAAGCTATGGGTGGCACCACCTTGTCTTCCTTCAGTAGCCCTAGCAGGGGTTTGTGACCTGTAACTATGACAATTTATTGTCTGTGAAGGTGCTGGTAGTACTTTCTCACACCAAAGTTCACTGCCAAACCTCCCTTCTCTATCAGAGCATATTTGTGGTTGGCATCAGCCAAAGTCCAGGAAGCAAACGCTATTGGGCTCTCTTCTCCATTGGGCCACCAATGAGCCAACATTACCCCAATACTGTATGCCAGGCATTGCATGTCAACACCACCTCTTGCTTTGAATGGTTAAGGGCCAACACCTTTGATGACGATAGCTGCTTTTTTACTTCCATAAAGGCTACTTCTTGGCTATGCAACCATTTCCAAGGCTGACCCTTTTTCAAGAGCAGGTGTAAGGGTGCTATAACAGAAATAATTCACTAAACCAAGGAAAGACCTAAGCTCCGGTACAGATATGGGAACCAGGGCACTCTTGTTCGCCCTCACTTTCTCTTCCAACAGTTGTAACCCAGTTTTGTCGACTCTGTAGCCCAAGTAGGTCGCTTCTGGTGCCTGGAACACTCATTTGCCCTTCTAAAGTATACACGTGCCTGGGAGAAACGTTTAAGCACTGTGTCCAAATTTTCCAAGTGCTCTTTATTGGTCTTCCCTGTTATTAGTACGTTATCTAGATAAATGGTTTTCTGGGGTAAGCCTTATAGAATGTTCTGCATGATCCTCTGGAAAAGAGCGCAGGCTGATGATACCCCAAATAGCAACCTTGTATATTCTCAATATTAATTGTAGCATACCTTTGGGACTCCTCATCCAGTTGCAATTGCAGGTCGGCATAGCTCATGCCCAGCTTCGTAAAGGATAGCCCCGCCAACTTTGCATACAGGTCCTCTGTGTAAGGAACCAGGTATTTATCCAGCTGCAAGAAACGGTTTACTGTTTGCTTGAATTCCCCACAAAAGTCAACTGAGCCATCAGGCTGCACAATCATTATGATTAGTGTTGCCCATTCTGCAAACTGCACTGGTTTGATGATTCCTTCACTCTCCAAACTCCTGATTTTAGCCTCTACTTTTGGCCCACAAGGCAAATGGCACCAGGTGAACCTTCCAAAAAGTAGTCACAAGGATTACGTGTTGCTTTTCATCTGCCCGAATATCATTTGCCCAGGAAAACCATTGCATTCTTTTGACATACTGGGCCTAGTGTTTGACAGCAGGCTCAAATGAGCCAAAGTTCCAAAATAAAGGCATTATGCCAAAAATGCTTGCCCCAACTCCAAGTGACTTTTGCAAATGAATGCTTCATGCATGTCCTGTTTTCGCTCGTTGCCACTGAAGTAACTGCACAGAGGTCAGTCTCCCATCATCAAGTTACCCTTTATTTAATTGTGTACAGTATACTGGCTTGGAGTCAGTCACCTGAACAAGGAGATTCTCAGGGCTTTCCTGATTGACCCAGGTTAACAACTCCAATCAATGGCCTCATAGTCAATAAGGTCAACCTGGTTCCAATCACTACAATTGCCCTGCTATATTTTACTCTTTACTCTTCAATTCATATGCAGGAATCCTGAAGTGAGCAACTCGTTTCCTCTCTGCATAGCTTCTGTCCATCATCTACAAGACACAAGTCAGGACTGTGATGGAACATTCCCCCCTTGTCTCAATGATGCAGGGTAAAGCAGCCTGCTTGATTAGCACCACGTCCATAAACATTCATTCCTTATACCACAAACACTCAGTAACAGAAATGTGTACTTGATTAAGGCTACTTGGACAGCATCTTCCAAACCATATCATCTAGAAGGACAAGAGCAGCAGATACATGGGAACACCACCACTGCAAGTTCCCCTTTAAGCCATCCTGACCTGGAAATGCATTGCTATTCCTTTGGATCACTGGGTTCTGAAGAGTCATGTTGGACTTGAAATGTTAATTCTGTTTCTTTCACCACAGAGGCTGTCAGATCTACTGAGTTTCCTCAGGACTTTCTATTTTTATTATCCTGGAACTCCCTCCTTCAGACTCTACACCAAGTGGACTACCCACAGTTCAAGAAGGCAATCACCACCTTCTTAAAGGCAATGAGGGATGGCCAATAAATGCTGGCCCAGTCAGCAAAGTCTACATCGCCTGAAGGAATTTAGAATAAAAGATTGTATCAAAATAGATACTGAGTCACATAAGGTAATGCTAGGACAACAACTTGATCAAAGTAGGTTTTAGTAAATGTCTTAAAGAGGGACAGTGAGCTCGAGATTTGCAGATGAGAGAGAATTCCAAGCAAAGGCATTATTGTTCAGTGAAAGAAAAGATGCCAGTGGTGAAGGAGTTAAATTCAAGGATGATACACAGACCAAGAATTTGATGATTGCAGATATTTCAGCGTGTTGCAAGACTGGCGGAGATAACAGGATCAGAGGGCATTCAGGCCATGGAAGAATTTGAAGATAAGGATGAGCCTTTTTGATAACAAGGCATTGCTTGAGGGGCAAATAATGTAGGTCCGCAGGCACAGTAATGACAGGTGAATGGGACTTGTCATGAGTAAGAGAATCTGCAGCAGCTTGAATTACCTCTACTCTACAAAGTATATAATGTGGTAAACAGTCGAAAGTGCATTGGAGTAGATGAGTCTTAAGGTAAAAAAGGCATCCAGCAACAGGTGAGCTGAGACAGGCAAAATTGGATAATATTAGCACCTCAACTCATTTTCATTGTCCTTGCGTAAGCAGACTTTTTCAGAAAAAGCAGAAATCTCTGAGTTTGTGGGAAAATTGCTGGTGCCGCTAAAAAAACACAGGCATCTATGTGTTATCTATGTTTTAAATCTTCAGGATAGTTGGATAGGGATGACTGAAACAACACAAAGAGAACAACAAATTTTCCAGAATAATTTGGTTTGGCATATTGTATAATTATCCCTTCTAAATTATTTTACTGCTCACTTGTTAAAAAAAGATGACCCAGTTAAAAACCAAATATTTTCTTTTTACCGGTTAGACTATGTTTTAAAAACAAAGAACAAAGAGCAATACAGCAAAGGAACAGGCCCTTTGGCCCACCAAAACTGTGCCATCACATGATGACAATGTGTAGAGCTGGATGAACACAGCAGGCCAAGCAGCGTCAGAGGAGCAGGAAAGTTGATGTTTCGGGAAGGGTCTAGACCCGAAACATCAGCTTTCCTGCTCCTCTGATGCTGCTTGGCCTGCTGTGTTCATCCAGCTCTACACCTTGTTATCTCAGATTCTCCAGCATCAGCAGTTCCTACTATCTCCATCACATGATATCTTTCTAAACTAAAAACCTTTTGTCTTTACAAGGTCTGTATCTGTCCATTTCCTGCCTATTCATGCATTTGTCAAGAAGCCTCTTAAACATCTTAAACATTGTATCTGCCTGCATCACCTCCTCTGGCAGCACATTCCAGGCACATACCACCCTCTATGTAAAAAAAACTTGTTCCTCACAACTCCTTTAAAGTTATCCCCTTTTTACCTCAAAGCTGTGTCCCCTAGTAATTGATATTTCTGCCCTGGGAAAAAGACTCTGACTATTCACGTTATCCATGCCTCTCATAATTTTGTAAATTTCTGTCAGGTTGTCCCTCATTCTTGATGTTCAAGTGGAAGCAAACAACGTTTGCCCAATCTCTCCTCGTAGTTAATATTCTCCAGACCAGGCAACATCCTGATAAATCTCACTAGCCGGTAATTTCCTGGATTATCTGAGTTGGCTGTCTTAAACAAAGGAACAACTTTGGCTATTTTCCAGTCCTCTGAGAAGTCTTCTGTGATTAAAGAGGATACAGAGATTATGTACAAGACCTCAGCAATTTCCTTACCTGCCTCCCTTAGCATTCTGCGATAGATCGCATCAGGTCCTGGTGACTTGTCTAACCTAATGCTTTTTAAAACAGCCAACACTTACCTCCTTTTTTCTATCAACAAGCCCCAGAAAATCAACATCCTCCTCCCGTGACTCGCCATCCTCCATAACCTTCTTCTTTGTGGATACCAATGCAAAGTATTTGTTAAGGACATTGCCCATATCCTCTATCTCCACACAAAAATTCTCTCATTTGTCCTTGAGTGGACATACCCTTTCCCTAGCTACCCTCTTGCTTCTTATGTATATATAAAATGCCTTGGGATTTTTCTTAATCCTGTTTACGAAAGACATTTCATGACTCCTTTTAGCCCTCCTTATTCCTTGTATGAGTTCTTTCCTGCTAGTTTTGCATTCTTTAAGTGCTCTGTCAGTCCTCAGTTTCTTAAAATTTATGTATGCCTCCTTTCATTTTTGACAGAATAAACCCAGAAAATCATAAGTCTTATTTATTATGCATACGTAACCATGTTCTCTAAGAATAGATTTTTCTCTGACATTTTTCTTGATGTCAATGTGCTAAACACACAGAAGGTAGAAAGCCTCATTTGTATATAAGAACTCAATATCTAAACACATTAATTTAACACATCTCAGAGGTTGATAAAAATCACTAACGTTTTTTGTCATCATTATTGATGGTTGGTTGATTTCACATTTGAATTATTGGTGCTGGGTTTAATCAATCACTAGGTGGGCTCTGTGCTAGTGTTCCTACCTCTGGGCAAAGGGGCCTAGGTTCAAATCCCATGTGTTCCAGAGGTGTGAACAGGTTGATTTAATATTTCTACATCGTTGTTCATTTATATGGCCCAGTTCCTGCTTTCGTCCTGACTGCATTTTCACTTTCTATGATGCTTATCTTGCATATCATCCATATCATCCATTACACAATCTGTGTAAACAGCATGTCTATTAACTCATGATTGATGCTTAAATTGTTTCTTGTTTGTATTAACATACCAAAAATAGAAATTTGTAAATTGAATCCGAAGATGTTTCACTTTGGCTTTAGTTGTTTGCTTTATTGTTCTAAGTGGTATGCTCAACCCTTCATTCAGGAGGCCCTGATACAGTAAATCAAGGGCAACCTCTGATATCAGACCAGCACTTCGGCACAATCGCTCATCCATTCAAGGCGGTCAGGGTCAGGGTCAGGTTTCTCTCCTCATAGGGGTTGGGGAGCCAAATGTCAGACATCCCGCTATGTGTCTTTGCTCTTTCTATCATGAGTTGGTTTAGCCTGGAATGATTAAAAGGGAGGAATTGAGTGAGACAAAGTGGGTGGGCACAGCTATTAGTGCAGGCACAGGAGGAGGAAAAGTGGAGAGACGTGCTGTGTGATTGAGCAGGCAGTGAAGAGGGCATGGAGCGTTAGTGACATGGGTAGGAGTGAGTGAGGGAAGATGTTGCAGGCAAAAGTGACAGTAACAGAGCATGAACCATGGTAGGAAATGTTGTGATTATGAGATAGTAGGGAGAAGATGGTGGCACTTTCACTAGCAGAACTGCTAGTGCTTGGTTTTTATCCAGATAATGGAAACTGCACTAACCAGGGTGGCAATCTTGGACCACATTGCTAGGGTCTGGTGTCATGGTCTTTTCTGCCGGTATTATGAGTAGAAAATGTCTGGCCTCTACGCCACCCCATCCACCAACTCCTCCCATTCCTCCCAACCTACAATGTTTGGAGGTAAAGTCACAACCTGTGCAGGACAGAGCCAGACTGACAGTGCTTGACTGAATGCAATACAGCCTTTTAAATTTGGCACTGGCAGTAGGGATCCTGAAATATCCCAGCAGTAGCAAGTGCTTCTGGTTACGGTGAGTAGGAGAATCAGGCTAGCATCAGATGAGAGGGTCTGTTATAGGGATACGGAAGACGTATATTTGGGATAACATCATTAGAAAACATGAATCCTCACAGAGACAAATCCTCCATGAAATTCAACCAAAGTGCCACTTTGCCAAAATATGCTGATATTCAGCTCCAGGTGTCTCTAAATTGGATAGTCTGTATAAGATATCAAAAAAACTTGCCGCCATTTTGCTTTAAAATCTCATTTATCAACAGTATCAGATTAAACTTGTAAAATGATATCAGCCAGCTGTTAGGGAGTGGATTGCATGTAATTCAAAGACCACTGATATCCTACATAAATCCAATAGCTTACAGACTGTTTGTTCAGTGACAAAGGCAGTGTTACCCTTTCTTAAAATGCTGTACGTTATAGTAGCATAAAACATAGCATGAGGGACACTTAGCATTCAACATTCACAGTCATATAGATCTAAAATCTGCAATCACTGCAATGAACAATTTGGGTCTTAATTGCTAGGTGGTCAGGTCAACCAAGAAACAAGCCTGCATGTTAAATATCAAAGCATTGATCTAAATGTTGCAATTAGTGGTGAATCAATGGGATTTACCTTGAAGGAAGCTATTGTAGAGACCTTTTCTTTAATTTTTCTGTATTTTGCTTGTGGACTGACAAGGGGAAAGGACTGTTTTAAAAACCAAGATTGTTTATTGGATTACTGCATTTTGTAAAAGCCATGGTAAGTGCACTTTACTCAGCAATTTCATCAATTAGTAGGGGTGGGCTTACTGTGGATGAGCTCAAGTCAGGAGATGTATAAGAAGGGAGATTTAGTCGGCCGCAAGTAGTTGGTTGCTTTGTTGAGTTCTGACCAGTTGCTGATGCTAAATGCGTCTGTCTGTCAACAACTATGCGATAGAGTCTCAAGTAGCTGCACAGCTGTGAGTGAATTGTCCAGCCAGTAGTCGCTCAGACCACAGTAAGGCAAGATCTGTTCCTTCCTTTGTGGTAAAAATTGTTAAAGCTTGAAGAGGGGCACTTTATTTTCCCTCACCAGATATTGAAAGCTGTAGCTTTAAAGCAGTAAATCAGATGCTTGAACCAGTTACACTGTGCCTCCTGTAAGCAAGTAGAAGTACCTGAAGAGGAGAGGTTAAGGAGCAATAAGTCCTGGCAAGCCAAAAGAAGCAGTTCAGCAAATGCTTTGGACTGTCTTTCCAGTTTGTCCCTTCACCCATAACACCAATGCTTTGTTGTCCACCTCTGACTGTCAATATACATATCTATTGGTTACTTATAAGGGAATTAGGGTTTTAACTTGTAGCTTATATGTCAACAGTTCATAGTAACTTGAAAGGGTGCAGAAAAGATTTACAAGAATGTTGCTGAGGTTTGAAAGGTTTGAGCTATAGGGAGAGGCTGAATAG
Source organism: Ginglymostoma cirratum (assembly GCA_024137785.1). NCBI lineage: Eukaryota > Metazoa > Chordata > Chondrichthyes > Orectolobiformes > Ginglymostomatidae > Ginglymostoma > Ginglymostoma cirratum. The sequence continues at coordinate 67,512,639 of JAHRHZ010000144.1, forward strand.
GCTGGGGTTATTTTCCCTGGAGTGTCAGAGGTTGAGGGATGACCTTATAGAGGTTTATAAAATCATGAGTGGCATAGATTGCGTGAATAGCTAAGGTCTTTCGTTCCCAGGGTAGGGGCATCTAAAACTAGAGAGCATAGGTTTAAGGTGAGAAGGGAAAGATTTAATAGGGATCTAAGGGGCAACTTTTTCACACATAGGATGGTGCATGTTTGGAATGAACTGCCAGATGAATTGGTGGAGGCTGGTACAGTTATAAAATTTGAAAAGTATCCAGATGGATACATGAATTGGAAGGGTTAAAAGGGATATAGGCCAAATACTGACAAATGGGACTAGATTAGTTTAGGATATCTGGGTGGCTTGGACAGGTTGGTTTGAAGGGTCTGTTTCCATATGGTACAACTCTGTGGCTATTTATGTGTAATGGATATTAATTTTTGTTTAGTGCAGATGTATGGACTGTGCTTTCTATCAGCCTGGACCTAAAAAGACAGATAAGTTGGGGGAATTTTGTGAACTTTGATAAAATCTTTAAACTCTGTGGTGATGCTGGAAAAGCCAGGGCTTAATTTTCAGCATAATACTCAGTGTGGTATGACACTACCCACAAAGATCCAGTGATCTTCATGATGTGGCTTTCCCCTCTTTGAATGGCAGTTTAGCAACAAGTCAAGAGATGAGTTGATGTGTCATAGCGGTGGTGTCACAAGCAAGCAGGCAATCATACAAACAGAAATAGTAACGCACCGAGAAACCTAGAAGTTAAGAACAGTTAAAGTCCTACACTTTTACCTCCATTTATTTACAATAGCTTATACAAGAATATTCAGACTTCTTGAAAATATATGCTAAAATAAAGATACACTGACCTTAAAAGCACAACATTTTCTAAAATATGTGAAATTTTTAATCAATGTCAACAAATTTGACTTTCCACGTCAAAAGAATTTCGGGGGGAATTAATGGTTTTTAGCAATAATTGGGAAGTTTGTATTTTGTTAAATGCAGTTTCACTTCGTTCAACAAAGTGCAATATTTTCCAGTGTTTTAGCGATGTATGATGTATGAGTGGAAATTCTAATCAATCTGTACTTGCAATAAAGATTGCAGTCTGTTAGAACTTTCTCAGCATATTTTATGAAGGAATGCAAACTCACTGACAGCAGCTACTGGATTTCCGTGTTGTTCTGCACATGTCCAAACTCTGAAAAATGCTGTTGGTTTCAAATGGTGAATGTAGATGTGCAAAATCCAGGCCATTACAATCAAAATGCTTGGTTTTCAGATTTAATATAATCATTAGCTATTGTTAATATTCTAATTATTTTCTGACTTCGTTTGTATGTTTTGAAAGTAACAACTATTTCCAAATTTGCTTTAATACATATGTATTCCAACATCAAACCCATTTGACACACTGCCTCGTATGAAAATCATTCATTTACTTTTTTAGGTCAAATGAAGCGTGATAGGCATGTACTACAAAAGGCCCATGGAGAGGGAAGACCCTGTTCCTCTCAGCTCGTTCAATACCGACCTTGCCTTATTAAGCCATGTTATAGCTGGGAGTTTGGTGAATGGTCTGCATGTAAAGTTGAGGTAAGATTCTCACATTTTTATAGCTTGTCTCAGGACTGCAAAACTATTTTGTGCAGGTATACATGGTTGCAGTCTGACCAATGTAAACCGTTGCTGAAAAGAGGAAGGATATTAACAGTTAAAGGATCAAAGTAAAGACTTTTTTATTCATTTAGACTGAAGCTATCCCTTCTTTTACAAAATCCATACCACTTGGCATTATTTTTGCTGAAAAGTGCGAGCTTGAGACGTCTGTGTGACTGATGCTTGTTACCTGCCTTGATTGGCAGGAAATTAAAGTTATAAGAGGCATTCAAAATATCAATCTTTGTTTTGTAGTTACCTCTCCTCATCTTCTTTCGAGGATTAATTGCTTTACATCAGCATGGCATTTCTCTCACAAGAACCAATCAGTAATTAAATAGATGTCACCAAAGGAGATCCTATTTTCCTTTGTGAGTCAAGAACTCAACATTCCACTGGAACCAATAGATCGATGGATGGATGAAGGAGAGTGCCCAAATGTGGGAACATTCTGTTAATGTGCAAAAGTTTAAACTAGTAACAGTTAAAATTTCCAAACCCCTAATTAAATATTTTGCATGAGATTTTACTTTGATCATGGAAAGGAGAATATAGATGAACTGAAAAAGTCTGGAACAAGTGTCAGAGATAGAATCATAGAATCCCTAAAGTGCGGAAGCAGGCTATTTGGCCCATCAAGTCCATACTGACTCTCCAAGCAGCATCCCACCCAGATCCACTCCCCTATCCTACCCCTGTAAACCTGCACTCCCCACAGCTAATCCACCTAGCTTGATGTGGAGGTGCTGGTGTTCGACTGGGGTGGACCAGGTCAGAAATCACGTGACACCAGGTTGGACCTGTTGGACTGTAACCTGGTGTCACGTGATTTCTGACTTTGACACCTAGCTTGCACATCTCTGTACACTATGGGCAATTTAGCACAGCCAATTCACCTCACCTGCACATCTTTGGTTTGTGAGAGGAAACCGGAGCACCGGTAGGAAACCCACGCAGACACGGGCAGAATATGCAAACTCCACACAGTCATCTAAGAGTAGAAACAAACCCAGGTCCTTGGTGATGTGAGGCAGCAGTACTAACCACTGATCCACCGTGCTGGGCTGATTAGACACAGATAACTGTAGAAACATAACTAATTTTGAAATAATTCAAATTTTGTACTCAATGTACCAATTACCTGACGTGATACACGCTTGACTGTTGAAAGATATCAGAGATTAAATAACAGAAGCTCTGGCCACAATTTCACAATTCTTCCACAAGTTAAAATTTGCATTGTTTGAATAATTTTTACTCAGAATTTTTGCCGGAACATATATTTTCACTAATTAAAAAGGGATACCCACAATTTCTCAACTTGATTTTGGATTTGAACACAGTTAGTTAAAGCCATAAAATGTTCTATGGCATTTTGAGTTTTGTGAAAAAGTGCGTGGAGCAGAAGTGTAAAAATTTAATGGCAGGGATATCTACATTAAGAGGTAAGGAATGGGTACCAGGCCTGAAAGCAGGAATAATGAAGACTTAAGGATCCTGGGTGGCCTTGCATTTCATTGATGGCTCCAGGCTTCTCAGGAAAGTCAGAAGGCCTTGTTCCACGGGGCAGAAGGAGGAGACCTAAACAAGCAAGCCTTGTCGAAGGTCATAAGGAAGAACAATGACCATGGATTCATTGGGAGAAACTCAAAGCCAGAAGTACTTCAATGACCATCTTCACTACACCAGAATGAGTACTCTGCAGCATGGTTCCCTTATTAAGTAAGGCCAACCATGTCAGTGGTAATTGGGTGAGACTGCACTATATCCAATGGAAGAAATAGATGCTGCTCAGGCAAGTGATAAAAGTCTGGCTATTTTGCAATGTCATTTCTGGGTGCAGATGTCAGATGCTTTCAAGTGGGCCCAAAGCAACGAGGTCAGATGCCAGTTGCTTCAAGTGTTATTCCTGTTATTTTGGGATGATTGACATTCTTCTTCATGGTATTCTGAAACAACTGATATTCCTCTTCTTTGTTTCTTTAGGAGATGAGGGTTCACAATGGGAAATAAAGGAGCCAGATTGATGGCAGAGTGCCATTTCTCACCTCCTAATGCTGTTGGAGGAGGATGGTCTGGAACTGGCAGTGTAGCATGCTATCTGCTCCATTGCAGATGGAAAAACAGGGCTGCAGGCAAGAGAGGGTCTGTACCCTAATGACTAGGCAAGAGGACACCTTCGATGAACACAAAGGATCATGTTCCTGTGTTCTCCATTGTATGTGGATTGCTCAGAACTCAAGCCAATTCTAGAGAGTTACATTTAGAAGTGCAGAACCCTATGATCTTTTTGTTTTCTCATGCAAGTCAATCGCATGAAATGAAAATTGGCATTTCCGGGGCACAGTTATTTAAATCTCAGAAAGTGGAGGAGGAAAGTGCCTCAGAGGGTGCACAGCCACATCATTCCTTTTCACTCTCCACTAGTTCAGATAACCTTTCACTGGTGGGTGTGTGCTTGAACTTTGGTTTAAGGTTAAAACCTTGTAAGAACTTCACAAGCTCAGGAGCAGCCGACAGTAGACTGAGAAAGACATGGCCACTGACGCTTGGAAGGCTGTGAGAGGCCAGGCCCTTGCTGAGCCCCGGCTAATGATGTTCCTGTGACGTTGTTAGTAAAGCGGTGGAAGCTGGAAATTCAGCATCTATTGTACCTGTGCAGGAGCTGTAAAGAATGCCTGGTGCCATCTATCCTCAAACAATCAGAGCATGACCACCAAGTCCTTTCAGGTCATTGGGCAGCTAAGCTAACAGCTTCCTCTATTGCAAATGGCAGTGAAAGGGAATCACAACATAGCAGTACTCCTAAAAGAATACAGAAAACATACTAGATGGACCATAGCTTCCTGAATGAATAAATGCTTGAGGCACATATGTGTGCACCATTGTTTGTAATAAAGGTGTTAGTCATTTTCTCAACATTTACATCTACTACTGAATTCCCTTTGGAATCCAAAGTGTGTCAAAGTCATTACCAATGTCAGCTTCAGGAAGGCTAACCAAGACATCCATTAGTACTGCTATCTAACCAGTCAGACTAAGTGAGCCAAAGGATTCAAAGTCATTGGTGCAGACGCCAGATGCAAGATGTGATAGACCCCATACATGTAGCCATTGTGGATCCAGTTTAGCCAGTAGACTTTATTTACAAAGGCATTCCATTCCATCTTTGTGAAACTAGAGAGAAACCACAGTTAGCATATCCTGCATGTGTTCTCAGTTCCCTGGCCCTCTACAAAGTGAGGATAGGGAATTAATTAGAGATAATAAGGAAATGATAGAAGAAATGAACAAATATTTTGCGTTATAAAAACCAAAAGAACAGCAGATGCTGGAAATCAGAACCAAAAACAGAAATTGCTGGAAAAAGCTTAACAGGCCTGGCAGCATCTGTGGAGACAAATCAAAGTAAATGTTTTGGGTCCAGTTATTCTTCTTCAGAACTTCCTCAGAATAGAAATATCTTGCCTTGGTCTTCACTGTACAGAATCTGAAAATGATTCCAGCCATACCTGTAACTCAGAAGGTGGAAGGGAGAAGGGAGATTACAATCACGTGGAGAGTGATACTAGGTAAACTATAAAATGTCAGGTCTTTGGGTCTAGATGGACTTCATTATAGAGTAGCTAATGAGCTAATAGATGCATTGGTGTTAATTTTCCAAGGTTCCCTTTTTGAGGAAAAATCCCATAGGTTGAAAAGTAGCAAAGATAATTACTCTATTTAAGAAAGATGGAAGCACAAAATAAGAAATTACAGGCCAGTTAGCTTAACATCAATGCTGATGCCAGGCAGCATCAGAGGAGCAGGAAAGCTGACATTTTGGGTTGGGACCCTTCTTCAGAAATAGGGAGGGGGAAGGGAGCTCTGAAATAGAGAGGAGGGGAAGGGGCTGGGGAAGATAGGTGGGATGGTGATAGGTGAGTGCAGCTAGGCAGTGGTGGGGTTTGGTCAGTGAGGTGGGAGGAGTGGATAGGCGGGAGAGAAGACAGACAGGTCAAGGAGGTGGGAATGAGAGGGGGGGTTGGTTGTGGGATGAGGCCAGGGATGGAGAGATTTTGAAACTAGTAAAGTCCACATTGAGACCATTGGGTTGTAGGGTTCCAAGGTGGAATATGAGGTGCTGCTCCTCCAGTTTCCGGGTGGTGTCATTGTGACACTGGAGGAGGCCCAGGATGGACAGGTCACCCAGGAAGTGGGAGGGGGAGTTGAAGTGGTTCACGATGGAACGTGTTGTCATTTGTCGTTAATTGAACACAGGTGCTCTACAAAGCAGTCTCTGTGCCTCTAATTGGCCTCACTGACGTAGAGGAGGCCACATCGGGAGCAGCGGACGCAGTAGAGGTTGCAGGGAAAGGTGCCAAGTGTGGTGGGACTAGTGGGGAGTATGGAGCAGACGAGGGAGTTGTGGAGAGAGCAGTCCATCCTGAAGGCAGATAGGGGCGGGGAGGGAAATATATCCTTCGTAGTCGGGTCAGATTGCAGGTGACGGAAGTGGCGGAGAATGATACGTTGAATACGGAGGTTAGTGGGGTGATACATGAGGACAAGGGGGATTCCGTCTTTGTTTTTGTTGTGGGAAGCGGATGTGAGGGCAGAGGTGCGGGAAATGCAAGAAATGCAGTCGAGAGCATTTTCGACCACTGAAGGGGGGAAGTTGCGGTCCTTGAAATAAGAGGACACCTGGGATGTTCAGTAGTGGAATGCCCGATCTTGGGAGCAGACACAGAGGAGGCAGAGGAATTGGAAGTAGGGGATCGCATTCTTGCAGGAAGGTGGGTGAGAGGAGGTGTAGTCTAGGTAGCTGTGGGAGTTGGTGGGCTTGAAACTGATATCTATTTCTTTCTGAATCTAAAAAGAAGTTCATTTTCCTCAGCTCCAATGTGTTAAACACTGGGGAGAATGAGGCACAAAGTTACTTTCACACAGTTTTTCTTCTTGAAGAAAACTGTTGTAGTTGGAAGATGTAGCCCTGGAGGATGTGGATATTTCAGTGTGTTTATCTACTGATGAACTGAGGGAACCAACCAGATGCTGGACTTGTTTCGCACTCAGTTATTGCTGGGTTGAAGCAACTTCATAGTTTACAATTGAAGCTGACATCTTAAGGGCTGAATTTTAAGGGCTGTAGGTAAGAAAGCAGGAGGATGGACACCGGCCCACCTGTCACTGCCTATTTCCGCTCCCTTCATCACAATTTCACATCCTGCAAAGAGGCATTGCTATGGTCACCTGCCCTTGACTGAATTGAAGCTTCCTAGTGGACAAATAATGCCCAGTTAGGGGCCTCATTAATGGCTGGTGGAAGAGGCTGGCGCTCAATTTGCAGGCTGGCAAGTTTAACTCTGCAAGCAGCTGACCAGTTAAAATGGAGATGGTGCCCCTTGCCAGACTCCAATCAGAGATCCTTCCTTCAGTTTTGCCTCTTCGTGTATACCTAACTGCCCCCTTCACTGATCCCCTTTCCGACATTCATCCTCCCTCTCCAGAGTCTGTCAATTTGGCTCCAATCAGATCCTGGATTTACTTGAATGTCCAGGTCAATGCTCAACGTCATTTTTATAGCCTAGGTGCAGCACTGCCACTGGCCACTTGGTCAACATTACCGATGTGTAGAGTTTCAGGCCTCTGAGAGGTTATAAGTTCTATTATATGATGCTTCCTCTTGGAGACAGACAGAAGTGCTATCTCATGCTACTTAAAGAGCCTTTGCCTGCAAAATTAAAGTTGGATGTGGCAGCTAAACAAAGGCACGTCCACTTTCGATAATCATACTGTGGTGTGGTGAGCCTGTCCTAGTGTGTAATCCAGCTGTAAGACTACATGCCTGTAGGGGAGGAAGGCCATATTGAAATTCCAGCAGGAAAAGGCATGAGTCAGAAGCCACATATTTGCAATAATTTGAACAAAAAGAATTAAAAATAAACTTTAGAAAAATTCTTGACATAGAAGATGACTAAAATGTGGAATTCTTTGCTGCCAGAATTGAAGCAACATTTGCAGATTGTACCAAAGTGAATTCTATAGTTGTTTGACATAGAGAAATGTTACAGGCAAGAAGGAGTATGAGGTTTGATAGCGGAATGTTTTTGAAGGAAGGCACTGGCATATACTTGTTGCATTAGGTGGCTTGTTCCTGTGCAAAAGCATTTGATAGATCTACAAACCTGTAGAGGAGGGGAGAAAATTGCCAAGACAATGAAGGAGTATAGATCGGTTAACTTTAATCAAAACGCAAGCAGGATCTGAACAGCAATTCTTTCATCAAGAATAGTCAATAAAAAAACGCTTAAATTGGGAAGGTTTTGATTTTTTTGTTCACCGGCTTGTAGCTCACCGTATATCGTGTAAGTTTTCATTTCTTGTAATGATTTCAATGGTTAGTCGATATGACAAAAAAGATGAGATTATTTCAGCAACAGTTTGGGAGTAATTTGATCTGAAAGAACTGATGGATTCAGGTGGGATGAAAAGTTCATACGTGCAAAGTTTCAAATGTCTCCAACTTAAATAAAAGCAAAGCACTGCAGATTTTCGAGACCTAAAATAAAAAAGAAATGCTGAAGAAACTCAGCAGACCTGGCAACCTTTGTGGAGAGAGAAATAAAGTTAATGTTAACTTGACAACAGAACGCAAAGAAAAATCATAATAACTTGAAATGTTAACTCTGCTTCTCTTTCCACAGATCCTGTCAGACCAGCTGAGTTTCTCCAGAAATTTCTGTTTTGTGAATCTATCTCATCTTGGCTGTTCGGCAGATCTTCAGTGAAACAGGCAGCTGTAAGAAAGTGAAATGGGTTAGCCCCATTAAGAGGCCTTTGTAGAAGCAGCAGTACAAGTCTATCCTTCACAGCCTGCAAACTAAGCTGCTTCTATTTCCACAATTACAAACTGCACTCAACCTGCCCATCCTTCGCAATTCTGATCTCACCACATGTCTATGTTTTCCCTTACCCCACAAGTTCACATTATTTTCACCCCTGCCCGCACCAGAGATGACCTTTCTTTTTCAACAGTACTTCTGCTTCCACATGCCCCCCTCCCCATGAACTTACCTCACCATTATACCCTTGATCCTGCATAACTTCTACTTACCTTTCCCATCTTCCCAATTGACAATACTCAAGTGACCTTTCCTCCTTAGGTCATGCTGTTTTCCCACTTCCCATCAGCCATCCTGTTTCCATGACCACTACCTCTCCCTGACCTTGATCTTCACCCCTCTACAACGCTAACCGTGAACTATTTCCCCCACCCCTAACAAATCTCTCCTCTTCCATGACCACTATCTTGAGCTTTGACCAGATTCTTATCTCCAAAAGTGATTTCCCTCATCCTCACTCCTATCTTCATGTTTGCTCCACAACAAAGGCCTTGTGATACAAGTATTTTCATTTTGACAGAGAATCAATGTGTTAATCAGACTGTCTGTCAGACTGGAAATCTACAGGAAAAACATAAAACATGCCTGAAAATTTAAAAACTTCAGATTTCCCATTTAGAGCTCGTCCAACCTTGCCTCCTCACCTCCCTGTGAATAATGTGGTCAATATCTCTGAAAATATTTCATTCAGTTGCAGCAGTAATAACAACTACCTGCATTCATATGCCACCTTCAAAATAACCAAATGACCGAGGTGTTTCACAGAAGCAGTATTCAATATTGGAACAGATAATAAAAGCTTAAGTGAAGAAATAGGTTTTAAAAGGGGTCATTAAGGAGGGTAAAGAGGCAGAAAGGTGTAGAGAGATAGTTCTTGATGTTAGGGTGTAGGAATCAAAATCACAGTTGTCAATGTGGAGCAATTAAAGTCAGAACTGCATAGGCCTTAGTGATATTGTTACTAATGTTATAACCCAGGAAACTGGGTTCAAATCCCAACAGGACTAATGGTGGATTTTGACTTCAGGAGAAAATCTGAAATTAAAAATCTAATAAAGAACAAAGAACAAAGAAAATTACAGCACGGGAAGAGGGCCTTTGGCCCTCCAAACTTGCGCTGATCCAGATCCTCTACCTAAACCTGTCACCTATTTTCTCAGGATCTGTATCCCTCTGCTCCCTGCCCATTTATGTATCTGTCTAGATACATCTTCAATGATGCTATCGTGCCTGCCTCTACCACCTCTGCTGGATACGCATTCCAGGCACCCATCACCCTCTGTGTAATTAACTTTCCACGCATATCTCCCTTAAATTTTCCCCTCACACCTTGAAATCGTGACCCCTAGTAATTGAGTCCCCCACTCTGGGAAAAAGCTTCTTGCTATCCACCCTGTCTATACCTCTCATGATTTTGTAGACCTAAATCAGGTCCTCCCTCAATCTCCATCTTTCTAATGTAAATAATCCTAATCTACTCAACCTCTCTTCATAGCTAGTGCCCTCCATACCAGGCAACATCCTGGTGAACCTCCTCTGCACCCTCTCCAAAGCATCCACATCCCTTTGGTAATGTGGTGACCAGAACTGTATGCAGTATTCCAAGTGTGGTCGAACCAAATTCCTATACAACTGTGACATAACCTGCCAACTCTTCTACTCAATACCCTGTGGGATGAATGAAAGCATGTTGTATGCCTTCTTGACCACTCCATCGACCTGTGTTGCCACCTTCAGGGTACAATGGACCTGAATACCCAGATCTCTCTATGCAACAATTTTCCCCAGGGCTTTTCCATTTACCGTATAGTTCGCTCTTGAATTGGATCTTCCAAAATGCATCACCTCGCATTTGCCTGAATTGAACTCCACCTGCCATTTCTCTGCCCAACTCCCCAATCTATCTATATTCTGCTGCATTCTCCGACAGTCCCCTTCACTATCTGCTACTCCACCAATCTTAGTGTCATCTGCAAACTTGCTAATCAGACCATCTGTACCTTCCTCCAGATCATTTATGTATATCACAAACAATAGTGGTCCCAACACGGATCCCTGTGGAACACCACTGGTCACAGTTCTCCATTTTGAGAAACTCCCTTCCACTATGACTCTCTGTCTCCTGTTGCCCAGCCAGTTCTCTATCCATCTAGCTAGTACACCCTGGACCCCATGCGACTTCACTTTCTCCATCAGCCTACCATAGGAAACCTTATCAAACACATTACTGAAGTCCATGTATATGACATCCACAGCCCTTCCCTCATATATCAACTTTGTCACTTCCTCAAAGAATTCTGTCAAGTTGGTAAGGCATGATTATTTTTTCAAAAGCCATCTAATGATGACCGTGAAGCGATTGTCAATTGCTTTAAAATCTAAGTGATTCACTAATGCCCTCAGGAAACTTTCCCTTTAGGGAAGGATAGATCGCCAAGTGTGGCCAAACTGTAGCTCCAGACCCACAAAAAATGTGTGTGGCTCTTAACTGCCTTCTTGAATGGCATTAGTAATTCTAGTAAGTCACTCGGGATAAAGATTTTGGAGGGCTGTGAAACTGGATGGGTTTAAGAGATGGAGGTAAACAAGGCCACAAAGAAAATAGGGATTAGGACTTTGGTTCGCAGTGCTGCCTCGCAGTGCAAGGGACCTGGATTTGTTTCCAGCTTTGGGTGACTGTCTGTTTGGAGTTTTCGTGTTGTCCCTGTATCTGTGCAGATTTCTGTTGGGTGCTCGGTCACCTCTCATAGTCCAAAGATGCATAGATTAGGTGGATTCCTAAATTGGCCTGTAGTGTAATGTGGGGTTACTGGGATGGGGTGAGGGGGTGGGTTTGAGTGGGATGCTCTTTGGAGGGTTAGTGCAGCCTTGATGGGCCAAATGGCCTTTATCTGCACTGTAGAGATGCTATATACTGTGAATATTGTTTATCAGTAGTATCAGTTTAATGTGAATGTAGTTTAATGTAAATACAAGTTTAATGTGAATGTCTATGCCAACATAATGATTATGTTATTTGATTGATAAGGAAATGGAGGCATGCTGTCAAATCCTACTATTTCAGGTGATGGAGTTTATTCACTAAATTAAACAAAATCTGGAATTTTCTGCAGGTTGCAAATATAGGCTGGATAGGCTGGAACATTTTTCACTGACTGTAGGAGGTTGAGGGGCTAAGCTTATAGAGGTTTATGAAATCATGAGGGGCATAGATAAGGTGAATAGCCAAGGACTTTTAACAGATGTGTGCGAGTTCAAAACTAGAGGGGAAATTTTTAAGTTAAGAGAAGAAAGTTTTAAAAAGGACAAGAGGTGAAACCTTTTTACACAGAGAGTTTCTCGCATGTTGAATAAACTGCCAGGAGAAGTGATGGATGCAGGTACAGTTACAACATCTGAAAAAAAACCAAAAGAACTGCAGATGCTGTCAATCAGAGACAAAAATAGAAATTGCTGGAAAAGCTCAACAAGTCTGGCAGCATCCTGTTCTGAGGAAGGGCCAGTCAACCCGAAATTCTAAATCTGATTTCTCTCCACAGATGCTACCAGACCTGCTGAGCTTCTCCAAGAACATTTAAAGGACATTGGATAAGTATATGAATGGGAAAGGTTTGAAGGGAGATTGACCAAACACAAGTAGTTGGGCCAGCATAAGTTGGGAAGATGTTCAAAGTGGACCAGTTGGATCAAAGGGTCTGTTTCCATGCTGTATGATCCTATGTTCATTAATGTGAAGCAGCCTGATATCCTTAGACTAGTGTTTCCCAAACGTTTCCTGGTGTGATCCCATTTTAATGCCTCAGACTTTGTGCGACCTTGCAGGTAGAAGGGTGTGTGGTTAGGTCCTGAGTGAGGGCAGTAGGGTAGAGAATTTCAGTCTTGAGAGAATTGTTTAAACTGCAGGATTTTATTTAGAAGAACAAACTACTAACATTTTACAGGGTTTTTTTGGAGTAGCGATCAAGCCTCAAAGTCCTGTGTGTTAAGTTGTGCCCATGAATACAATAAGGGACAAGGATTTAAAGGGGCCTTGCAGCTTTTACCATTCAGTCTGAGTTCCATGGAAGTTATTGCTGTTTCAGAGCTCATGAACCCAAAAATTCATTTCACAACCCTATTGGGTGTCAATAAACTACAGTTTTAGAAGCTTTACACAATTTGACCCACATGTGGCTTCAGACCTACTTGTCCTCTGAAATGGTCAAACAAGCCATTCAGTTATTCCAGATGATGGCTCGTCATTGCCTTACCAATAGCAACTGGGAAAGGGAAATAAATGCTGGGTTTACTGGTGATGTTGACATTCTGTGAGTAAAATGATGAAAACGTTTGACATCAAGTCTGCAATTTTGAGTAGTTATCGTAATATCCTGGTAGTCTTGTTTGATAATAACGTTATTTACTTTAAAGAAGTGGATAGGTTTTTTTATGTAGGAACGGTAAGTTCTTGTCAGTGTGTTCTGTTCCTTTGTGGTGCATATGTGGGTGGTTTCATGGGTGTGGTAGCCTGTTTTTGGAAAGATATCAAAAATGGTGTTTTACAATCTTATTTGAACATTGGCACATGTTGTGCATTCTGAGAATGGAGTTTTTTTTACGTAGTTGCAGCATCAAATGCTATCAGATAGCTTTTGCAGAGAACAGATCAGTTAATTTTCGTCTTGAAAGATCACTTGTACAATCGTGTGAATGCATTTCCAGCACTGGCTATCCTTATTGTCTTTTTGTGTGGAGTTTGCAGTTAGTGCTCTCGACTATGTTCACCCATGGAAATATAAATTGAGTAACCAGCAGAAAAGATGGCAAGATAGTTTACAGAATCATTATGATGTTATCCAGTTCATTTTTTAAATTTAATTATGTTGTACTTCACAAAATATGTCACATTTCTGACTTGTTCTAGTACTTGAATGTGTTATGAGATGTTGCCATAATAGTGTTGCACAATTTTAGGACATTATAAATCACAAACTATTACATTCAGAGATAACAAGCATGGGGCTGGATGAACACAGCAGGTCAAGCAGCATCATAGGAGCAGGAAAACTTGACGTTTCGGGCCTAAACCCTTCATCAGAAAAAGATTTTCTGATGAAGGGTTT